>CM036906.1:104925860-105077768 GCA_020800305.1 Porphyrio hochstetteri | reverse complement strand
AGGGAAAAGCCTTGCAGTCTCTTTTGCTTAAGATATTCTCACAGTTCCTATAATTCTTGCAGCCCTTCCAGCATAACTTTATCTCTTTGAATACAGGTAAGCAAAACTGCACATGGTATTATAAACAAAAGTATAGATCTTAGTCTTAAAAATTGTGTTAAAACACTATGTGTAAGAGAGAGATACCCATTCCTGCATTTAATTATTGTTTAGGATTTCCTGTGGGTTTTATAAGGTATTTTGATCTCATCTGGATGATCTCTCTCTACTCGGTCCCTATATTTATAGTCTTTGTGGTGAGAGGTCTAGGACAACTAAAGGAAGACTGACACCGCTCAACTTATTCTATAAGGAGCTGTCAGGCTGGCAGCATCATTTTTTGAATGCCCCTTGGATATAGGGCAACAAACTGGCGCTGTCTAGGATCTTTCTACTGAGTTTCTTGTTCTGTAATTTAACCATTTTGTGCAGAACAATTCAAATGCTTTGTCTTCGAGTTGATTTTGGGACGTGTTACTTGATACGTAATCCATTATCTTAAAATTTGTAGGATGGAGGTTTGCATATGTGGGAGGCAACAAAGGGAACAGAGTGAGCTGAATGATTTGCCTCTTTCCATGTTTCAAAACATCTTTTCTAAAATATTTGCCATGCACTTGTTGCTTTGTCTATACCTCCATGCTATACCATCCTGACATGATAATTTATTTAATAATAATAATTTAAGAAATGTTTTCCTCCTAGACTTGGCAGTTTGCGCCATAAAACATTGAAGGTGATTGCCACAGATGGCAGGGGAAGAGAGCAGGCTTGTGCAGATGTATTGCTGTGTCCAGCAGGACAGTCTCTGGCACTGGCTGGGCCAACCACTCAACCACACATGACATGTTTTGAGTAAGTCTTGGCCCAAAGGGAGCTTTTGAAGATGAAGGTGTCCCTACACGTCTTGGGCTGCAGGGAAGGGATGGTGTCTCTCCTTGAGTCAGTGGCCCTTAACCTGTGGGACTAACGCTCCGGTCAGTTTCCTGAGCTGTCAGATAAAGAAGCTGAGGATGGAAGGGTTACCTCAGTGTAAACGTGAGCTGGACAAACTCTTCGCAGAGAACCTGAAATGGTGATAACCTGAATGGTGCATTGCATGGAAAGAAGGATGGCTGGAGGCTATAATTAGTGGAGATCAGAAGTTTGTGACTGCTGACAGCAGGAAGAAGTGTCTTGGCCTGTCCTTGGATATGAATTTGCAGATTAAGATTGCAGGCCTTGAAACAGGTGGGGACGGACATCAGGGATCCATCTTGGTCTAATCAACTTGTTGTAAATATTGGTACCAAGAGAGAGGCTTGTTTCTGCAGGAGATGGAGGCAAATGAGACTTGCTGTCTGAGGCGGTTTGGTTTTTAGGAGCTCAGAACTGAAATGTTGGATAAATTGCAAGGTGTTCTTGACCTTCTGTTACCCATCATGGACACCAGTGATACTATTGAAGGAAGTTTTGTATTGGTAAAAGGTAGCTACAGCCCAGGGGTTAGGGTGAAGGGCACAGGAGACCTGGTGGTGTTCTTCATCCTGCCAATTAAACAGAAAGGCTTGATTAAGAGTAAGGAGTTATGTTAACTAGTAATTAAGATGTTCTAAGTAAGCCTTTTGGAAAACAAAACCAACCTTGGCTTACAGATTTGCCTTAACAACATGATTCAAACATCTAATTACTTTACATTCTTAGTAAGTATTATTCCAAGCTTAGTTTAAGTATCATCTCCTTTTCATGATTATTTGATGAAGTCTGCCAGATACTGTAGCAAGGAATAAGTGGGCCTGTCTGTCTTTAATTGACATTTTTTCCACCACTTGTCACCGGCCTCCACCTGGACATAGAGCCATTGACCACCACCCTCTGTCTACATTGTTTCAACCAGTTACTTATCCACTGGATGGTCCGCCAGTTGAACACAACCAATAACATGTGTTCTTCCAGGAAAGCTGCTGCCACCGTTTCCAGTGATTTTGTGTTATGTGCGTGACAGTGGCAGGACTGAGCCCTAGTGGACAATGCCATCTTCCATGTTTGTTATTAGCAGTGTTTCCCCTTCTCTTGTGCCCTATCTGTTGCATATCTTTGCATTGTCTGGGTCCATTAGAGCTAAATGGGCACCTTCTGGCTTGCCTTTATCTTGTTACTAAACAGCTGAATTGGGACTTGATTGGGACTCGGGCATATTGTTTGTTGAAGGAATTACAAGGCTCCAGACAGGTATTGGTTGGTTGAATTATGTGGCACTGCCCATTTAGTCTCCTTTTACAGGACAACTCCAGTTTGAGCTATCTACACAGCTCCCCATGGGTTGTCTCTGCTGAGATGGGGTCTCAAGGCAGTCCAAGGCTGAGTTGCTGTACAGCCCCCATCTAGCCAGTGGGCTAGACATTGCTGAAACCTGTTTGTGGAACTCTGAGCCAGACAATCCTTACACACTATATGACATCACGCTCAGTATATAGCTTGGGAGACATGCCAGGGACACAACCACAGCTTGGGAACTAGCTGGGCATCAGTCAGCATCACTTGTTTTGTGTATTATTATTGGTTTTGTTTTATGAATAACCTACCTTTTTCCCTATTAAACTGTCTTTATTTCAATTTAGGAGTTTTTTCCTTTTTTCACCCCAATTCTCTCTCCCATCCTCCTGGAGGGGGGATGGGGTGAGCAAATAGCTGTGTGGTTGTTTTAGCTGCCATCTGGGTTAAAGCAGAACACATGGCTTCTGTGAGAATTTCTTCCACAGTCTGCCTGTGGGGTGATGTTAGACTGAACAGCCTGTAATTCCTCAGTTTATCCTTCTTGCCTTTCCAATGGGTGTGGTGTTTGTCAGTCATCAGGAACCTCATTCAGTTACCATGATGTTTCAAAAATATGGCAGTAAAGCTGCCATGTAATGATAGTGACTAGATTCTCCACTTTCTCAGTTGCAGCCCATCCAGACTCAGAAACTTCTGGATCTTCAGTTTGCTTAGGTGGCACTTAATTTGATCTTGACCTGCTGTGGGTAGTATTCATTGCCCTGTTAGTTTTGATAGTCTCTTTAACTAGTCTGGGGTTTATTTGTTCCACAAAAATTACTTGTTTGGGGCTTTTTTTTTTTTAAGAAGTTTAGTTGCTTGAAGGTTAAGTAAATATAGTTGTATAGTACTTTGATAAGTGGGGCAGAAATCATAAGTTTTTCACGTTGTCTGTTCAATAGAAACTTTCTGATTAAGTGTTTGAGGGGGAAATTCTCATTCACTTCTAAATATACAAATTCCTTCTTCATAAAAAGTAGAACAGATTTGAAAGACTATAGATATATAAAAGAAAATCTTAACTTTGAATTGTTTACATATTAACTGTCAGCCAGAGTTGTTGAAGGGTCAGTAATAATGAAACTAGAAGCCATGAAATAAACTGAAAAGGGATGCAATGTGTCATTACATTCTGTATGTTTAATGTGTGCTTTGTCTCTAACAGATTTTGTCTTCTAAGAGTGATTCTCGTTTGAAGCACTTACTGCAGAGAGCACCTGAATATTGTCCAGAATCAATGGTAAGGCTTGCTAGTCTTTAATACAAGAAAACAAAACAACTAGTATTAACTAAGTTTTGCTTTTAAAAATAAGGGTTTGAAAGTACTTGTTTTTATTTACTGGCTGAATTTTCAGCTAGTGGAACATATGTGCGTATGTCTTCAAGCTTTTGCTTCCTTGTTATGAGGACTAGAAAATTCTTAGGAGATTTGATCTCAAAGTAGGATTTTTTTTTTTCTTTTTTTTTTAAAATCATCATATATATGACACTGCTCCCAATAAGATGGGACTTGACAATTTTGCTAGGTGTCCTGGTGGCATAAGCTATGAAAGGCAATAAAAATCTGGCCTATGTTGTAAAAAGTTGCAGTAGGTGCTTGTCACTTAGATGTTGATGGTAGGGAGTTAAATTAGACCATGTGTTCTCTCTTTTGTACGGGACAAAGCTCTGAGGTCTTGGTCTGGCTAAGGCAAGGAAACCATTGTAGATGCTCTGAATGGTTTATGGCCATATATGACAAACTGAAGCAATGCTTTTAATAGATAAGTAAGGTTGTGGTTTCCTAGAAGTTATTCCAAAAAACTTACAAGTGTACTCTTGGAGGTGATCTAATCAGGCTAAGCTCTGTTGTTTAGCTTGTCTATTCCAGACTCTTGTTCTTGGCAGAAACTGTCAGAAAGGTCAGCTGCCTTCTTGTAATCTTTGTTACTTCTAAACAGCATAAATACTGTTTCCAGCTAGCCTAGAACTCAGTTCAAATGGTCAATGTGTAGGAGTAGTAAATCTGAGAATAATGTTTTATAAGCAATTTCGCAAGTGTGTGTTTGCTTAGAGATTCTTTTCTCCTGTTTATCAAAATAGTGTTTTTCCAATGTTTTCTTTTTGTGGATCATCAGCTCTAAAGTCTTGGAAAGTTAAACCAGTGGCATGAAAACATTTCCAAGTGCTGAATACTGTTCAGTTTAGGTTTTCTTTATCTTTTATATCTTGATAGGAAGAGTGGGATCTGTCCGTGTAGGAGAGGAGTGTGCTTTCAGAAGACAGGAGTGGAGAGTATCTGAAAGGGGGAAAATTACTGACATCATGATTTTTTTTTTTTAACTCCCAACTACTACCTTTATAAATTGGAAGCCTGCTGTCTAGTGTGTATCATAAATTAATATCTCTGATCTGGAAATACTTACAAAGTTTTTAAAAGACATGTAGATATAAAACAGTTAACAGGTGATTCACTGTTTTCAGATACTACTTGTCTTTGTTGGAGAGGTGCTTTAGTCACATTCTATAGATAGGCAGTTATGAATTTAATCAGATGGTCTATTTTCTGGAGCACTAGTTACAGACATTGGGTTGTCTGTCTATACTACTTCAGGTAATATGATAAAAAGGGTATTGCCTGCTATTAAGTAATACAGGAACTGCCAATACAAGAGGTGACTTTATCTTACCTCATAGAATCATTTAGGTTGGAAAAGACCCGTAGGATCTTAGAATCATAGAATGGTCTGGGTTGGAAGGGACCCCAAGGATCACAGAGTTCCAACCCCCTGCCACAGGCAGGGCCACCAACCTCAGGCCTGGATCTACACAAGGTTGCCCAGAGCCCCATCCAACCTGGCCTTGAACACCTCCAGGGATGGGGCATCCACAACCTCTCTGGGCAGCCTGTTCCAGCACCTCACCACTCTTTCTGTAAAAAACTTCCCCCTAATATCTAATCTAAACCCCTCCTTTAGCTTTAATCCATTCCCCCCTGTACTGCCATTTTCTATCCTTTTAAAAAGTTGATTCCCCTCCTGTTTGTATGCTCCCTTCAGGTACTGGAAGGCTGCAATGAGGTCTCCCCATAGCCTTCTCTTCTCCAGACTGAACAAGCCCAGCTCCCTCAGCCTCTCTTCATAGGGCAGGTGCTCCAGCCCTCTAATCATCTTCATGGCCCTCCTCTGAACCCTCTCCAACAGTTCCACATCCTTCTTGTATTGGGGGCCCCAGATCTGGACACAGGACTCCAGATGGGGCCTCACGAGGGCAGAGTAGAGAGGGACAATCACCTCCCTGTCCCTGCTGGCCACCCCTCTTGTAACGGAGCCCGGGATACCATTGGCCTTGCGAGCTGCAAGAGCACACTGCTGGCTCATGTTAAGTTTCTCATCCACCAGAATCCCCAAGTCCTTCTCAGCAGGGCTACTCTCAAGAAGCTCTTCTCCCAGTCTGTATCTATGTCTGGGATTCTTCGGGCCCAAGTGCAACACCTGACACTTGGCAGTGTTGAACCTCATTAGGTTCAGCCGGGCCCATCTCTCCAGCCTGTCAAGATCCCTCTGGATGGCTTCCTTTCCTTCTTTGTGTCAACCACACCACTCAGCTTGGTGTCATCTGTGAACTTGCTGAGGGTGCACTCAATTCCATCATCAATGTCATTGATAAAGATGTTAAAGAGAACCGGTCCCAAGACAGATTCCAGCTATTAACCGCTCATGAGATAAAGGAAATCAACTGAGTCAATGGGGTGGAACTAGTACAAGCAGCAGCTCTTTTCTTTTGAGCTTATCTAAATGGGAAAATGCCACAGGTACGGAGTAGGATGGTTTGAGATCATTAGGTACAGATCCACTGCAGTTTTAGAAAGTCATTGATTCATGTGATGACAGAATCATTGCATGACAGTATGGGTTGTTGTTTCAGTGTGATTAAATTGAACTTTCCACTTTGTCTTAAAGAACATGTTCAACATTCTTTCATTTAAAGAATGGTGGTTTGACCCTGGCTGGAGACCAGGTGCCCACAGAACATGCTCTGTCACTGCCCTTCTCAGCTGGACGGGGGTGAGAAAATATAATGAAAAGCTCATGGATTGAGATCAGGACAGGGAGTTCATTCAGCAGTTGCCATCACAGGCAAAACAGACTCAACTTCAGAAAAAATAACTGAATTTATTACCAATCAAATCAGGATAACAAGAAATAAACCCAAATCTAAAAACACCTTTTCCCCATCCTTCCCTTCCTCCCAGGCTTAACTTTATTCTTGATGTTCTCTACCTCCTCCCTGCCAGCAGCACAGGGGGACGGAGTGGGAGTTGTGGTCAGTTCATCACATATTGTCTGTGCTGCTCCTTCCTCCTCAAGGGGAGGACTCCTCATGCTCTTCACCTACTTCATGTGTGGGGCCCATCCCATGGGAGACAGTCCTCTGTGAACATCTCCAACATGAGTGCTTCCCACAGCCTGGTGCTATTCCTGAACTGCTCTGGCATGGGTGCCTTCCATGGGGTGCAGACCTTCAGGAACAGGCCACTCCAGTGTGGGTCCCTCACAGGATCACAAGTCCTGCCAGCAAACCTGCTCTGGCATGGGCTTCTTTCTCCACGGGGCCACAGGTCCTGCCAGGAGCCTGCTCCAGCAAGGGCTTCCCAGAGCATCCCATTCTCCTTCAGGTGCATCCATTGGCTCTGTCATGGGGTTCTACGCAGGCTGCAGGTAGATACCTGCTTCACCATCATCTTCTATGGGGTGCAGGAGGACAGCCTGCCTCACCATGGTCTTCTCCATGGGTTGCAGGGTAATCTGTGCTCTGGCACTTACAGCTCCTCCTGCCCCTCCTTCACTGACCTTTGTGTCTGCAGAGTTGTTCCTATAACACATTCTCACTCTTCTCTCCCAGCTGCTGCTGTTGAGCAGTAGTTTTCACCCTTTCTTAAATAACCTTATCACAGAGGCACTGTTATCATTGGTGATGGGCTCAGCTTTGGCTAGCAGCAGGTATTTGGAGCCTGCTGGTATTGATTCTGTCAGACATGGGGGAAGCTTCTGTCAGCCTCACAGAATCCACCCCTACAGCCCCCCTACTACCAAATCTTGCTACATAGATGCAATACCCTCGTTAAGACTTGTCACTTGCCTTCTTACTCTCTGTCGCATTTTTCCTCTGATTTAATCTAATTAAGGTTTTTCTAGTGCTTGCTTAAAATATATTGAATTCAGTAACATTATATTAAAATACATGTAGTCTCTCAAGGCTTTTCAGTAGTTATTGTTTTAAATACTGCACTGTCATCATATTGTCTTGGTGTTGCAAGACTCCAGTTGCAGGATGTTAAACATCTGTAATACTGTATATAGCAACTCCTATCGCTTTTAGTTCTTCAGGTTTCTAGCACAGCACACCTACTGTGACTACAATATGCACTTGAACTAAAATTCTTACCTTAGATGGAATTCTTCCTCTGCTGCCTAAGCCTCCTTCTCCCAGAACACTGGTAACTTCATTGGGTGGGTAGCATAACCAGCCTGTGGCAGAACAGTGTCTGAACTGAGATTTCTTTTATTCTAGCCCCAGTGTAAAGAATCCTCCATAGTCAGCTTGTCTCAGTGTCTCAGTAATAACAGTAATGAGAGTGATGTGAACTGCAACTCACCTTATTTTTTTTTTTAATTCCTGAAAGAGAAAAAAAGACAAACATTTGCAGAATTCTTCTGCCTACCTCCATCACCTGCTTAGGTCATATAACAGAACCTGTACTTAGGAACAGAAGCACTTTGCAATCAGGGTGAACACAACACATCCATATTGTAACTTTTTCAACTTGTACAACTCTTCTTTCCATGTATGTACCTTTCTGTGAAGCAACATTTCTCTGGAGTACCTTAAAACCTCTTTGTTTTGTGTGTGGTTGTGAGTGGTGGTTGTGGAGTTTTTTAAGCTGTCAGAAGGGAGTGCTGCAACAGTAAGATTATATACAGGTCTTGGTCCTAGATAAATCTTTTTTGCTGTCTAAACAGTTGCTACTTAGTTCTTTAAACACTGATTAAGAAAAATAGCTAGCTGACATATTTCAGGTAATCATAGCATGTTCTACACCTAGAAAAATGCTGCTGTTGATTCCATACTCTGCATACGGCAGCCTTCTTATCAAAACAAACAGTATTCGACTTAGATCATATATATCACTTCTTCAAAAGATGTTTTAGACATAAGAATTTTTCCAATGGGGTGTTTAAAACACAGGGCAAAAAAAGCTCAAAATGCTCTTTTGTGTCTGCTAGAAGCGCTCTTATTTGATAGACTTACTTTCACTTAACTGCATTTTACTTTTCAGGGAGAAGTGTGGGGTTGTATAAATTCTTCTTTGCCAGGTAAGAAGTACTATTGAGTTGTGCTGCTTTTTCACAGTGTGCACCTTTCGTTGTTGTCTGTTACCTGCACCTATAGATTTTGTAAGAATTTAACTTCATTATGTTTCCATTATAAACTGTATTTGATGCCTAGTTTCTTTTAGTCTAAACCAGGTTACCTGTCCTTTTTTAACACCTTTTTTTCCCAGATAGAAAAGTGTCAAGTGTTTGTATGAGTAGAAGTGTGATACATCCAAGACATATGGAAGTTTCGTTCCTCTAAAGGTTTTCTATTATTTTTCATTTCAGTGTATTGTAGCCTGATCTATAAAATCATGGATTATTGCAGCTTTGCTTTAGATGCAGTATAATTTGGAAAAACACCTGAGTAACAGGAAAAAAATAAGAACTAGACAATTTAAGAAGTGCGTACAAGCAGATCAAAACCCAAACTACTTGGGACAGGTGGATTTACAAAATTAAAGCATAAATCACAAGACAGGATTTATGTTAAAATGAGAGGTCAAAATATATTAAATTTGGCTTAACTAGTATTATTAAAAAAGTCTGAAATTAGCATGCTCTGGTGAGGAAAGAGGAGGCTGTAATGGTTTTATGGCATCTGCTCAGACTTAGCACCCCTGTCAGCCCAGCTGCAGAGGCAACCTGTTGATTCCAGTGCATGCAAAGAGATTTGCTGTCTTACATTTTGCTACTTTTCCTTAACCAGTAATAACTTCAGGAGTTGCAGTGCTTCTCTCTAGTATCTGACAAATTTTTAATTGGAGAAAATACCTAATCTTTACTGAATTTCAGTAGCTGTATACAAAAGAGTGGGTATGCTTTTACCACGAGTGAGAAATACATATTTTATTTTGAATGCTAAGTTTGTGTAAGCTGGTACGGTGGGTTGACCATGGCTGGAGGCCAGGTGCCCACAGAAGGTGCTCTACCACTGCCCTTCTCGGCTGGCCAGGAGAGAGAAAATGTAATGAAAAGCTTATGGATTGAGATCAGGACAGGGAGATCATTCAGCAGTTGCCATCACAGGCAAAACAGACTCAACTTCAGAAAAAATAACCTAATTTATTACCAGTCGAATCAGAGTAGGATAACAAGAAATAAATCTTAAAACACCTTTTCCCCATCTCTCTCTTCCTCCCAGGCTTAGCTTTATTCTTGATGTTCTCTACCTCCTCCCTGCCAGCAGTACAGGGGGACGGAGTGGGAGTTGTGGTCTGTTCATCACACATTGTCTGTGCTGCCTCTTCCTCCTCAAGGGGAGGACTCCTCATGCTCTTCACCTACTTCATGTGTGGGATCCCTACTATGGGAGACAGTCCTTCATGAATTTCTCCAATGTAGGATGCAGTTCTTCATGAACTGCTCTGGCATGGGTGCCTTCCATGGGGTGCAGACCTTCAGGAACAGGCCACTCCAGTGCAGGTCCCCCCCAGGATCACAAGTCCTGCCAGCAAACCTGCTCTGGCATGGGCTTCTTTCTCCACGGGGCCACAGGTCCTGCCAGGAGCCTGCTCCAGCAAGGGCTTCCCAGAGCATCCCATTCTCCTTCAGGTGCATCCATTGGCTCTGTCATGGAGTCCTACGCAGGCTGCAGGTAAATGCCTGCTTCACCATCATCTTCTATGGCTGCACCCTATAGCAATGAGCCACGCTGGGGCAGCTGGTGAAGAGCTGAAGCCCCATGGGAAAGGACTCGCGTCGGAGAAGTTCGTAGAGGGCTGTCTCCTGTGGGTGGGACCCCACAGTGGAACAGGGGAAGAGTGTGAGGAATGCTCCGTGCCCCCACACTGATAAGAAGGAAAACAACTTGAGGAACTGACCAAAACCCTCATTCCCATACCCCCCCATGCCATCCTTGGGACTAGGGAGGGAAATCATGACTAAAGTCTGCTGAGAAGGGAGGGGTGGGGCAGGTGTGTTAAGATCTAATTTTACTTCTCATTATCTGTCTCTGGTTTCACTGTATGTGCCTGTGTGTGTAGTGTATTCCGTGTTGAGCCTGTTTTGCCCATGATGCTAATTGCAGAATGATCTCTCCCTCTCCTTATCTTGACTCCTGAGCCTCTCAATATGTATTTTCTCCCCTGTCCTGCTGAAAAAGGGAGCAACAGAATGGCTTGGGTGGGCACCTGGCCTCCAGCCAGGGTATACCACCACAGAATTAAAGCTAACTCTTTTCACTCCTAGCTCTTTCACTTCCATTTTTAAAGCTGGATGTTGCATGGACTTTTCTGAATAGGTATTTCAGTGACACTTAAGAGAATTTAAAACAATGAAGTGGTTGATTGGTTTACTTAGTATTTTTTATTTCTATATGATGGTTATAATTTGTGTGTGTCCTAAAATGCTGATTTATTTTTTAAATATTAATAACCAAAATGAGTGGTTCATTTGAGCTAAATAATTCCACCCTAAGAAAAAGAAGTGTTACAGATTTGCCACAACTGCTGGATAGCTGCATAGGCTAAACCTTCTTTTTTCATTATTTCTGTCTTTAAAGTTATGTGAGAAATAGGTACGGGAATGCATTCTTCTTTTACTTGATTTCCGATCTCTTGAGAACATCAGAAAATATGTATTTGGCAGCTAAGCACCACACAGCCACTCACTCACTGCTCTGGCAGTGGAATAAGGGTGAGGATCAGAAGGGTTAAAGTTAGAAAACTTGTGAATTGAAATAAAGACAGTTTAATAATGAAAAAATTAAAGCAATAACTAAAACATCACAGTGTTATGCTGCTTTCATCACAAATCCAAAACACAGACACATACCAGCTACTTGAAGAAATTTAATTCTCACCCAACCAACATCAGTACAGAAAGCCTGAAGAAAAAGTGAAACCTATTCTTTGTTGGCAAAGTTGGTAGAAAAATATGCTTTTTGAAACCAAGAAGAGAGTGTGTCTGTCGGAGATAATGTTGGTCGTTTTAAGGAGTTGGGTTTTTTCTGTTGGTTTCTGCTGGCTATATTTCAGATCAGATAAATCATGTTAGCAAACTGTGATCACAGAATCACAGAATCGTAGGGGTTGGAAGGGACCTCAAGAGTTCATCGGGTCCAACCCCCCTGCCAAAGCAGCTCCCTAGCACATATTGCACAGATAGGCGTCCAGACGAGTCTTGAATATCTCCAGAGAAGGAGACTCCACCGCCTCCCTGGGCAGCCTGTCCCAGGGCTCTGTCACCCTCACTGTGTAAAAGTTCTCCCGCATGTTGGTGCGGAACTTCCTGTGCTCCAATTTGCAGCCATTGCCCCTTGTCCTGTCTCCACAGACCACTGAAAAGGAGCTGGCCAATTCCCCCTGCATCCCATACTTAAGATATTTATAAACATTAATTAGGTCCCCCCTCAGTCTTCTTTTCTCCAGGCTGAACAGCCCCAGCTCACTCAGCCTTTCCTCATACAGGAGATGTTCCAGGCCCTTAATCATCTTCGTAGCCCTTCTCTGGACTCTCTCAAGGAGATCCCTGTCTTTTTTATACCAGGGAGCCCAGAACTGGACACAATACTCCAGGTGGGGCCTGACCATGGCAGAGTAGAGGGGGAGGATCACCTCCTTAGACCTGCTGGCCACACTCTTCCTGATGCATCCCAGGATCCCATTGGCCCTCTTAGCCACCAGGGCACACTGCTGGCTCATAGCCAACCTGTCATCAACCAGGACCCCCAGGTCCTTCTCCACAGAGGTCTTCTCTAGCAGGTCATCCCCCAGCCTGTACTGATGCTTCCAGTGAACATGTAAAATAGTTTGCATGAAGCATCTTAAACTTGGTGTATAGAAGGTACTTCATAGTTGCCAAGTTCAGTATTTATTAAGGCACAGAGTTGCTCTTTTCTTGCTTAAAGTTGGATTGGAATGACTTCATAAATTGCAATAATAATGTAATCTGTAAATAAGCTTCTTGAATGCGAACAGGATTATCAACTTGAAAAGTAAATGACTGATGGGAAGGGAAAATGATGGCATAGTTTCTCTTTCTGCTGTAATATGTACTGTCATATTTTCAAAGGAGTTTTGAAGAAGTCTGACGGGTGGGTTGGTTTAGGTTGCTGTGAACTAGCTATTGCTGTGGAATGTCGGCAAGCATGTAAACAGGTAAGGCTTTCTAATTGTTTTTCTGTGGTTAATGTAATATGTTCCCAGGTTTAAGTCATTTATGTGTTACTGATTATGAACTTCAGGCTTAATGCAGCTTTATATCAAAATCAAATTATCACATAAACTCTTTTTTAAATTGCAAAATATGACTAGTTACTTCCTGGGAAGTAGTACTGGTGATAAATGCTGGCAACCAAATTCCAAATACCAAACAAAAGAATTTACATTTTTAAGTGAATTTTCAGTTAAAAAGTTTAAGTCTATGGAGATGAAAACCTAGTTAAAAATTTTTGAGTAGTGGTTTATGGGGGGCAGGTACGTATTTTCCGTTGTGCTGTAGGACTGGCCTGCTCATCATGACTTGATGAGCCTGAAGAAAAGATTTTAAGACCTTAGGGTTAGTTGTACCTTTTTTGTACCTTCTGATGCCACATTTAATTGCTCAGTAATGAAGAGACAGTTAGAATAAAAACTTGCTGTGTTTATAACTTTGATACCACAGAAGTTCCAGAGGTTGCAGGGGTGTCCTAGCATGACTGCACTTGGCAAATGGAGCTGGTTCACTTAGTTTTACTTTGTAAACAGCAAACATGTGATTATTGTTCTGATGTGTTCTACTTTGTTGCTTTGTAGTAATTTATTGGCTGAACCCATAAGGATTCCAAAGCTGTCTTTTGTTATGCTAAACTTAATTTCTTTAATTATTATTTTGTAACGGACTCAACACAAAAGTTGCTGGTTTAAAGTAATGCTCAGTGGAAGGCAACATGTGGCTGTCCTTAAGTCCGTCCCCCCTCCCCCCCCCCTTTTTTTTTTACAGTGTGATGATTACATTACACTGTGCCTTTCTTGTGCCTCTTCAGAAAGGTTTTTGTTCATCAGATGGAAACAAGTTGGGTTTGGTGTTACTATATCATTATTTTTGTCAACTGACAATTTTAGGCATAATAGATAAATTCAGCAATGACCTTTATATAGAAAATCAGTGAAACATTTTGATGATTTTTTTTTCCTTTTTTCTCCAAAATACTTGCTTGTGACTTTACAAGCATCTTCAGAGTCAAGGAACATATAATTATTTATCACGATCCTTGTAACTCTGTTCTGGAGCACAAATGTTCTTAATATTCACTGTAGCATCTTGCATGTTACCTGTGTAATCTTAGTCTTGGACCAGCAGTCTACTGCAAATTGTTGTCATGCAAAAAAAAAAAGAGATGCTACCTTGCTACCTTTACCCAAAGCATATAAAGTATTTGACAACCGGTGGGCAGTGAGTATACAAACTGAGTGGTGTGGAAAAAAGGTGAGGAGTAAACTGGGTACTACTTATCTTCTGAAAAGATAGGCATGTCTCATCCCAGAGGCGTTTCTTAGCAAAGTTTTCAAATTTATTCTTACATTTAAGTGTTCTCCAGACATGATGAAAATACTTCTGTTAATTGCAGTGTCCTATTAAATTCTGTTAATTTAATCTTATGATTGATATTATATGTCTCATTCTCAGTCAGATGCTGTATTTGATTGCAGACTCTGCTGCCTCAGAGTCTGGCTATATTTTGTACTTTAGCTGACTTGTTGATACATTTCATATGACCTTCATCTGAACTAAAACATAGACACTTGCCAACATTTGGGATAATGGGAATCATTTGGGTTTTAATTTTTACTCTTGAAACTTGAGGGAGTTTTGGAGATGTTTTTAAGGTGATATGATAGGTCCACATACAGACTTTGTCCTATGATTTTTTTAATTCCTGGAGGGGGAAATGACTTGTGTTAGTAGTAATGATAATTTTGAGTGTATGTCATATGAAAAAGAAGTAAGAGGTACTCCACAGAAGATGCTGATCTGCAGTTCGGAGGAAGAGTGTCTGCATCTCAGTTTGACTATAGGAACTGTACGACTGTGTGTACAAGAGGGAGGAGAAGGGAAGGAGGCACACAGGTGGTACTGAGCATGCAGAATGTGGAGATTTTCATGCCCAAGTTCTTCCATTTCCTAAATGTTTCCTGTATTCTGCTCTATCTGGTAAACCTTTCACAAAAATTAAGTTGATTTGTGTGCTTCCAGTATCAACTAACTTGGTGAAGAAATAGGAGGTTTGAGGATTTAATTGTATTATTGATAGCCATGGTTTCCACTTTTTTTTCTTAAAGCTTTATATGGAATTTTAAGGTTCTTAAAAAGGAACATTTAAATAGATCATGAATACATAGTTGTCACAATTAATATGGAAGTAGAGTGGTCTTTATTTTGCAACGTGTTTTGGTTTTTTATTTTCTACTACAAATGGAGAAATCTATCTGTCTTTCAGGCTTCTGCAAAGAATGATGTTTTAAAGGTCTGCAGAAAGGAATACGAGGTATGTGTATATGCATCTGGATATGTCTTATTAAAAAACAACTGGCTTATAAATTCCATAAAAAGTATCCTGTAGAAGAGAGAAAGTCCAGTCATCTTATAGTCATGTTTCTGGATATTCTGATTTTCATCCAATTACCCTTCTCTAAACTTTTTTGAAAAAGTACAATCATTTTCTGTAAAAAGGGCTTGTCTTTTTTTTAAGACTTGCATATATCTTAATTTGAATGAAGGAAATGCAGCTTTCAAAATGGAGACATGGGTTCCAAAGCAGTTTGTTTCGTAGTAGTTCAGATGAAAGTTGGTATTCACTGTGAGCATTTATTCAGTCAGAAATATTTTACCTTCTATAGTGGGAGAGTCAGCTTAAAAGTTACTTAAATAAACTCAGGAAAAAATAACCTTTTAAGTATCCTATCCTAATCATTGCAAATTAATAATTTTTGTAGCATCACTGAAACGATGAATGCTTGCAATTATTTTTAATGTTCTGCTCTTAAAATTAATCATCAGGATACTTTCAGAAAACTGCCTTTACCTATATTAGTCTCAATACAGTTTGTAGAAATGGTATTCTGCTAGGGCTCCTTTGCTTTCAGTCTGTTTCTTAAATAATATCAGATTCCTCCTCCCCCCTTTCATCTCATTTCCTCCTGTCCTGAATGAGGTAGTCCTGCATTAATTCTGCTCAGGATCAACAGTTCAGGATACCAGGCGATTTTCTGTTGTCTTGATTTGGGCACAAGCGTACCAGGTTTCCTGTTTTTTCCAGAGAACCTGAAATTTCTTCCTCCCCCTCACACACATATACTCCCCAACTTTGATGCTTTTATCTAAACAATCTACAGTGTTTTCCTAGACTCTTTGCTGTTGAAGTTGCCATAGCTTGTTCTCTTAAAAATCAATTTTCATGATAAGGTTCTGTCTCTTCTCATGCTGCGATATGCTATACTGTCAACATCTGTAAGCTTCTCTTCTGTTATGCTGGTCTGTTCCTTTCTCTTTTTCTGGATTTCTGCGTTGCTCTAGGAGGTTGGCCAATATGGTTTGAAGGAGAACGGGAGAGGAAAGGTAAGAGATTAAAGAATGACTACAAAATGGTGATAAGTCATCTTATTTACTTTTCCTAGTTCTTCTTTTTCCAGTATTTATCTAGAATCTTACTGTTACAGAGCAGAAAGCTTTAACTCTTTTTGTCTGTGCAACACTTAGAGAAGGAGAGGGAGAAAAATTACGGCAGAAGGAATCAGTCTTCTGGTTGGTGAAGAAGGAAAGAACTTTTTTCAGAAGCATTAGGAGTAGTAGGTACAGATATTCTGATAGGGACAGAAATAAGTATCTGACAAGGTAGGTCTTCAATTATTACAGAATTTTATATGACGAGGGTTTCTTATGTTCCTTACTGGGACTCCTGAAAAATAGTAGTTAATGCTCTCAAGAGACCCATCGGTTATATAAAATTAAAAGAAGTTTTGCCTAAGATAGGAGAGATTCCAAAAAATACTTCCAGAGGAAACCAGCACTTTTTCACACCTGGTCATTCTCTCTCCTTCCCTTATTGTTTTTTCTCTTCTTGGTGCCTTGGTGAATGTGTTGTGCTCCCTTCATAGTCTGTAAGTAGGTCCTGTGTCGGTGACCGGTATGGTACTCTATACTCAGGTTGGCTGGGAAAGAAATGGAACAACTGGAAGAGAGTGGCTAGTTAAAACTAAAAGAGGTGACATTAAGATCAGAAACGGCCTGTGAATCATATAAATGTGATACCTTCCAGACTCTGTTTGGTTTTGTGTTTAAGAATTCATACTTTATTCACTAAAAATGAGGATCCAATTTAGGAATTGGCTTACCATGTAGATCATAGTGCTTGTTCATCAGCTTACAAGTCTGTTATTGAGGTAATCTATATAAATACGTGAAATATAAGTAAAAACTAGCTGAATTAAGAATATAAAAGTATAATTCCCTTCTTGTAAGCACTCTCATAGCTTACCAACTTTTGTAGCTTGCTTGTATAATCACGTAAGATTTTCCCGGGGGATTTTTACAAGCTTCTGCAACAGTTGACTGAACTGTGCATAGTACTTTTTTTGTAATCTTTTGGGATTGGGGAAACAACTTCATGAGTTACCCCTCATCTTCCCACTAAGTTACTGAGCATGAAGAATCAGGTAAGTATTCAAGGGTAGGACATGGGGTTTAGAGCAGTGAAAAAAGCCACAAAATCCAAGCAGAAGGTGTCACAAAGTCTGAAGTTGCTGATGAGTCTCAGGTGGTACAGTAACAGAGTCACTTTGGCGTTGATGTGCCAGCTTCCCAAAGGATCAATTGAAGATGCTTTTTCTGTTGATTGTATGTTTCTGAATCACTTCACTGTAAATATTTATGAAGCCTGTGATTCTTCTAATTTGGATATTTTTAACATTTTAGAAACTAATCACGACGTAATAAGATACTAATTTTTGATCAGTGCATTGAAGATTGTGTGTCCTGTTAAACATTTTTTATTTTCAGGTAGTACTGCATACAGAAATTAAACCAGTTTAAAACAACTTGCTGAGTGTTTTTGAGTGTTATTGAAATGTACTTTATTTGCCTTCTTTTGAAAGATTTTACTGTGGTAATCCTTTTTTCGATCTGCTTCTCAGATACTCATTTTGTCATCTTCATTTTTTCTCTAGTTCTATGCATCTCAACTCTTAATCTTTCACTACTTCTTTCAGCTTTCTGCTTCTGTTCATCTCCCTCTAAAAAGAAGGTAGGTAATAGTAAAAGGAAGAAGAAAAAAAGAAGTGGAGACTGTGGATTGTATGTAGGATTTTCCTGGTTTTAAAACTTTTGTGTAAATCGAGGTTTATTTTTTGAAAAGACTGCATGGAACACATACTTAGAAAAGTAACTGGAAATAGTTTATAAAGCTTGAAAATAAGCTGTAAAGGCTTTTTTATTGCGTTTAAGATGACTTATTATTCTGTGCGTGGAAAGGGTAGTACTAAAATTGCCATTAGATTGCAGCTCTTGAGTCTCTGCACTATGTACTGTGAGTTATCTCTGCACGTGAAGAACTCCAGTTCTTATCTGGTACATACAAAATAAGACATTCAAGCTTCTCTAGTTAATTGGCATTTAGAGAGCTTTGCTGTTAACATCTGCCATGCAGTCAATATATAATTAGAAATATTGCCAGTTACTTAGCTTCTGCTCTCAAAATTATTTTTGACACACAGTATTAAACACTTTGATGTCCTTGGACTGTTTAAGGGTGTGTTTGTTCTCAGTTTTCAGCACTGTTTTCCTTAGTCTGACTTTGTTTTCTTACAGTTTTTAAATTCAGAAATGTCAAATGCAGTGCCCGCAGCTTCAAGTGCTGTAGTAGGGTTCAGAAAAGTATTCACTGTGCCACAGGATTGGCTTGTTTTATCTTTTAGGGTCATGCATCCTGCTTTATGCTGAGGTTTTAGTGAGTGCTGGCTACTAATTACTCCTCCTGAAAAATGCAGTCAGCAGTTTTTAGCTTTCATGTCATTGTTTGTGTGGATTAACTCAGAGACAGTAGGTTGGAACTCAAGGAGCTGTTCAGAGTGTCCTTTAGGGAAAGGTTCCAAAGCAGTTTTAATGAACTCTTTAAGGCACATGCCTGTGTGTGGCCTCCACAAGTACTGCTCAACTTATTTGGGGTGGATTCTCACTACTGCGTGTTGTAGCTAATGTTACTGTCGTCTAACCTTCTGGTGCTTTTTATCTCTATTCTCTGATAGAATGCTCAATGATCTGCCAACATTTAAGTTCTGGTGATTTTGTTCTACCTTACTGCGCAAGTGTTCTCACTTCTTTACCAGTTTAAACAACTGAGGAAAATACTGGCCTTAACTTGTTAATTACTATAAGCATTTAAAGTTCTTAACAGACGTGCACCATCATTTGAAACTTTAGCTGATTCCACTAAACCTTAGTATGTTACCTTCTGACTTTTAATCTTTGAATTTAACTACAGAAGATAATGAAGTCAAGGAGAGATTAACAGGACTTTTGTTGCTGTTCTCATAGAGTGAAACAATTTGTTTCCTGGTGTATTTGTTAACTGTAGGTAATACTTTTAAATAAAGATGGCCTTAATTGGATAGGATCTGTATTCAAATATTTAACATGGTTACATTGCCCAAAACAACTCTGCTAAACCTACTTTTTTGCCAGAGTTAGAGTATGGATAACATGATAATTTTTAGGGAAGAAAATAATCTTCAGATTTTATGGCAAAATACTCTTTAATTTCTGGTATGAAAGAACAGCTTTGCTGTCACTTTTCATTCAAGACGCAAGAGACAACCATTTGGAAAACATGCCTTACAGCACAGAAGACTTCTTCCTTTAGCAAAATGTTCTGTTCTGGTTTTGTTTGTGTGCATGCATTTTGGGTTTTGAGCCGTTACCTGCAGCTGATGAGCTCCAAAAAGAGCGAAACCAGTTAGGTCCTGCAGTACTGGCTAAATTTTTTCTTCAAGGAGCTTCTGGTGAGGAAGACTGGACAATGTTCTCTGCTGGATAAATTTCATTGCCTTTTTTCAATTTCCCTAACACCAAAAGAAGTTTGAAACTGTTTTCTTTAAGGCATACAGGTTGTGTTTACTGTGTCTGCCTGCCACTTTCCATTCCTTCTGCTAATTATAGTCTCACTGGCTTTAATCACCAGTTTCAGCAACATCTGTTTTTTAA
This sequence comes from Porphyrio hochstetteri, assembly GCA_020800305.1. Taxonomy (NCBI): domain Eukaryota; kingdom Metazoa; phylum Chordata; class Aves; order Gruiformes; family Rallidae; genus Porphyrio; species Porphyrio hochstetteri. Next base: position 105,057,900 of record CM036906.1, on the reverse strand, counting down.
AAAAGGGAAGTCTGAAAGATGAGATTAATGCACAAGTAAAACAAGTAATTACGTTTGTGCTTTGTAAATTTCAATATTGACAGTTTTTTTCACTTAATATTTTATTCACAAGTTGAAAATGGAGTATTAGACTCCTTGTGTGTGTACACAGCACTGCCTTTTTATCCTCATTTTCCCAGAACTTGATGATTTAGTTCTTTGTTTAAAGAGAACTTACTTTTCTTGTCTTTTGGGTTTTGTTTTCTCTTACCTATATCTCTGTTTTCTCTTTCCCTTTGTTTTCTCTGTCTTTGACAGTTCACTAGCAGGTTCAAGAGGAAGCTAGAATGGGCAGAAAAGCTGCTGGAATCTTAAGCATGAATGATACTTTACTAGAGATGGGCATTAACCCTACGTTCTGTATTGAAGTTATGGTTAGTAACTCAAGTCAGACTGACTGCCTAAAGCTCTGATCAGCTTTATTAACTACACAATTATTTTTTTAAGGTCCTCTCATGTCTGTATAGCTACACCCCTCATGTGTACCTGTGCTATACGGGAAACTGAACAGCCTACATAAAGCATGAGCTCAGCACCCAAACTAGCACTGTGTTCTGTGGTGGCTACAGGCACTACAGTTCTCTGAAGTATGGTGAGTCCCTTTCACAGCTCAGTGCAGCCCAAGCTCTTCCTTCCTGTAACTGCCCTTTTTCCACACACATTCCCTCCTGCTGCTAGTCATACAAATACACTTCTCTTTACCTTACTCTGCCCTGGCATCTGGCAGCTCCTTCTAAAAGAAGATGATAGCTAAAGATTATTTTTTTTCTATTCGTATTCTGTTTTAACTTATACTTGTTGAAACCACTGATTTAAATTCCTAGGAGATGAGAAAAAGGAGTTTTCAGCAGGGTGACCGAGAAAAATCAGGTCATGAGAAGATGATTAGTGCCGGTGCTGGTGTAAAGGCTACACAGTAGTGGGAACAGGGAGAGAAGAGTTTAAAACCATATGGGGAAGATCACCTCCTCTTAACAGAAATACCAGCATTATTGCACTGATCCAGCAGTCTGTGGAATTATAGTTTCCAAGTACAGAAAGAAGATTTATTATCTGGTTATGGCGTCCTTCCTGTATAAAATTTATATGTAAAATTGCTATAAGATGATAATCTTTTGTCAACTTGAGCCCCTCTTTAGAGGAGGAACGTTGGTAGACAACATAATCTTCTCAATGTTCTGCTCTGTTTTGGTGTAGTTAGAAACTGCAATCTGAGCTTACAGAGTCAGTGACACTGTTATCTCTGAACTGCTTTTTAATAACTTCTTTGTAACATTCCACTTTCAAATAACACGAGAACTTTTAGCTGAGCTTATAGCAGCATCATGATTCTATATATTGTTTGTGCTAACAGTATTGTCAGGTACTTAGGTATCCATATGATATCTGCCAGATGATGGTTATCAGAAAGTCACTATGTGTTGTCCAAAAAGAAGGATGTACGATGCTGTAAAATGTAAGTGTGACATGAGCCTTTAGAGAAGAATGTAAGTCTGTTCTTACAGATAGTGTGATGACTCCATCTACATGTTCTGTTTCCATGAGTTCTCTTGTCCCTCATCCATGTTACACAGATGAATAGGTGACAGGATTAGCTTGGTGTGTTGTAAAGAGGGAAAATCTAAAGTGAATCACATTAAAACTTGCTTCTGGGATGAGGAATGATGCTGCAAATGCCGCCTTGGTCTTGGAGAAATTATGTAGTATTGGTGATCCTCTGAGGAAAGACCTAAAATTTGATAGAGGATATTAAAAGAATGAGGATAAAATGTCTAATTTGTTACTTTGCGAGGTTTTGGGCATTGTTTTATGTAAGGCTGATTTTGAATTTTTCTTTAAAGTGTTCTCAGTAGACCTGTACTCTTTTATTCATGATCACTAAAATTATAAGTGGCTGGTGGTGTTCATGGAAATCCTAACTTGAAAATGTAAGTTAATTTGCGTTTATTCTCCTAGAGTCATTATTTCAGTGCCACATCTGGTTCACTCGTGGTTTAAATTCATTTCTGACTGTAAAAAGAAGAAAGTGATGCTGTTCATGACAGTATTGGGACTGTCTTCTTTAAAGACTTGTGTCTGACTGCTAACATATTTCACTAAACAAAAATATATTATCAAAGAGATGATATAACTGTGAGACAAGAAAAGAGGATTGTGCCACTATGACTTACATGGCATAAAGAGTAGCTGGCAGGTTGGAACTTGTGGTTTGAATTACCACATAAAATCACTAGTAGCATGATACAAACTGAAACATTAAGGCTTGAGGCTTTTCAAATCTAAGTTAAAATGTGAGTCTTTCATCTTTTGGTACAGTAAATAGTAGTTTTGGCTGTTCAGATTTTCATCAGAACTGCCTGTGCAGGAATGTTAATTCATGCATAGAGAGTAAATCTGAGTTCTGAAGTGCTTAGTCTTAAATCAACATCAGGAAAGGGGATGAAGATAGCTGTGAAAATGAACAACATCATTATGAAAGAATTATGTTTTTATTTGGGTACTTAAATAACTTTCAGGAGGAAAAAATTGTAAAGTGGGATCGATTGTAGAATTCTCTGGTTGGTGGAATACATGTGCTTAACGAGTAGCCCTAGAGTGAAATAAGTTGGGACTCTCTAATACTGATTCTGGTGCCAGGATTTACAACGTCTCTGAAGGTGGGTAGCTAAGGGAAAGGGTGCAGGAGGTGTGGGTTATATACTGAGGCTGTGTAGCAGAGATGAGACAGCCTCTTTGTGCCGCTCCCTGTGAACAGAGATACATGTTCTGTATTTGCCTTTCCCTGTCCAGCATAACCGAACACGAACGAGCTGCTTGAGAGGAAATCCTCAGCATTTGGCTGTTCTAGTTACTGGTATATTTATGAGTTAGCCACTGGGAGATTTCATCAGTTTGGTATTTACTTTGTTTTCTCTGTAACCCTACATAGTTTGGGTGGGGGAACGTGTTGGAAATGATGCTGCCAAAAGAGGAGATTGACTCAAATTATTTATCTCTGACAAGAAAGCAAATAGATTAACTCCTGCACTCTAAACAATCTCTAAGACAAAATGAAAAATAAAAACATCAATATGATTCCAGACACATTTGTATCTCCTTCACTTGAAAAGTAGAACGGTGCCATCTATTTGCAGCAGTACAAATGTTTACAGAGGTACCCCAAAGATTATTTAGGATACCTGGTTCTCTACAGTGCAGTAAATACTAATAACTGGCATAGATGAAGAATCTAGTGAACTACTGAACATAAGACAGGTCTGCAGTTTGAGGTCTCTTCCTTTTCTTATGTAGAGGTAGGAGCACATCTGTTTTTTCTGTACTGAAGCAAGATATTAATCCTACAATATGTTTGTGAGTTGGTATGACGGTGTTCCTGTTTTCTTCTCTAGATGCTGTGTAAAATACAAATTTTTTTTTAATGATAGGGAAAATGAAGGAGATCAGGACCTTTAAGATTATGGGGATTATGTTTTGTCACACAAGATGGGGATTTGTGTATGGAGGGGTTTCAAATTTCTCTTCTTTTCCACAAATCTTTGGGAGTTGTCAACTACATTTTGCAATTTCCACCTCATCACTTCATCTTTTCATGGAGTTCTGGAAAGCTTACATGTCGTGTCAATTTTTTAAAAAAGAAATGTGCTTTTTCAGTGTGAGGAGGACCATTGTTGTTTTGGGCAAGAGCTCAGTATTCTTGAGGTGACTCTGCCTCTCTGCTCTGGTGAGACCCCACCTGAAGTACTGCATCCAACTGTGGGGTCCCCAGTACAAGAAAGACACAGAGCTGTTGGAGCAAGTCCAGAGGAAGGTGACAAAGATGGTCAGAGGGCAGGAGCACCTCTTCTGTGAAGTCAGTCTGAGTTGGGCTTGTTCCGCCTGGAGAAGAGAAGGCTCTGTTGAGACCTTATAGCAGCCTTATAATACATAAAGGAGGCGGGGGGTGGGGGGGTGCTACCGGAAGGGTGGAGATGGACTGATGTGACAAGGAGTAATGGTTTTTAACTAGAAGATGTTAAATGCAGGCTAGATACACATGAGAGGGTTTTTACGGTAGGCGTGGTGAGTTGCCCAGAGAGGTGGTAGATAGCCCATCCCTGGAAACATTCAAGCTCAGGTTGGACGGGGCTCTGAGCAACCAAGGGGAGGGTGTCCCTGCTCATTGCAGGGGTGTCAGACTGCATGGCGTTTAAAGGCCCCTTCCAACCCAGACAACTCTGAGTCTCTGGTTTCAGAGGACTCTAATCCACTCCATGACTTGGTGGATTAGAGTCCTCTGAAACAAAACAGCAGGGTGTATGTGTTTCCCTTCTCTCATTTAACATGTTGTATATCCCCCAAATGTATCTTTGGCTGCAGTTTGAGGTTGAGAGCAGGATTTAGCATTTAATGGATATTGTTGTTGAGTTAGTTTGTTGGTTTTCACGCTGTGCATAGGCATGCTATTTGCATGTCTGCATCTGTTCAGAGTTCTTTTTTTCACATAGACTTAAAAATTGTCATTAAAAAAAAAAAAACATTTTGGAACATCCTACTACAGCATGCTGTTTCTAAGTTAGTCCAGCAGATCTTTTTACTAGCTAGAATATTTATGTATTTTATTATGAGTGCACACAGAACTCAGGTCACCCTGATCTTCTCATTTCCTACTTCCAGTGATTTTGTTTAGTGGTTTTGTTTTAATCTAATCCAAATGGAATAAATAATAACAAAATGTATTAGCTCATTATAATTAATTGCCAGACTTTTAAATATTTATTTGAATGTGGCTTGTAACACTATTTTTGTTTTGATTTCAGAACGCTCTCTTTAGTTGTATTAACAGAAATGAAAGTAAGTATGTATGTTTGTCTTTCTTGTTTCTTTTATGTTGTTCTGTGCTTTTTTCTCTAAAATGTAAGAAATTCTGTGGGTGTGCATATACACAAATCATATAGATTTGGTTCCATAGAAGGACAAACCACATGCATAACTTTGCTTGCTCAAATGAGAAGGGCATAGGGCTGTTAATATAATTTATATTATGTTTTAATTTGTGTGTCTGGGGGAGTTACTGTCATATTTTGAGTGTTGTCTAGAAGCTCATCTTTTTCCTTCTGCATTGTTCATTTGATAAGGGTTAAGTAACAAAATTTAATGCGTAGATGAAATCTTGCACCATGTAAAATAAAATTAAATCAGTGTCTCATAATTAATTCTAGTAAAAGTATAATTAATTGTGTAATTAATATATAAAAATGGGTGAATCACAATACCTTCTCTATTTTTAGTGAGGTTTAGGATATGACTCTAATATTTATTTGTTTATTCATAGAATCTTAGAATGCGTGAGGTTGGAAGGGACCTTTCAAGGCCATCTGGTCCAATGCCCCTGCAGTAAACAGGGACATCTTCACCAGATTAGGTCTCTGAGCCCCATCAGTCCTGACCTTGAATATCTCCAGGGGTGGGGCCTCCACTATCTCTCTGGGCAACTTGTTCCAGTGATCTACCACCCTCATACACATATGGACAAATTCTTTCCTAATATCCAACCTAAATCTCCCCTTTTAAAACCATTACCCCTCGTCCTGTTGCTGCATGTCCTTGTGAACGGTTCTTTCCCCAGCTTTCTTACAGGTACTCAAAGGCCACTAGAAGGTCTCACCAGAGCCTTCTCTTCTCCAGGCTGAACGAGCCCAACTCTCTCAGCCTGCCTTCATAGGAGAGGTGCTCCAGCCCTTTGATCATTTTTATGGCCCTCCTCTGGACCCACTCCAGTTATTAATATTATTAATCTAACAATTCATTTTTAGGACAAGCTTGTTTACTTTAAAGAAGAACAGGCTAGCTGAAGATAAAATTCAGCTGTCTTGCTGACATTTGAACTTGTTTTCAAGGCAACTTTAGGGCATTTCTTCTCCAGCCAAACAAGCAAATGTAATTGGGCCCCTTACAGCTATTCCCAGTAGACTGAGATTATTTTAGTAGAATAGAGAAGAATTTCTCCATACTTGTTTTCACAGTAATACCTTGAGCATCGTTGTGTGTGCTACAGACGTGTCTTCATTTCTCTGTGTAGGAACCCATGCTTTTCTGTTGTTTGTTTCCCCAGTGGGGTCAGTCTGTTGCAGTTATGCAGGTCATCACACAAACTGCCGGGAATATTGTCAAGCAATTTTTCGGACAGACTCTTCTCCTGGTCCTTCACAAATTAAAGCAGTTGAAAACTACTGTGCATCTATAAGCCCTCAGCTCATACACTGTGTGAACAACTACACACAGTCCTATCCAATGAGAAATCCTACAGATAGTAAGTATAAAAATAATCCTCCTTTACTGAGAGTTATAAAAAGTACAGAGAACGTTTGAGGAATTTATGCACTTTTAATATAAAATGTGTAATTGCACAACTAACATATAAATTGTATTAATGTATTTCTGTGTTATGGATTTATATAATAACTTCTGTTTGTAGGTGCATTACTGTTTTTTATTTATTCTGTTAATTCTGCATATTAGTGGTTTTATCCCAGAGTTGATTCTGTTTGCATTTAAAAGAAGCAGTGGTATTTGAGATTATCTGGGAGGAGGGGAAGCCTCCTTACAGCACTTTTTCTCTGAGGGCTGTTATGCCACACATCTTGGTGGTGGTGGTTGTATGCTTGGTCACTCATTACCCTTTTTATTTTGTTTAACAGGTTTGTATTGCTGTGACAGAGCAGAAGACTATGCGTGTCAGGCCGCTTGTAAAAGGATTCTTATGTCAATGAAAACGGAGCTTGAAATTGTTGATGGACTTATAGAAGGCTGTAAAACAATGCCTCTCCCACAGGATCCGCTCTGGCAATGTTTTCTTGAGAGCTCAAGATCGGTTCACCCAGGAGTCACTGTGCACCCTCCACCTTCAACGGGCCTCGATGGAGCTAAGCTCCATTGCTGTTCTAAAGCAAATTCTTCCACGTGTAGGTCAGTGTCTCCACCCTCATTTGCAGTCATGAAAATGCTTTGGAAGTTGCCTCACACCAGCCCTTTGCACAAATCCTGCCATGTATGACAAAGAGTTGAAAAATACAAGTTTATGTAAACAGATGAGTGTCACAATCTGTCCAGTGCCTATACCCAATAAAATACTGTTCCATTAGAGGGAATCACACTTTTTTCACTTTTAGCACAGGCTTATTATAGCAGACATTCTGAGTTAATGAAACCTGCACCTTAAGAGAGGCCTTAACCAGCTGCTGAAGAGCCAAGGGGATAAAGAACTGCACACGCTCTGTTTGCTGCATGTTAAATTCTCACTAAAGGCTATTCAGATTTTTGTCAATGAAAAATAACTTGGGTTATTTTGTAATTAAGTAATGGAACTAACTGTTCCAACATTATTTTTTTTAAAAAATGCTTTCAGCAAATCGTTGCACATTTGCAAATGACTGTAATTGGAGCATTTTAAATTGAGAGCTGTTAACAGTGCTGTACTTGAAAAATAGATCATTATTGCATTTTAAATGCATCAGTATTTCAAAATAAGTTGCAAGCATTGATATTTTATTTTTTTTTTGACCTCTTGCTTCCCTTTATATTAAAGAGAGGTTCCAGTAACAGAGCAGAAATTCCTGAGTGCAGCAGGATCTTACGAGTTTATTATTAGATCCCTGGAGTTACTGTATTTTTTAGACCATTGTAGGGCATTTGATATAATATTGATATGAGCTTGCTTTGACAATGGTGGATCCTTCCATCACGTTTTCAATATGCAGTGGACTTTAATAGTCCATACGTTCATCTGGGATGGGAAATGGTTTTAGTTTGAAGGATATTCCTGTGAACAAGAGTGGCTTGGACCAGGAATCATCTCAAACACAAGCAACAAACAGTACACCTGTTTCAAACATCAAGGCAAAAGAAGAAATGTATTTTATTTAACAATCATTTCTGCAGGAGGAGAAGGTGTGATTTGAAGTTGTTCATTATCGTGTCAACCTAGATTAACTACAAGTAAAATTAGCTAGGATAGTTCTCAACTCAAAGTCCTTAGTTCAGCTTTTCAGCTGTTACATTTTTTATTGAATGTTGTGTTTTTATATTCTGAAGTCTTTCAGTCTTACTAGCTTAAAGAATTGTTAGCATTCTTAAGTAAAACTGAAAAACTTCTAAAACAGTAAAGTGGGATTATTTGCTTTGAGCACAACATTTGGATACTCTTGCAAACTTTGTGGGCAGTACCACAGTCTTCTCAAGTGGGAGTAGGCTCTTGTGAACAGCAAAGAACCAGTAGGATCTGCTCTGTCTGAACGACTGCTGCTCTTTTATTTTGTCTGTCTTTTTTTTTGGCTTTTTTCTTTCCAGAGAGCTCTGCACTAAACTTTATAGCACGAGCTGGGGCAATTCACAGAGCTGGCAAGAATTTGATCGCTTCTGTGAGTATAATGCGGTTGAAGTTTCCATGTTGACCTGTTTAGCAGATGTACGAGAACCTTGTCAGCTGGGCTGTAGAAATCTTACTTACTGCACTAATTTTAATAACAGGTAGGAGAGAGACACTGAATATTTTATAAAGGAATTCCTGTGCTTTGATTTTTAAAAAAATGTTTTTCAGGTTTATTTTGAGATTGTATGTAGCTGTCTTTCTGCAAATATTTTTTTTAATAATTTTAAAATTAAGTAATTTTTCTTTAGAATAAACTTCTGGAAATTATTTAACTACGGACATAACAAAACTTAGAAGAATAAAAGTTAACCCATGAATTTATAAAATGTCATCATGTATTAACAGCACATTTTTCTGTCTTATTGTATAGAGAAGTAAGCCATGGTTACTGGAATGTTGTGTATTATAAAGTATGAATTCTTGCTAAATTTGTGTTACTCTTTTTTCAAAATACCTTTTCTTGCAGAGATATTTCTGTGGTTTTATACTCTCTAGGGCTAAATGCGTGATTTAAAAGTGGTGTCTGTATTAGTACTTGCAATGTTACAAATTAAATAGAATTAAATAGAGATTCCTGCCTACAGCTACCTGAAGGGAGGTTGTAGAGAGGTGGGCGATGGTCTCTTCAGCCAGGTGACAGGAGATAGGACAAGGGGGAATGGCACGAAGCTGCACCAGGGCAGGGTCAGATTAGATGTTAGGAAAACATTTTTTTACTGAAAGAGTTGTCTGGGCCCGGAACAAGCTGCCCGGGTTGGGAGGTGAGTCACCTTCCCTGGATGTGCTTAAAAAAAGGGTAGATGAAGTACTTGGGATATGGCTTAGCATAGGACAGGAAAAGTTGGACTTGATGATCTTAAAGGTCTTTTCCAACCTTGTGATTCAAAACAACATTCAAAATTTTGTTGGCTATTAGAGGCCTCTGTTTTTTTTACTGAAATAGTCTGCATTGCTATGAGTGTTTTATGAGTGGTCAAGTCACATGTGTGATAGATGCAGCCTGGGCAAATATAAATGAGCTTGCATTAGTGATTCACCAGGAAACATTCACACTGATATTCAGGGTATCTAAGATATTTGCTTTTAAGTCATCTTTCTTCAGGTAAGAAACAATTAAGTGATATTTGATCTAAGAGGTGTTAGGTGAGAAGGGGGTCTCAGCCTTTAGCCTTGAAGAGCTTATTTTCTTTAAAGTCAGAGTTCAGATTGATTTTGATCTTGCATACCTGTGGAAGGGATTAATTTGATACCACAAAAAGCAAGCCAGACTAAGGCTGTAGAATTCATATGGTGAAAGGTAAAATATATGGTGTTTTCTTTTTCTTGTACACATGCCTTACCTTAACTTCTTCTTTTAAGACCAACAGAACTTTTTAGGAGTTGCAACACTCAGTCAGACCAGGGAGCCATGAATGACATGAAGCTGTGGGAGAAAGGGAGTATAAAAATGCCATTTATAAATATTCCCGTGCTTGATATTAAAAAATGCCAACCAGAAATGTGGAAGGCAATTGCCTGCTCACTGCAGATTAAACCCTGCCACAGCAAATCTAGAGGAAGTATTATCTGCAAGTAAGTACTTGAGGGGGCAGGGGAAATAACAGCTCTGGGATTCTGCTGAAGATTTTTAGTGAGAACTAAACAGTTGCTGTAGAACAGTGTTTGACTATGTTAGCAAAACATGGCAAGTCAAACACAGAAGGAATATGAGCTTGCTTGTCATTGGTTGAATCTCCATCACTGTAAATGGAAGATGCTTGCCTGTTAACGAGCTGGATGTATGTGCTTCTATTGTAAAGTTGTTTTATTTTGGGCAGGTTGGTTTTTGGTACTCTGTGGTGTCTACAAAACCTTTACTCTTTCAGTTTTGGGACCTACTGGTGATTTTAAGCTGATAGAAAGGTGTGGGAAAAAATGAAGGGGTTGCGGGTTTTAGGGGTTTTGTTTGTTTGGTTTGGGTTTGTTGGAGTCTTTTTGTTTTGGTTTGGTTTTTTTAAAATAAAATTTTGCAAGAAGACAAACCAGTTAATAGTATGGGTAGTGATATAGAATTCAACCCATATTCTACATGAGTAAATCAGGGAAAGGCTTGGTCTTGAAAGATGCATGTGTGTGATATCGTAGAAAATAAAGATCACCAGGCCCAAACTAGAGGAGGAGTAGTGTTAAGAAATAGTTCCTGACTTTGTGTCACAACTTTATTCCTCTCTTGTATGTTAAATGTAGCATATGCATACATATACACATATATATATATATATGTATTTAAAAAGTATAAAAAACTGTTGTGAGGCAGAAGGAGAAAGTTGTAGATTCAGGGAAGGAAACAATGTGGAAAGACCTTTTTTCTTCTAGTAGTGTTCATGAAGTTCTATTTCTTTCTTTATCTGAAGATCAGATTGTGTGGAAATACTGAAGAAATGTGGAGATCATAATAAATTCCCTGAAGGCCACTCAGCTGAAAGTATTTGTGAGCTCTTATCTCCAACAGATGACTTGGAGAACTGTATCCCTTTGGATACGTACCTGAGTAAGTATCAACACACCTATGTAACAAACTAGAAACCAAGATACTTTGAATGTATATCATTGCTTTTAAGAACTTCCATTATTTGTTTTAAAAGCAATTGTCTTGAGATGTTTTATTTAGCATATTAGAGAAGAATGGATTTGTCAAATTGCCATAGCTCGTTAGGTTTATTCCATCTGCTGTTGGGTGTATGTGGCAAGTTTGGTTTGGTACTGGTAGGGGCTGTATGGGGAGATGTGTGGGACTGCACCATGCCAGACACAGACAGCTTGGCAGTAGCCCTACTGTAGGCTAAAGTTGAGCCACATAGCACAGTTTGTGGTGGCTCTGTGGAAACATATTTAAGAAAGGGCAAAAAGGGGCCAGGCAGGTGGAGGAGAAGGGAACAGGAAGAGTGAGAAACAGCAGAGGTAGCACCAGCGTCAAAGGAGCAGGAGGAGAGGGTTCCATGATCCACAAGGCAGCCTGTGGAGAACCCCTTGCCACAGGAGGTGAGTACAACCTGAAGAAAGCAGTGGCCCATGGAGGGCACGTGCTGGAGCACAGGAGAGGTGTGACAAGGAGTGCACAGCAGAGAGATGTGTACTGACCACAGGTACCAACATACCCCCCTTCCAAATCCCCCCTGCATCTCTTGGGGCAGCAGCAGAGAAATCTGGAGTGAAGGTAAGCCTGTGAAAGGGAGGAAGGAAGAAGTCGCTTTACTGTTTGTCTTTTTGTCCCCATGACCTGAATCTGTAATTAGACGTTTATTTTAACTGGCAATAAATTTGGTTGATTCTCCCAAAGTCAAGTCAGTTTTCTCCACAATGGTAATTCTTACACAGCCTCCCTGCTTTATCTTAACCCATGAGCCTTTCTGTTCCTGTTCGGTTTTCTATCCACATCCCAATTTGAGGTGGGAAGGACTGGGTGGGAGCTTAGCTGTTAGCCAGGGCTAACCCACCACACTTCTCTCTTTGGTACATCACACGTTCAGTGCAAGCATACTAATCTGTATCATGTAATAATCTGGCTTGTTGAATTTCAGTAATCTTAACATACTTGGAAATAGATTAGTTAATCTTACATATTAAAAAACTCTGTCCCTCAAGAGGGCATCTCATGTGCCAAAAAAGGACTATAATAATAAAACCACTAACACCATTTATTTGGAGGACAAAAGCTGGATCATGCCTGGGAGGACTGATCTCAAATAAATACCACTTAAACAACAGCACAACTTTTCAGTGTACAAACTTGCACTTTTTCCTGATGCATTGTCCTGGTTTTGCCCCAGCTGAGAGGTGGGCACCACGCAGCCGCTTGTTCTTTGGTGGGGGTGGGAGGGAGGGTGGAACTGAGGTAAGGCGGAAAGGGAGGGAAAAGAAAACCCAAGGAACCAAAACTTCATGGGTTGGGATAAGGATAGTTTATTGAGATAGCAGAAAGATAGATATAACAAAGGTAACAGGACTTTATAGGAAAATATATGAGACTGATGATACTGCAGGTTCTCACTGAACTGCACAACTCGGGCCGTACAGGTCAGAGTCATACAGAAAAACTGGACCATCCCTAAAACTGGTGTCCTGGAGCTTCCTGCTCCTCCCTTCACCAGCCCCCCTTTATGCTGAGCATGACAGAATACCCTCTTTGGCCAGTTCGGGTCACCTGTCCTGGCTGTGTCCCCTCCCTTCTCAATAGGAGGGCAGTATAAACAACTGAAAAGTCCCGGGCTGCCAGGCAACAACTGGAAACATCAGTGTGTTACCAGCACTGCTCCCATCCTGACTCCCAAACACGACATCCCATCCACTGCTAGAAAATAAATTAACTCTATCCTAGATGAACCCAGGACATGCATAAACTATGGTCTTTAACTGTGCAAACAGAATAATCGAAATCCAAATTAACTCTTGGAGCAGTAGAACATGAGTTTAGTAGGTATATGAAAGAATGAAATTTTTGTGATTGTTTTCTTTCTATCATGTCTTATCCCTCAGTGTGGAACACAATTGTATTAGTAAAATTTTATCTTTATTCTAGATTTCATTTAAATGCATATGTTTACATTATTTTCCAAATCTGCTCTACCCTATTACTACTTCCTATTGCACAGTTACTTCTGTAAGATTTAGACCTTTTTAGCTTTATAGGGTTTATCTGGTTTAGACCTTTTTCCAAGTTTAATTTTTTTATATTTCTTTCTCACAATCCCAGGAACTTTAAAAATAGTAAAATTTTGGTTAGTAAGAGCTGCAACTAAAAACATGCTTCAACAAATAAATTGTTGCCCGAAAGACAATGTATGGAAGGTTAGGGTGTGTTTTTTTTCCTTTTAGCTGCTGCTTTTCCATGTTATCTTCCCTTTCCTTAATCTTGTAACAGCCAAACTTTACTACTAAATTAAAAGGAAAACAAAACCAAAAGTTTATCAATTATAGCAAACTTGATTAAACATCAAGTGTAATTTAATCCTCCAATTTGACAATTATTTGCTATGGGACTTCTCTTAATTCAATGGCCAGATACTGTCAATTTGGGGTTTTTTCATATAGAGAAAATTACTGGGGAAACAAGATAGAGGAAATGTATTGGAGCACAGGAAGTTCTGCACCACCATGTGGAAGAACTTTTACACAGTGAGGGTGACAGAGCCCTGGCACAGGCTGCCCAGGGAGGTGGTGGAGTCTCCTTCTCTGGAGATATTCAAGACCCATCTGGACGCCTATCTGTGCAATATGAGCTAGGGAGCTGCTTTGGCAGGGGGGTTGGACCTGATGATCTCTGGAGACCACTTCCAACCCTACAATTCTGTGATTTTTGCTTGTGAAGAATCACCTGGGTTGTCATTTCCAGGACTGAGGACTAAACTTCTGAAATAAGTTAACTACCTTGTCATGTCAGCCTTCTACAAGTATAGTTAAAAACATTAAAAAATATTTCAAAATTGTCATAAATGTTAATTTGCTGTATGTAAGAAATCCTTTGCTTTACTGAAGAAAAATAAAACTCATTTAAATCATAGAAGCTGTATATTCTGTTTTCAGGCCCAAGTTCTTTAGGTAACATTGTAGAAGATGTTACGCATCCATGTAATCCAAATCCATGTGCGGCTAATCAGTTATGTGAAGTAAACAGAAAAGGATGTCAGTCTGGAGAACTGTGTCTTCCATACCTGTGTGTACCAGGTAAGGGGTTTTCGACTTCAGCTTACCTGAATTTCACTGATAAAGATATATTTGTGAAATTTCGTTGAAAGTTTTAAGCTGACACTCAAAAAGAACTACTATTGCAATTACTTGTGTTTTCAAAAGCTGTAGCCTACCTTCTAGCTCTTTTCATTTCTCAATGTGTTTCTATTTTTATTGTCCACTGAAACATAAGGTCTTATTAGAAGATATATTACTTATTTTCCTTTAGGGGAAATAAATCTGCATGTGTTGTCTCTGAGCAGCCTGCCTGCTATTTAAAATTACAAGCATGCAATGCTGCAAATACAGCATGTCTCACTGCTGCAGCAGGCACCATGACATGTATTGCCCTGTTTTCTATACATTATTGGTCATATGCATGTTATTTTCCTTACTGGTGGAAAAAATGAACATTATGTCTTGCCTTGAAATTAATGAAAATCAGGCTGTCAATCTTTGGGGAGGACGTTTTGAGGGGCCTAAGAATGTGATCTAATGTAGGATGCTGCACTGGCAGCAATTTCGGTGTTGTATTAAAGCTGAAGATGGTTTCTAAATCCTTTATAGGCCAGGTCAGTTTCTCAAAATCTCTTCAAAAGCTCATGGGTAACTAGTTCTGCTCTAAATTAATACCCAGAATTTTTTGTAAGAGCTTACTGTTGTTGCTTCACTGGATTCAGAGCGCCCAGGCATAGGGCTTGGGAAGGAGGTGACATGGCACATCATGTGTTTGGCTCTCCTTTCTTCTCTGTGCTGCTTGAGCTTGCAGCACTGATGCAGAATCTCTGAACTTCATCTTTAATGACAGAGAGTGCTGCCAGTTCATTGACTGGAGAAAAAGGCAAAACTGCAAGGCAGATTAGCTCTGTGTCTCTCCCAAATCTGTATGACGACTTCTAGTTTGGAGGAAAAAGACACTGACTTTGGGAAACAGCACAAATATGAATAAAGGACCTTGTGCTGTCTTGTCCTTCCACAAGACCCACGGCACCACTTCTCATTAGAGGTGATGTCTGGAGATGCATGGGTACACACCTGACTGCATTTCTGCCGCTGAGTGATACTTTTGGTACAGGTGCACCTCACTAGAAAGGCATTTGTGGTCATTTGGGAGCTTTTATAACACAGGTGTTGCCTAGCTTCTGCACCATGTGTAAATGTGAGTTGGCTGGGGAGAGAGCCTCATGTAGAACCAGTTTCAGCTATCTAACTTCGAAATGGCAGGCCTGGCTGGTGTTGATAACAAGGGTCAAATCTACAAAAGTAGGTGGGAGACTGTAGGATGTCCAAGTTCTGCAGCCCCTTCATTGTTCTACACTAGACACCAGTGCTTGCCATGATTTTTCCCCTTCCTTTAAAGCAAAGGGTGTCATTCGGTGGCGTGAGGCATCTCCTGTGGTTCTTGAAGTGAAGGGGAAGGCTTGCATTTGGTGACAGCGTGACCGCATGTGTAGAGAGAGGCTGCAAGAGCGAGAGGGACGCTGACTTTTAAAGTGCACTGCATGAAGCAGCATCCTTTCCAAAGGGAGTGATAGATGGCTTAACTGTCTCACATCAGTTCCCTGAGAGCCTTTTCTGTTCTGGCAGTTCTGTGGCTCTTCAGCAGGTTTTCCAGTGATTTTTAGCTACAAAAGACGACAGACGTGTTTTGCTTCACTTGTATGTGTGCTTGGGCTCTTCTAAAAGTGAGGGTAGACTTCAGCTCATTATTTTTGTGAAGCATTGGGTATTGTTTTGCTTATGTTTCTATGAGCCTTACAAAACACTTTTGTTTTTCTGAAAACCTGAACGTTATTAATGTAGAGGTTGTATTGTCTTCATTTGCTGCAAGTGTCACCCAGAGTGATCTGAAAACAAGCTTATCCAGAGCTCTTTCTCCTCTAAAGGTTGGAGGTGACTTTTCTGTCTGAGTTCAGTCTTTTTATTGGTTGAAAGTTTCAGGGGATTTATTGCAGTTCTTCACTTCTAGGGTAATTTTCTTAGACTCATAGAATCATTTTGGTTGGAAAAGACCCTTAAGATGATCAAGTCCAACTTTTAGCCTAGCACTACCAAGTCTAACCACTGAACCCCATATATCTAAGTGCAACATCTACGTGTGTTTTAAATACCACCAGGGTTGGTGACTCAGTATGGGCACACACACTAAATGCTAAGAACAGAAAAACACATCCACTTCCCTGGGCAACCTGTTCAAATGACTAATAACCCTTTTGATTAAATAAAAAAGTTTAATCTTCTATTTATTTTGTTATTGTTTACTTGCAATTTTTAAGTCCTTGCAATTTTAAAAAGCCTATTTTTTTCTTTTGCATTTTATTAATGCAGCTTTTCTGCTTTTTCTCCCTTTCCACTCCCTTCATATCTGCCTGTAAGAGTCAGTGTTTACATAAGAGGTACAATCAGGGAAGGGAGACACAATAAAAAATGTGAGAGGAGAAAAGACTGAGCTTTCCTTGTGAGACCCTTTAATTGAGTTTGCATATTGGAGAGAGTGAAGCATATGTGGTGGTTTTTTATATCACATACATTTCAAACTACTACAGGACTGTGGAAAATGAGATTACTTGAGAATAGTTGATATCACCAGTCTTTCTCTGAAGTGACATTTCTACAGGTACTTCAGAATACTGTCTCAAGCAAGTATCTTCTTTTTCTCCTACTTACTGCCTCCATGAAATGAGTGAACTTGTCTAGAGGAAGGCTCCTTGAGGAACACCTTAGCTTTTTCACAAGTCAAAGGGTAGTATTTATTTTGGTAGTGGCACTTGCCAAAGTATTTACTAAATATGAGCTAAAATTTCTCACTAGGTTGCAAACTGGGAGAAGCCTCAGATTTTATTGTCCGCCAAGGTACACTTATTCAGGTTCCATCCTCGGCTGGTGATGTTGGTTGTTACAAGATTTGCACCTGTGGACACAGTGGATTGCTAGAGAACTGCTTGGAAATGCATTGTGTTGACCTCCAAAAATCATGCATTGTTGGAGGACAAAGAAAAAGTAAGTACTTAAATCTTTATGCAGCACCTGTTCCTTAATAATGAATTTTGAGGTACATATGAACACCCAGAGGATGTGGGTGCAGAGTTCATCAGAAAATACAGAAGTTAATGTTTGCATCCTTATATATATAATACTTGTTTAATTCTTAATGTTTATAAATATCTTAAGTATGGGATGCAGGGGGAATTGGCCAGCCCCTTGTCGGTGGCCTGTAGAGATAGGACAAGGGGCAATGGCTGTAAACTGGAGCACAGGGAGTTCCACACCAACATGCGGGAGAACTTTTACACAGTGAGGGTGACAGAGCCCTGGGACAGGCTGCCCAGGGAGGTGGTGGAGTCTCCTTCACTGGAGATATTCAAGACTCGTCTGGATGCCTATCTGTGCAATATGAGCTAGGGAGCCTGCTTTGGCAGGGGGGTTGGACCCGATGATCTCTCGAGGTCCCTTCCAACCCCTACAATTCTGTGATTCTTATACACACCGGAGGGTTCCATTATTTTAATCAATATTGAACTGCATCTGTGTCAACCAGTGACAGTGCTGTGTGAGGAGTGTTCCTAGTACATCATTTTTCAACCAGAAGGTCACTGGCTTGCCCGACATCACCTGCACTTTATGGTACTTGATAATAAGCAGCTTTCTTTTGGTAGAAGAACTTGCTGGTGGGACCTCTGATGACTGAGGTGGGAAGTAGCTCCGAGAGGAGCCAGTAGGCAGCAAGGATGAATCAACAACAGCAAAAAACTTTGATCAGCTTTAAGCGTGCTGTAGTTCAGAGGTTTAAGCACGGTATGTATGACTGACCATCTCCTGGATTCCAACTTTGCCAGTACTCTCCATCTACTTCTAACAGCATTTGATATCTAGTGACCAATAGAGGTGTCCAGGGAAGAGTATCAGAAAAGGCAGAGGATGTAATCGTGCTTCTCGTGACTATTCTACCAGATGCTGTTCTGTGCTTCAAGACACACACCCCTTGAGCAGAGGGCTATTTCTTCTCTAGCCCCAAATGGTTTAGGGGTGTTTGGGGTTATTTTCCTTCCATGGATTTTAGTATGGGTTAAGGTATATGTGTCGTCTTGGGGTTTTTTTTTTGTGGGGTATGCAAGAGATTTCTTTTAATTTGAGCCTTGATTAGTTTGTTTCATCTTATTCCTCTTAGTTGATAAGATTCATCCTAGTTCTTGTATTGAAAAAGCTGATGAATGGTTGTGACCTATTTGCCTCTTCTTTCAGACCTCTGTTATATTCCCCTCAGCTCTCTGGGGTTTTCTGCAAGCCAGTTCCTATTCAGTTAATCAGTTGTACACTGTTTGATCATATTCATTACCCTAGTAGGTACCTTTTTGTAGTTCCTACATTTTCTTTTGAAACGGAAACTGGACATTCACAGTCAAGTGCCCAATCAGGTGTATGTAATCGCAAAATTGTCATTCTTTCTTATCACCCTGAACATTATCTTTTCTCACTACTAACTCTGTTGAGGTCACACTTTTGCAGAGCTGCCTATTGTAACATGATGGTCCAGTTCTTAAGTGGAAATGGTCAGCTCATGGCTCATTGTTTGAATTGTAGGGAATCACTTTATGTTCATCCAATGAATTTCCTCTGCTGTATGCCTTCCTAGTTGCTCAGGGTAGTGAGATTTTCTTGCAGTACTTCATTATTTGGTCTGTTGTAGCCTAATGTTGTGGATAGACTCTCATGTAAATGTTCACATTTGGTTTTTGGATTATATAAATATGTTGAACAAAACAGACACTGAACAGATCATGGAGACCTCCCTTCATTTTCCATTTATTCTCTTTCACAGAATATGTGAGCACCTGTTTTTCCCACCTCTACTATTTTTCTTGAAATGTTAAAGACCTATTAAATGTCTGTTGAGTATTGGCCTGATACTCTTGTTACCCACATTCTCCTTCAGATAATCCTCAAAGATTTGGTTTGTGACTTGCACAAAAACTGTGGTTCCTTTCCCCAGTGTATCATATCTAGGTATGTGTCCACTGATGAGATCTTTTCTACTGTTATCACATTTGTGTTCCACAGAATCAAGTTTACCTATCTTTACTATCCACAGAAGCCTTTTATTTTAAAAAGACGTATAGTTTAGACACTGGTGGGTATCCAGACTGGGGAAGTTTAAAACAAGAGGTCATACTAGTTTCTATTAGCCAGTTTTTCACACATGACTTCATTTTTGGAGTCTTTTGGTGAATGTTTCTGGTATTGCAGTCCTTAGCATTTGTCTCTCCAAGAGCTGCTTATAAGGCAGGTTGCTGAACACGTTGCCTGTAAGAAGGTATTCAGCTGAGACTTGTAACTCCCCCCACAGGGAACAGGGATGCAAGAAAGTCATCTTCTTGTTGTTGTTGTTGTTGATTTATCTTCTGAGTGGTTCTTTGTGTATTGGTCAGGTAGGTGTTCACCATAAGGTCCTCTCTCCTACCACAAACCTTGCTGTAGGTGTAAAAGTTGCATAAAACTAGTTATATCAAAGTAGTTATCGATGTCTGAATTATGGCATGAGCAAAACCAGTAATTATTGGATGTATTCCCAATAGACACATGCACAGAAGCACATGCACACACGCTGCTAACATGGCCAACCACACTAGTCAACACAGACAGAAATCAGTGCTAATACTGGCACCCAGATTGACACACAGAATTGACACAAACATGAATATCATGCATGGCCCAAACCTGTTCCTGTTCTGCCACTGAACAGAAGTGAAGCCTGCTAATGAAAAACATGTACACAGAATAGAACTCTGTCTGTTAGCAGGCACTAGATGCATAGTTTCTCTGCTAGCTGCCCCTCAGATGCTAGGCTCTCAGAACTGGTGGCATCTGGACCCGTGAGCTCACAGGGTTTGTCTTTCCACTCCAGTGGCTGGTGAACATCTCTTATATCCTACTTAGCAATTCATCCAGCTTAAAGTTAGCATTCGTGTGTGTGTGTGTTCAGAGTAGGAAGCACACACGTAAAAAGGGTAAAAATAGGAATGAATAAAAATAGAGGATAGATTGTGGTGATTAAGGGCAGGATTCAGTCAGAGAAGTGTACTGGTCCAGCCCCGTCTACACTCAACCATTCCCTTTTTCCTCTTTTACCTCTGCTTTCCTACACATCTTCGTCTTTAATCCATCTTTATTCCTGCTCCTCCTCATCTTTGGTCTTTCCAGTAACCATGTCATAATAAGTTTTGCACAATCCCAAAACTCTCTTCCCTTGAAATCACGGAATAAATCCGATACCCCTTCAGGCAGTGATGCTGTTTTAGTTTGCATGGCATTTTGGAGAGGGAGTTTCTTTTACTGAGCCATACTGGTAGGTTTCACACCAAGGGCAATTTAAAAATGTGTTTAAAGGACTGTTCCTTTAATGTCTACAAACATGTTAGAAATACATACCTGTCCTCTGCACTTGGATTGCTTTGAAACCTTCACAGCCTGCAGTGAAGTATCTTAAGGCGGATGGTGCTTTTCAGAAAAACAACTTAGTATATTTTTTAATTGAATTAATATTAAAGAAGAATTATTGTTTAACATATTGATCGGTGGGGCTAACATATGCTTGAAAATGAACATGTAAATGGACACATTACGATAACAAAAACATGCTGAACACTGTGATTTTTTTTTTTTTGGTTTTTTTAAAGTCTTCCTCAGCATGGTTGGTTTACACCTTAGGCTGATGTGCTTCTTCCAGGTAACAGTAAGCTGAGCAACTTTTTGTTTTAACAATTAAAAAATGCTAGCTATCTATTTCTTGACTTAGGCTTAAATTATTAATTTTTTTAAATAACTTTCCTGTTCAGAGTTGGGTGTGCATGGTAGCAAGTGTTAATTGGGTTCTAGTTAATTGAAGAATTTGAAAGAGACTTGATAAATGATGATTCTTAATAGATCATACTGATTTATTTTCAGATGTATTCATTGCTCCAGAGATTAAAGGAGTATTTTTGTCATGCAAACTAGCATGATGCTCTTTGAAAAGGAAAAAAAAAAAATAAAAAGATACTAGGTGATAGGAAAAAATCTTACAAAATTGAGTATAAAATGGAGTCTGTGCTAAACTGTAACCCATCTGAAGCTGATGTCTTTGAATCAGTTGGCAAGCAGGAGCTTTTCTGTTAGGAAATGGTTACATATTTCAGCACTGGACATTGTTTAGATCTGTAAATCAGCCTTTTTTAAATACTGTGAGACTGAAGTCCAAGCATAATTAAATCTAGTTTAGTATACCTAATAAGTCCAAAATAACTGAGTGACTTATTTTTACCATGTAATAAAGAGTTACTTTGACGTTAAGAAAATCTTAAGAAGCAAGGCACTTCTTGTTCCATTTGCCACAAATGTAATTTTTCAATTGTAAACCAAACCCTGAAATCATGAGAGGGTAGGTAATTGGGGTACTTATTTCTCTTAAAAGATACCAAGCAGATCTAAGTAATCAATTGTACAATTAGTTTCTTCATTCAGGAAAGTCTGCATGTAATGTTCCATGCGTTTACAGTTTAAACCATCAAAAGAGGATAAAAGTCAGCCAAAACACACTTAAAATTTATTTTATTTTGCCAAATTGATACTGGTTTTTTTCATGGAAGCAGAACACTGAAAACATCTTTAATTTAATGATGTATTTAATGAGCAGTTATACAAAGTATCTAGTGAAAGGAGATGCTTTTAAATAAGCATTAGAAAATATATTCTTTAAATGGTAACCAAAACCTTTTACAGAACATTCTGTCCAGAGAAACTTGCACTTTTTCAGATTATGTGTGAAAATAATTACAAAAATATCTGGAGGTATATTTGTGTTTGTTCCCTTAGTGTACAGCTGTCACTTGTGATAACTGTAACAAAAATATGCTAAAATCCACATTGATTAGATGATCAATTGGGGAAAAAAATTACAGTCACCATATGAGACTTTTGTAGTTACTGTGTTTAATTCATTTATATGTCAGTTGCAGAAAGCTAGGGTTTAGTCATAAAATCTGATGTGTGGTTTATAAAACCATTCTTTATAAACCACACAACTCTGAATAATTTATCTGATGCTGGGGTCTTACATATTGTGAATTGAGTCCAGTTATGAAATGACTACTGATGAAGAGGACAGGTTGCTGAGTACACGCTTTTATAGTCAAAGCCAATAGTCTTGCCAAGTTATCAGGTGGATTGCAAGTCAGTTATTTGTTATGCTGAAGAGTCACCTAAGAAATCCTGGTTTTAGCATTACCTTCAAATCTTGGAAACTCCTCTTCCCTGCTGACAAATTCCTTCTTCCTTGGGTAGTATTGTGACTTAAACAGAGCTTTTTGTGCTATGGAGGCTTTGTCTTCTGTTCCTTCTTGTTCTGCCATAATTTGTCTAGGAGTACCTCTTCCAGGTTGCTCATATGCTGAGGATTTTCCTTGTGCCCCTGTAATCATAGAATCATAGAATGCTTTGGGTTGGAAAGGACCTCAAAGATGATCTAGTTCCAACCCCCCTGCCATGGGCAGGGACACCCTTACTAGACCAGGTTGCCCAAAGCCCCATCCAGCCTGGCCTTAAACGCGTCCAGGGAGGCGCTTCCACAACCTCTCTGGGCAACCTGTGCCAGTGCCTCATTATCTTCATAGTAAAGAATTTCTTCCTAATGTCTAATCTAAACCTGCCCTCTTTCAGCTTGAAGCCATTGCCCCTTGTCCTGTCACTATACTCCCTGGTGAACAGTCCCTCTCCCACTTTCCTGTAGGACCCTTTTAAGTATTGGTAGGCCACAATTAGGTGTCCCCAGAGCCTTCTCTTCTCCAGGCTGAACAAGCTCACCGCTCTCAGCCTGTCCTCACAGGAGAGATGCTCCAGCCCTTTGATCATCTTCATGGCCTCCTCTGGACTTGCTCCAACAGCTCTATGTCTCTCCTGTCCTGGGGCCCCCAGAGCTGAAGCCAGTACTCCAGGTAGGGTCTCACAAGATCTGAGTAGAGGGGCAGAATCGCCTTCCTCAACCTGCTGGCCACACTGTTCTTGATGCAGCCCAGGACACAGATGGCCTTTTGAGCTCCTAGTGCACACTGCCGGCTCACATTGAGCTTGTCATCAGTCAGCCACCCCCATGTCCTTCTCCTCAGGGCTGCTCTCAATACATTCTCTGACCAGCCTGTAGTTCTGCTTGTTTTTCAAAAATTCTAATCCTTAATTTCAACTCTTTGAAAAGAGATTAGAAAGAATTGCCTCTTTTTTTAAGGCACAGTTACTCCCATGTTTGCCTAAGGAGCTCTCTAGTTGTTGTTAGTCTTTAATAACCGACCTGGTTATGGATAGATTGGCTGTGGCCAATGTGAATTGATTTTACTTAAAACATACCACCCAGTGAAATACTGTGTCATACGGACAGCTCACAAAACCAAACTGGAATTGCTAAATTGAAGAAAAATTCCCAAAGTTTGCAATTTGATTCTAATTTATAAAGTGCAAAAATTAGGCAAGTTGCTCCATCCTCAAAAGGCAGCTGTAATGGTGTGAGTTGCATTATTAAGGGCAGCTTTCTGAAAGCAGTGGGTAAAAATTGACCTCTGTATTGCATGTGTCTTGTGTTGAATCTAGTTCTGGGTTTCTGTTCAGCTTTGCTACAGTCTTGTTCCCTGCTTTGGACAAAACTTCAGAGTAACTTGTACTGCTCCTTGAAGCTGGAATTAGAACTATAATGGATGATAAAAACCAATACTGGCGCTTTTTACCTCTTGACAATAAAGCACACACAGAGGAAAGAAATGAGCACTACAAAGGAGTTTCACATTGTCTGTGGCTGGAAGTTTAGCAAAGTTGTACTTAAAATTAATTTAGGAGAAGAATGTATCTTTGCAAAAGCTTTACCCTTAAAAAATGGAGCTTGCTAGCGAAAAATTTATACAAGTACTATGCTACCACTTTCTGTTTTCTGAGTGTATTTCTTTTCGCAGCCTTAAACTGATATTAAAAAAAAAAAACACAACCCTAACTTACACAGGCTTTGAAAGGAGAAAGTGTTTGCTTCCTCGTTTAACTAATCAAATACACATGTGAACAGACTCTTTCTTTAAATGAATAAAGAACAACTTGAAATCTAACACAAGCTGAATAAGGGAAATTACAGGAACCATTAATATTGAAAGAGTATGTAGTCTTCTGGTATATTTGCATTCATTGTATGCATTTACTTAATGTCTTTTATTTTAAGGCCATGGAACATCCTTTAATATAGATTGTAATGTCTGTTCATGTTTTGCTGGAAACTTGATCTGTTCTACACGTCAGTGTCTCACGGAGCATAGTTCAGAAGATGAACTTCGGAAATTTACAGGTAACTTTCCAAACAACACAAACTACAAGTTTAGTATTCTTAGAGCGAGGATTAGCTTCTAAATTCTTTCTACAGTATTAACGGAAAATATATGATGATTTGTAATTTATATGTTCTTTTAACTATTTATTTTTCTTGTGTCCAGCTTGCACTACAGAAAAAAACCCCATATTTAAAAAAAAAAATCAGCACTGAAAAACAAAGCCTCGGGTAATATGTAAAAATAGGAAGAGACAGGGTAATGCCACTGGGGACAAGAGATGAGCAGTTTGGGGGGAAAAATGGGGAAAGGTAAGTAGAATTAGCAAGGAGACAGGGCAGAAACTTCCCTTTCTACTTCTTGTAAGAGCACATATGCTGCAGTATTGTTAGATTATAGGAGGGAGGAAGTGTCAGAAGAAACGGCACATCTTTGCATTTTCTGGAAGGCTTTTTCATAGAAAAAGTGTGTACCAAATTCCTGTTTTCTGTGTCGCCTTTACAGGTTTACCGTGTAACTGTGTGGATCAGTTTGTACCAGTGTGTGGTCAAAATGGACGCACATACCCAAGTGCATGTATAGCTCGCTGTGTGGGGCTCCAGGACAATCAGTTTGAATTTGGATCATGCATTTCCAAGGATCCTTGTAACCCTAACCCTTGCAGTAAAAATCAGAGGTAAAAGCAGAATATGTGTTTAAGCTTTTTTGTGGCATCATCTAATTGTGAAGCAGATTTACTTTTTCCTTGAATGTGCTGTATATTGTTGTATTCTGCTTTTGAGGTACTACAATAAAAATAACTGTTTGAAGTAGCTACCTTTTACTTATCAGAGTTAAAAATGAACTGTAATAATTGCAGATTCTTACTTCAGTTTTTGTGATGCTATATTATTTAAATTCATTATGCAGATCTCAGCTTTAGCAATAAAAGAGAACTGGTACATGCTTTTGAAAATCAAATTTTGGGAGAAAATAATTGATTTTACTACTTTGTTTCTCACCCCCTTTTAGTAGTTAAAAAAAAAAAACCCACACCTGAGTTCAAGACTTGGATTCAGTCGTTCTTATTCAGTCAATCTGCAGGTTTTATCTCTAAAATAAGAAAATTTTGACCTCTCTGGAAGCCTCGAGTTTCTTTTCATTAGATTGATGCCTTGTGAAAACCATATCTGTACAATCTCTGTTTTTTCAATGTAAAAAAAAAAATCTGTATAGACAAACATATTAAGATGAAAATATGCTTTGTAGTTGTGTCAGGAGAAAAGAAAATCTGGCCTTTCTGTCAGAAATGAGTCTGTGGCTCATGGTGTTGGTCTCTGTCTTCAATTTTCTCGAGTGTTGTGCAATACTGCAGTGTCTTTTGAATTTGCACATTTTTGTTTCAGATGAAAGCCAGCATAAGAAGTTGTGTAATGCTGTGTTTTCATGAAAACGGATTATAGGAATTTTTTTCCCTTTTTCTGCACTTTAAATCTCTTGATGCCGAAAACTGCAGAGAAGACACTGTCGTTTTGTAGCTGTAATAGCCATCATGGCAGAGAAAACTGGAAATTCAGAGGTGCATTGTGGATGTACACTTCTTACCTTTTATGTTTTTAATTTGGAAAGTATAGAGGACTCTTTCAGTTTTATGGAGTAACTGTTATGCTTAGAATCTCAATTTATATTTTCAGTGAAGGACTGAATTTTTTACATTTTTCCAGGTCAGTTTGATAATGTAGCTTATACTAAACATCCTTATTTTAAAGTGTCTCCGAAGTGCTTAGAATCTATGTAAGATCTTATATTCCACTTGTAAAGTGTTTAAACCTCAGAACTTCTAAGTCTTCCCTAACAAAAGAGGAAAATGCAGTATTCAGATAGAATATAGATGTATTGCACGTAATCCAGTCATAGCACCGTTATAATTTATAGAAGGAGAAGGTTCTTTAAAAAGCCATCAGGCTGCTGGCTGGCATTTCTCTAGCAGAGGGATGTCTTGCAGGGCATATGGCAAATGTTCGGCTGGTAAGACCATGGAAGGTACATATTTAAGATACAGGGAAAAGTATTTCTGCCATTTATTGTTCTTTCCCAATCATCTGAGAGGGATGACACGCCAAAAAAGGAAATTGGGTTATTACTAGACTTTTCCATTTGTTTACGGGCATACACAAGATTCACTGTGATATAATGTACTGAACCTACAAAACTAGAATCCAATTAAATATTTGTAACTGAAACCATATAACCTTTCAAGTCTTGTTTTCACTACCTTCTGGAGGAAGGGCAAGCACAGACCTCTGCAATATAATCTTTTTCTCTTGCAGTTCACTGTTTTCATGTTTTCTCTAGTTTTTCTTAAATATGCATTTACAAAATTAAGCTTGGGAGTAGGTAAGAAGTTTATCCAAGCCTTTTTTGAAAGTCCATTGAAAAATAATTGGTAAAAGATTAATTTAATGGAAACAGTAGTTGTGTTACATACATGGACTGAACATGGTGCGAACCAGTTTCAGATTTGTGCCGAGACCTGAAATTGGCTATTCAGAATGCTTTATAACATGTATTTCCTGCAGCTCTGCTGAACCATAGATAGCTCTAAAGCTCTATCAGTCCTATGATATGAGATGAAATTATTGTTACTTTATGCAGGTGCATACCTAAGAAACAAGTTTGCTTGACCAGTTTTGGGAAGTTCGAATGTAGCCAGCATGAATGTGTGCCAAGGCAGTTAAATTGTGACCAGACACAGGATCCCGTGTGTGACACAGACAATGTGGAATACAGCAACTTGTGTACTTTGTACCAGAAAGGAAAGAGCTTAGCGTACAGAGGACCATGCCAGGTAGGAAGTGGTTTTAGCAATAGCTTATTTGTTCTTTAGTGTTCAACTGTGCAATATTCTGAAGTTTTTGCCTACAAAATGTTTTCATTGAGAGTAAGACTTTAAAAATTCAATTTTCACTAAAAACCTCTGAAAAAATTATATTTAGAATTCTCTTTGTCTGCTTTGTTTAACCACTGTCTCAAAACCAATCAAAAGCTTTTCTTAGGCTTTTTTGGGGATAATATTCTGATACCTATATTGTCTTCCTGTATTTTTCACTATTAAAGCTTGCACTGAGATATGTTTGCAGTAAATAGTGCAGTTTCTGAGGAGGTTTAGGGTTAGGCTTCCCTTCCATCCCACCAGCTCTGTACAGTGTTGGTAGACAAGCTATTTCTATTGCTTTGCAAGAGAAGTCAGGAGCTGCTATATTCATAGTTGCTCGCTTCACCCTTAATGGGCTGTTCATTTCCAGGGTTTTCTCAAATGATGAAGATTAATTTGAGACCTTCTCTCTTGGTCTCAGCTGATGGATATTCTTAGAAGTATAGAATTTTTTTTCAGGGTTTTTCTGTATTATAAATGCTCTTGTTCTTTTAACCCTTAAACCCTTTTTCATTTCTTCTGCCTTTGTCGTTATGCCTTCTTTGTCTTGCCCTTTTTCAGCAACCTCGTTAAGAATAGATAATTCTTCTCATGGCACATCAGGTATCTCATGAAATACTCAGAGAATGTTCAGCCCTTGCACAGTAAGAATCAAAGGAATATTGCATGGCTTGTTTTCTTCTCCAGCAGTTACATGTCTAGTTGGATCCATGTTCACAAGGTCTTCGACACTGGTAGCTTTAAATTTTCACACTTCCTTTCATAGCGAAGATGACTGAGATATGAAACTTTTTGGGGTGCTCACATTTACTTTTTCTCTGTTTTGTGGTTAGCTTAGACATGTAAGATAGAAACTGTAACTGTCTTGCTTTTTTAAAGGATATTCAGTGATCATATAGCGATGGTGACTTACTTGAAATACTAGCTAGTTATACCTTGTCTGCAAAGAGTCAGCAACTCCATTTGCCTCTGTCAATGTGCAGAAGCTTCAGGTTTGACCTCTTGAATGTGTTGGACTAATACATGAGTACAGACAGGATAGAAAGAGACTATATTACATTTTTCTTTGATTTTTACATATGTTTTAATCAAGTGACAGACTGGATATGTTTTTCTGAGAGAAAATGGACACAATAAATGCATTTTTATAGATGTAGAGGTTTCAACAATAAATATATTTTTGACAGAGGTGTTTGGTAATGGGTTTTTATGCTTCTGAAATAAATGCATATATTTAGTTTCTCAAATAACATGTTAGAAACATAGAATCATATTATTTAGGATGGAAAAGACCTTCAGGATCTTTGAGTCCAGCTGTAAACCTAACGCTGCCAAGTCCACCATTAAGCCATGTCCCTAAGTGCCACATCTGGTCCCCATACCCACAGGGACGGTGACTCAACATGGGCATGCATGCTAAATTTTAAGAAAAGAAAAACACACTGAGATAAATACAGACATTATTTTAAAGTCATTATAATATTAAGAAATACTATAATGACAAACGTTTTATTACTAAATTAATTTCATTAATAAAATAATGTTTTATTTACTACATAATGAAATTATCATTACCTTTAATTCATTTCATAAGTAAGTTAATTTAAATGACATGGTCATTTAGTTTAAGCATTAGCACAGAACAAAAATTGTTGTTTCCCAGAACACAGCATCCTGTACGTTTCTCAGGTTCCAACTTAACGTTTTTCTGTCAACTTCTGCAAGTACTTACCCTGCATTTATTACCCACTCATAAACTGGCCAGCTATCTACTCTGGATTTCCTGCTGCTTGAATGTTTGACAACATGATCAGCAAACTCCCATTAACTTTGGTTTTCCTAATGTTAAAGCTACTCTGAGATTTTGCCTGTAGCATGAATAAAATGGTCTTTGAAATGTTTCTCTGTCCTTCAGCCGTTCTGTAAATCGGTGGAACCTGTGTGTGGGCACAACGGGGAAACCTACAGCAGTGTCTGTGCGGCCTATTCTGACCGCGTGGCTGTCGACTACTACGGGCA
The DNA here is from genome assembly GCA_020800305.1 of Porphyrio hochstetteri. Classification (NCBI taxonomy): domain Eukaryota; kingdom Metazoa; phylum Chordata; class Aves; order Gruiformes; family Rallidae; genus Porphyrio; species Porphyrio hochstetteri. The sequence continues at coordinate 105,028,487 of CM036906.1, read as the reverse complement.
CTGCCAGGCCGTAGGCGTGCTCTCCGACTATGGGTTTCACACAGAATGTGCCTTCGTTAAATGTCCCCAGCTTTCTGCTACCGGCTGCAAACCAGTTATTGCACCAGGTATGTTACTCCACTGTGGAGGTTTACTGCAGATAGGGGAGAGTGTCCAGGCTGTTTTTATAAATAGGTGCATATTGGGAACAAAACCTTGTGCTTTGCAATACTGCCTTCCATAATGTCTCTGAGACATCCAAGAGAAAGGATGAAGTAGGGTAGGGAGGCTCTTCAGAGGGATCTGAACAGACTGGACCTATGGGCTGAGACCAATGTGATGAGGTTTAACAAGGCCAAGTGTAGAGTGCTGCACATGGGACGTAATAACCCCATGCAGTGCTACAGGCTTGGGGGAGACTGGCTGGAGAGCTGTCAGGCAGAGAAGGACCTGGGGGTGTTGGTTGACTGCAGACTGAATATGAGTCAGCAGTGTGCTCAGATGGCCAAGAAGGCCAATGGCATCCTGGCTTGTGTCAAAAACAGCATGGTCAGTAGGTCTAGGGAGGTGATTGTGCCCCTGTACTCGGCATTGGTGAGGCCGCACGAGTACTGTGTCCAGTTCTGGGCTCCTCAACCATAAGAAGGACATGGAGGTCCTGGAGCGAGTCCAGAGAAGGGCAACCAGGCTGGTGAAGGGGCTGGAGGGCAAATCCTATGAGGAGCGGCTGAGGGAGCTGGGGCTGTTTAGCTTGGAGAAGAGGAGGTTGAGGGGAGACCTTATCACCACCTACAGCTACCTGAAAGGAGGCTGTAGAGATGTGGGCAATGGTCTCTTCAGCCAGGTGACAGGTGATAGGACAAGGGGAAATGGCACAAAGCTGTGCCAGGGCAGGGTCAGATTAGATGTTAGTTAAAAATGTACTGAAAGAGTTGTCAGGGCCTGGAACAGGGATATGGCTTAGCATAGGACAGGAACAGTTGGACTCGATGATCTTAAAGGTCTTTTCCAACCTTGTGATTCTGTGAAGTAGAGGTCACAACTTAGGGCTGGGACAAACCTGTCTCAGGACTTGGCTGAGTAATTCTGAAGTGGTATGGCCTTGGCTTTAGGAGTCAGACTCCTTCAGTCATTAGAAACTTGCAGCTGTCCCCACAGAGCTGGTTTGGGAGAAAGGAATGAGGTCTGTGGTGTCTAGGGCAGAATCTCACTGGGAATCGGATGAATAATTTTTTGGAACTGGCAGCACAGATACCACACTGGGATGCCAAACATATCGTCAAAGTAGACTTCCCAGAAGAACAAAATTATATTTAATTAGAAGGCAGAGTACAATACCATCTGTAATTTACGGTATTGTGAAAGAGGAAGACACTAGGGATAGTTTTGTGCTGTTTTGAACTGGGTTTTTTTTTTACTTCCACAAATACTTTCTTCATGAAACAGCCAGTAACTAATCACAGATAAAACATAGAGCAAGGAAAGCTCAGTTTTTCAGAAAGAAAACGTTACGTGCATTTTTCTTGTCCACTGATTTGAAAAAGGGTCTTTGTGCTGTTATTTGTGTGGTATTGTATTTAATACTGTAAAAGTTAATCTGTGAATGTGAATTATATATATAAGCTGGTGGGATCAATTAAATACACAGTCAAGAGTAGAAAATTGAAATGTAAGCCCTTTGGTTTCTGAGAAAGTGAGGAAAAACAACAGGAGAAATATGATGCTTCCATGTTAAACACAAATCCATCAGGCAAGTCCTTTTTTGCCCCTTGTTATATAGACATTCTAAGCTCCAGCACGGTATAACTGCATAAATTAGTGTTTGCAGCCTGCGCAATTGCTTCTGTCCTAGCTGTTTCAGCTCTCAAAATTCATCATTTCTGTAGCTGCATATGCATATAAAACCCTGCCTTGCACTAAACACAGTCCCTGTGGTTTTTAACTTAGAATAACATACTGCCTAGAAAAAAATGAAAATTCATCTTGTTGCTTCATGTTGACAGTAGTAAACGTGTGTTGAAAGGTCACTGGTTTTGCATTATAAATGTTTTCAACATTAAAAAAATCTTAGAAATTGTGCAGTTCTGCTAGCAGAGTGGTTGTTTTGCTATTCTCAGTTAACATTCAGCTTTTGACCTCTGCTTACTTAAAAGTGAAAAAATATTTTCTTTGATTTCTGAGATTGTTTTTTATTCACATAGGAGCCTGCTGTCCACTGTGTGCTGGAATGCTGAGAATCTTGTACGACAAAGACAAGCTGGATACTTTTGCAAGGGTAAACCAATTAACCATGCTTTATGTTAAATAAAACATGGGAAAGTCAAGTTACTGTCTACTCTCTCCTGAAAAGATAACACATTATAAAACCAATTATTTTTCAGTAGATAGTGTGTGATTTTTTTTTTTCTTTATGCTGTTTATAGTTTGCTTTATTAATATCAGGTATAGAGATTGGATTAAAATGCAGAGGAAAAAAAAATCAGAGTAGGTACAAGCAAGCACATTCAGATTTGCAGTTTAAATGACTTAACAGTAGTAAAGATAACTGATACAGGAACTGCATCTATCCCATAGTAGTAATGCAGCACGTATTTGTTATTTGTGGCTTTTTTAAGATTACTCTGCTAGCTCACTACTTGTTAACATGTCTTCTGTTTAATTTGGATTGTTTTACGCTCTTTGGGCTGTCTAGATAGTTGCCACCATTTTTGTTGCTCATCAGCTAAAATGTTGTGATTAATTTACTATCTCTCTAAGTTAGACACCAGCATCCTTCATTGCTGGTCTTTGAAATCCTCCAGTCTAAGATGGATCTTCTGCTGTTGACTGTCTGACACTGGATGCAGCACGGTAGGCCCAGACTCCACGTGTGGTGCATAAAAAGATTGCACTTTACTGACCCCAGCTTTTATGCTTCAGTATTTGGAACAGAGCAGGACACTTGATTTTTGGCACAACAGCACATATGAGTGGTATGATGATTCTGGCTAGTCAAGCAAAGCGATTCATGTTTGCATCTGAACGTTGGGTTTTTTTTAATATCAGGAAGGTAATTTCCCCAAAACAGTATAAATTTACCTTAGCCAATGTATATGTTTATTCGTTAGAGGGAATTGGCTGTTGTTGTAAATGCACAGAAAAATTTACCTTAAACAGAACCCCTGGAGAATCTAGTCCAACCCCCTGCTTAAAGCAGGGCTACCTCCAGTCAGATCAGCTTGGCCAGCTGAGTTTTTAGAACCTCCAGGAGCGGAGATTCCACGACCTGAATGCCGCTGACTGTCTCCAGTTCATCAGTGTGGCCTGGGGAAGTGTGGGGGGAGTAAATAAAGGGGACAGTGACTCCTGCTGGCTCTGTCATCGTGTTTGGCCTTCATCTCAAGGGTGAGCTGCTGATTGATGATGTTCTGATTTCCTCTTAGAGATTCTGTGTTTCTGTGTGCCATGTGTGGCTGTATTGACCAGTTTTGCTGAGTAACAGTGTCTGCTAGGTCATGACTGCATCCTGGAATGTCTTCCATTGATACTTCTGTATCAAATGTGATTAACTATTTTACATGAGATTATTAACACTCATCTCTGATTCCATCAGTTGTGTTGGTGTGCAGCTCTTGCTTTTGACACCGTACGTATCTATATAGTGTAGATGTATCCATAGCACTGGTGAAGCTTCAGATAGCATTTCTAGCAATGATTCCATCTAGCACACGTTCTAGCCAGCTCATAAGGGCAAGGAGTAGATGTATGCCTATTTTAGTTCAGACAGGTGGTTCATACAGAAAAAACCCCAGTTCCATTACTGAAGAGTTCTATAAATCTTGTTTTATCCACCCACCCTTCTGGCCTCTTTTGTTAAGCTAGCAGGCAACAAAAGTCAGCATCTACACAGAGCAAAGAAACATTAGAGATCTGGTAAAATTCTAATCTAATCTATTAGATTTCTAATCTAAGACATTAGAAGCCAAGTTTGACGCTATCAGTCACCCTTAAAGCATCCATGTGCTTCTGTTTTAAGACTGTCTGAACAGGGTTTGCTGATCAGTCAGCATGACTACATTTTAATGGGGTGATGGCAAGGAAATCCCTCAAAGATCTGGTAAAGGAAGTGTTGTGTGACAACTTGCAAATTTGATTCATGTAGTCTGTTTGGATTTCCCAGGTGTCCTTCTGTTTAAGCTTTAAGGCCAGTGGTTTTAAATGAAGATGCAGTAGGGTAAGAAGGACAGATCTCTTGCAAATAAAGCTAGAAAACACAACACAACAGGATGACCAAAGTCACAACTGAAGTATTTGTGTTGGTATCTGTTCTGTTGAACACATCCAGAAGTGACCTGGAAAAAAGATGGACAACCTTTAAGGTGTACAGTCCTTAAACAGACTGAGCATCTGCAATCAAATTACTGTTTGTCAGATACAGACAGCAGAACAGTTTAATGGCTGAAACAAATTTTCTGACATGACATAAAGTTATTAAGACTGAAGAGGAAAAATGTGATTTTTGCATAATATCACATCATTGATGAAATTCTTTGTTTTCTTCCAGGTAACAAATAAAAAGCCCATCACCGTGCTTGACATACTTGAAAAGATCCGCCTTCACGTCTCGGTGCCACAGTGTGATGTGTTTGGGTACTTAAGCATAGAATCCGAAATTGTGATTCTTATCATCCCTGTGGATCAGAACCCCAAACCTTTGCAGGTAAAATATGTTACTTTTTGTTTACCCAGCATGGATTTACTTCATGTTTGTATGCTTACGCTTCACTATTCTCAATATAGGAGTTTTATAATTGTGCATTTTCCTGTGTGCTGAGTACATGGGGATTTCCCTAGTGGCTCTGGTCGGAATAGCTCGCGTTACGGATGCTGACACGTCTTGAGAATTCTGCTTTTCTGATAAGAGGTTTTTGAGTGTGGGTAGCAAGAGGGTGGAGGTGAAGGAAGGCCAAGGGTAGAGCAGTATGTTTTTTAAATCTGTAAATGCAGAACCTTTAACTTTCTGTGGTTAAAATAACAGAAAACGAAAACTAATGAAGATAAATTATTGAATGACCACTTCACTTAATTGTATATTAAAAGCATACCTGCACATGAAATGGTACTCCTTTGTCTCTGGTGTAATGGTGAAAAGTAGGTTTAAGTATATGTGATCTCAGAATCACAAAACCATTTGGGTTGGAAGGGACCTCAAAGACCATCTGTCACAATCCACAACCAGATGGACTAATTTGGCAGAGGTTAAACCCCCTTGCGTTCCAACCAACCTCAGATTGCTGGAGGTGGCTGGGCTTAATTCCTGAGTGATGTCCCATTAGGTGTTGTGTCATGACCAGGTTTTTGCAAGTCTGGGGAACAGAGTTACAACTCAAAACGGAGTCAACTGTCAAGTCACTTTATTTTGGCCCACAACAAGCATGTAAGAGAATGGGGGGAGAAAGAGAAGAGTGGAAAGGAGGGAGAGGGAGAGAGAGGAGAAAGAGAGAGAGAGTGCAATAGGTACCACCATGGATCTGCAGTGTCCCATCACTCCAATTGTCTTCAGGCCCGGTGAGGGAATGTTCCTTCTCATGCTGCAATAGCTCTTCAGGCCCAGTGGGGGAACGTTCATCCTAGAAGATCACAAAATCCTATTCCAACCTTAAAAGGGAAATAACATTCCAATAAGCTGCCCAGCCTGCTGAGTCATAGCTCGTTCATGCTAGCAAACAAGAACCTGGTGCTCGCAGTACTAAACTAAAGGTGAGCCAGCAAATGCAGCTCAGAGTTCTCAGAGTATTTCCTTCAGAGCAACAGAAGCAGGGCGTCAGCTACATGGTGCCTTATCATTGTCTTGGAGCTGTCACTTCATTTTTCCTTTCTGCTTCTTAACCTGTGCAAGACCAGTGAAGATACCTTCTTCCTATCAAAAGGAGCAGAATTCCTTGCCGTTTCATAGCTGTTTATAATGGTCTCGCCTGGCCCTGCTGACAGCCCTTTATACTGAAGTCCCTTTGGCGATCAGGTGCGCTGACTGGGCCAGTCTGTTACCCAGCCTGTGTAATGTAAAAATGAAGGGCTTCACTTGGAAAAGGGGAGAGAAAACCTGCCCATAGTGTCTCTCTTACCTTTCACAGTGCAAACAGAATTCAGGCAGGTGAATTTCCTTCTCGTTTATTTTGCATTAATGGCTGCTTCCCATTTTGTTTTATTTCTACACGCTCAGTACTGCTTCTATGATGGGCTGAAGTTACAGAGTTGTGGTATAATGTGAGGGTACAGAATCACTGCCATGTACTTTGGAAGCTGCAGTATCTAGTAGAGCAGGTGTTTCTCTGGCAGATATATTGTGTGTGTTCTGCTTGCCAACGCTACTGCAGCAACCCTGTTATGTTCAATGCAGCTCCAACTTCCATCTCCTCCTTCAGCAGAAATAGCCCAAAACATTACCAGGACTGAGGAGCCAAAGGCCTTGAGCCTTGCCCATCCGGTCAGCTCTCCCTCCACCTGCAGCGGGTGGTGTCAGGCTCCTGCGGAGAAGAAAACCCTCTGAAACCAGAGAGGCTACCTGAAACCAGGGAGGAACTGCTCATCTCACTGGTGACACCCATTGCTGAGCTGGAAGTTCCTCAACTTTCAAAGCTTTGGGCACCCAGATATTAAGGTTTAGTTAAACTTCACCAAAGGCAGCTTCCAAAGCTGTTAAAGAGACTTAGCACTAAATTGATTCCTGGGTTGCAGTAGAAAGTGGGGTGGAAAAAAGGATATTCTAAAGTAAATTCTTAATTAACATGTCAGTGGGGGAAGGGAAACCAGGGTTTTCTTGGGTTTTCCTATTACCTTCATTCTTCCCTTCCCATAAAAGAAATCAGTTTTCCCTGATTTAGAAGGAAAAGCTCAGTAAGTAGAAAATCCTGATTTTCTGTCAATCAGGAGGGAACTTTGTCAATCAGGAGGGAAGTCCTCAATTTTAGAGGCACTTAATTTAGTTATAATTTACTGTGAGCCGTTTGGCACCAACATTCAAAACATCACCCACAGTAACTTCTCTGTAGCTTCCTTCCTTCCCTTTTGCTACTACTCGGGGCTTCTACTGTAGATTTCACACTACAGTAGGAGCTCTAACATGTTTTCTAAGACACACTCCCTAAAAAAATACATAAATCTTTTGTGCTGATGGGGATAACTCAGATTTTCTTTCCTGAATTTTGCTGTCTAGCAACATTGTTGCATTTTACCTGACAAGAAGAGAAATAATCATTTTTCTTGTTTCTCAGATTGAAGCCTGCAATAAAGAGGCAGAAAAAATAGAGTCACTGATAAACTCGGACAGTCCGACGTTGGCATCGCACGTACCGCTGTCAGCTCTAATTGCATCCCAAGTACAAGTTTCATTGAGCATTTCTTCTCCTTCTGTTAAAGTGGTGCCCGTTCTGCACTCCCTGTTCATAAGCCTTTTATTCACCTTGTCAGGATTAATATATTCTATATAACTGCTTAAAAAATATGCATGAGCATTGCGGTGTTCCACGTTGTGAAGAACATTCAGTATTGTTGATCCACTGAACCAGAAAACAAAAAATTGTAGGTTGGATGAACTAATGAGGTGATCCTTTTATTCATTACCAGCCAGATGCACAGCATCAGCACAATTAAGACTCTCTTCCACTGCTCCTGGAAACACAAAAGCACTCGGGAATGTTCCGACATTATGGATTTCTGATTCCTTGAGATGGGATCTTTACAGGGGGCTCTTTTTTTTCTGCTATGAACAAAAATAGTGTTTTGACTTTATTGAAGAATGTTAGTTTTATGTTATTCAGATAAATATCTGACAACAAAAAGCACGCACCTATTTCAAACATCGTTGTTTTGGAAGAAACAAATTGCTGCTACTTAATTAACGTACCAAAAAATTAAGAGTTTATTCTCATGTAAATATGCTTTCATATTTTATTATGAAGAAAACTAACTAGCCCTGGGCCTATTTTAGTAGACATCTTTACTTGGACTAGTGAAGATTTGCAGGATGTTGGGCTCAGTGCTTGTAAAATGACAATCAAGCCCTAAACTAGTACCTGACTTCAATGAAGAAATAATGCTCTTTTTATAGTTTTGTACATTTCAGAATATCATGTTGGATGCAAAATTATAAAGAATCTCAGTATCTATATTTAAGTGCCATTTAAAATATTGCAGTATTTGCATGTTATCTAATTAAATTTATACTTTAAATGTTTATACAAACAGTATGTGTTATTACTTATTGTATTTTATGCACCTGACCTTAGTCTACATGAAGTATTTTATTATCAGTATTATGATAGCCAACTTTTGAAGTATATACAGAAAAACTTATTTTTGCCAAAATGCTGAACTTGGAAGAAAGCACTGAAAACCTTTTGAACCTGTATGTTGTAGCATGTTTGTAGCAATTATTTTCTGCTAAATCTTTTAAATGCAAAAGTATTAAAGCTTTTTATTTTAATAAAACACTTTGTTGTATGCCCTTGTGTACAAATGCATGTAGTTTTGGAGAATTCAGCAATACAGCATATTTTTTTCTTTGAAATCGACACTTTAACTTAGCTGCAATTATGTATGCTTGTGAGTCACAGGGGTGTAATGTTTCTAAAGCACAAGGGGGCTGTCAGGGTGGCCGTTTTTTGGGGTGTATTTCACCAAATGTCTCACACGTGCTGTGACTGTTGGGCTCTAGAAGAAGAACATGGGACCCTCTTGGGTAAGGTGACAGCCATCTTCAGTTTTCATTTGGAAGAGGCTTCTCTCACCTACAGCTGGAAATCTGCACAGACAGGGTTGCTACCTTACCCGTACCTGCATTTTAAGGCTCAACCTCCTCCAGAGGAAACGTGAGTGCCTCGATGTGTATCCTTGCAAGCCAACAGAGTCAGTTTCTTTGAAACCTACCTCAGCTGCTTTTCTAAGCAGATCCCTGTTGTTTGTTCTCTCCTGATGAGAGGAGCCCTTTTTTTATTCTGAGTGCAGCGGTACTCTGTATGTGGAGTTTCTGAGTACTTTTGGTAGATGAGTACACATGCCCATAATCTTTAGAAGTGTTCTTACCAAGTAGCTCCAGGAAGACTCATGCACATAATCATCAAATCTTGGATACAAAAAATCTGTTGAATATCCTGATCTGTTTCTGAAATGTCTTCGGTGGATTTTTGAGAAACTTGGGCATAAGACCATAACAAATATATCTGAAAAGCTTTTTGAACTAAAAAGGTTTAGATGATCTTACAGAAACCGCAACCAATTCAGATGATTTATTGAATTCCTTATTTTTTTTTTCCCAAATCATGACCAAGTATCTCTTCAACATGTAGCCTGTTAGGTTGCTTAGCATTTAGCTGAAGCAAGCTGGTGCCTGCTGAAATGAAAGGAATTATAAATGTCCTAAGAAAATAGATACGTACATAGATATGTGTGTGTGGATGCCACACTGGAAAAAATAGTTCAGAGCTTAAAAAATACCTTGTGTGGAACAGAATATATAGTGATACAATTTATATATATATATATAGCTGTGAAGATTTTTCTTCAATGAAAGAGAGTACGAAAATAGTTACCTCAGTTCTGGGAAAAGTAGGATTTAAGCCCAGAGATTTTTGAATTCACATGCAGGTGCCCAGTATTCTCTAGAAAAGAGTGAACATTTTGAGTGGTTTTGTTAAATATGTACAGAACCAGTGAGATTTCATATAATCCTAAATTCCCATGCATAAGACCAGCATCCAGAGTGTGCATAGCTTCAGTTCTTTTTGCTGGGTGAAGAAAAGTACTTAAGTATTTTCTAGGTTTTCTCAAGACCTTGGATTACCTCAGAGCAACAAAGAAACTTACGGTTTTGAATTCAAATGAACTGAGAGAAAGGATAGAAGAAACCTAGCCCAGTTTTACTTGCAAGTTATGAAATTTGAACCTGATGGGGACAAATTTGATACAGGGGTTTCAGATGAGTTTTGCATGTAAGTGCTGATGATATTCTGCCACCACCCATGTGGGAATCTGGGTCCGCTGAACAAGGAATGGAGACAGCACAAGGGCACCTCAAAGCAACACAAGCCTGTTTGTTTGTTCCTTTTATGATGTGACTCAACTGAAATATTTACAAAACCTTGTCTCCTTGTCTGCTGAAAGCCAGAGTTAAGTCTACAGTTGGTTCCAGAGAGATACTTCAGTTCTGTTTCTGTCGGTTGAGTCTGGCTCTTCTCAAAGGGCGGCAGTGAAGCGAGGTGCCAGCAGTGCCTGTGTGTACACCCCTAGGAGTGGATCAGCCATGGGAGCAGATACCAGAGCGAAGGAGAGACAGGGATTTCTGGCTTATGCTTTCTGCTGAAGACTGGGGTCTCTGAATCTCGGAGAAGGTAATAGTTCTGTGAGAGGGCCTGAAACCACCCCACTCTTCTTTCAAGCTCTACTTTTATGCAGAGTCCTAACTTGGAGATTTGCATGTATGTAACTTGAGTGAAAGGCAAACTGTTACACATCCTTCACAGCTTTATGACACTTTTCTAGGTCTTCCTTTCACACATGACAAACTATATCTCCACACCTCTCAATGCCCCTGTTATTTCTAGGAAGCCCTGGGAGCATTTATTTACATGAGCAAACATAAATATATGAGTGCTTTGTAAGATTGTGGCCTAGATGCTTAATATTTGAAGTCTGGACTGTAAGATGACTCTCTATGCAAACGGAGTGGAGAGAATAACCTCAGCCAGAGGTTGCTGAGGGTTCTGTAACTCCAGCAGTACTTACTAATCCTATAGATTCTTCCTGTAGAAGAGCCACCCTTGTCTTTCAACAAATTCTTTCTCTTCTGTTTGACAAGGTTTCTTGGGTTACTTCTTTGTGCTTGGGTCTCAGTATCAGCTGCAGTATATGCTAGATTTTCAGTCTTTTTTTTTTTTCTTCAGGTCTGGTTCTCCTTCTAAACGAGCATACTTCTAAAGCACTTCTGAATAATCCCAGAAGGTGAAATGGTTTAATGAGCAGGTTAGGCTATAGGCAAACAGGAGGGTTTTTGCAAAGCCACCTCAAAGCCACCTGCTGGTGTGGCAGGTTTCAAATTAAAGCCTCCTATTCAACTTGGTGATCTACAGTTCTGCGCTGTTCCCTGACAGCGGAATGAGCGGGTGGGTGGGTTCGTACCACTGTTCAGTGTATAAATTTGCCTTTTAATCACTTTTTGAACTGAAGCAGCAGGAGTAATGTCAGTAAATATATATGAAGATATGTTCACATCCACATCTAAACACACACACATACATATATATGTATATAAATAGATTTAGATTTATCTCACAGTGCCCTGTATCAGGCTCTGTATTACCCTCTTCAGGAAGAGCACACTTGGGTATGGTAGGGAATTTAACAGTTTATTTTAGCAAAGAATCTAAACTCTGGGAATTGATACTTTTCAAGTTTGGATTTCAAGTCCAGGTGGCAATCAGAGACGCAGGATGGAACTGTTTGACCTGTGGAGTAATTTATGCATGTCAGCTAGCTACAACTGTGCTACAAAAGGTTAAAAAGATGTCTCTGGCTTGTACGTTCCGAGATGCACGCAGTCAGCAGCAGTTACTTTTCCTGGGAGCTAGCAGCGCTCCAGCTGTTCCCGAGTAGCCGTGCGAGCGCTGCCGTGAGGAGCGGCCACCAAGCACTGTCCGCCAGCAGGCGCACAGTTCCTCCGGCGTAGGAAAGTCAGCGTCAGTGCGTTCCTGGCAGGCTCGGAGCTGCCTCTGGCCGGGCTGTGCTTGTATCAGCGCTGCGAGCGCGCCTGGGCGCTACCTTCGCCGCATCACAGCCGGCACGGGACTGCGCAGCCGGCCTGGTTCCGCAGTACTGGGAAGCAAACGCTGCCACCAGCACGTTCTCGCTGCACGGGTTGCTTGTTTAACAGTATCACCTCTGGGTCGGCAGCCAGTGGCTGCAGAGTTTTCTTAAGGCTGTACTTGCGTGTCCCTGGGCCACAGCTGTGAGAGCTTGCTCAAGGCCCAGATGAGTCAAAGAAGATTAAGAAATGCAAAGACACGTTGCAAATTCAAAAAAACGCTGCCATATTTTTAACTCAGTTTAGCTAAGTGAGGTTTGAACAGTCATTGAGACAAAGTGACTTAGGTTTTAACTTTCCCAAGCAGTGTGGAGGGAATGTGTGTCTCTGATCTCCTCTCCCAAGAGAGAAGAGTACGGTCTGAGACAGCTCGGATCCTAAATTCCAATGCTGTGCTGCACAGGTTTTATCAATCGCAGCACTTCCTGCGGATCTCAGGGTGGAAAAATGTCAGTGTCTGGTCAAGTAACTATAGTGTTGTATAGAATAATGTATGTAAAAATTATCAGATGTGGCCTTCTCTGTGCAGTGGAAAAGCAGCAGGTTTAGATTCCCCATTTCCGTAAATCTCATTTGGCTAAACTTTATTTTCCTGAAGGCACAAGACACTGCCACAAAACCATAGGCTGGCATTTACAAAGCTTCTATAACTGAGTTTTCCAGGGTGGTTTGCTTTCTCACTCCCCAAAAGAAAAATGTTATTTGAAATTGCTGATTATTTCTTCAGCTTATGGTTACTATGAGGTGCTACATAAACATAAATTACATACCATGTTGCTGAATCGCTCCTCCTTCATGCTGTGTGCTTAGCTGCAGCATGGCAAAGACTGCAGGCACAGCTGGAAAAGTTTGCAGAGTTCCTCATAGGGTTCCTTGCAGTCATTTTACGAACATGAAAATAGATGGGTATCTCTTTCTCCATATTGTTGGAATTTTTGCACAATTTCTATCATCACACAGCTCCCCACCATCATTCCCAGCTTATCTTTGGTTTTTATGTTAGTTGCAGTATCTGTGACTTGAGCAGCTGCTTGCCAGTACAAATGAACCTCTCATACACAGCACTAAAAAAAATTACAAAAAGCTTGGGCTGTGTGGTTGGAGAAGTTGGTGGAGGACTGTCTTCTGTGGGCAGGACCTCACACTGGAGCAGGGGAAGGCTGTGAGGAATGCCCCCACCCCCTGGCTATGAAAGAAACCAACTCATGAGGAACTGACTGAAACTCCTGTTCCCTGACTCCCCCTGTGACACCTGGGGTGGGGAGGAAGGGAGAGAAATCATGAATAAAGTTGAGTCCACAAACAAGGGAGAGGTGCAGGGAGGTGTTTTAATACTTGGTTTTACTTCTCATTATCCTTCTGTGGTTTAAGAGAGAGAGAGAGAGAGAGAGAGAGAGAGAGAGAGAGAGTGTAAAATAAACTAGATGGTGGGCTTTTTTATGTTCCAAGCTGAGTCTGTTTTGCCCGTGACGCTGATTGTGGAATGATCTCTCCCTGCCCTTATCTTGACTCCTAAGCCTCTCAATATATATTTTCTCCCCTGTCCAGCTGAAAAGGGGAGTGACAGGGCGGCTTTGGTGGGCATCTGGCCTCCATCCAGGGCCAAACCACCACATACAGTAATTTAGAAAACCCTGTTCTTCAAAAACAGAAGTTTTTTTGATCTCCTTTTCAGCCGAGCGCACCGATGAGAGCACAGCTCTCTGCTCCATTACTTTGTCTCACGAGTTAACTAACCTGATGTTACAGTATAACCAATGACATCCCTGTGTATCTGACATGTATGAGCACTACCTTTTCAGCTGGGTGTGCATTACTGTGTACAGAAGTGTTTTATTACCGCAGCAGCTCTTTTCTGTGTCCCATTAAATTAACTTGAAAAGTGCAGAATATTTAACTAAAAGTAGTCTTACCTCCAAACTGCAACGCAAGCTTGTATGTCAGCATCGCTGCTGCATCTGTGGCTGTGTGGCATATTCTGCTGCTGAGTTCCACCTGGTAAGTCACAAATTAAGTTCTCCAAGTCTTTTTTCTTGGGGTTTGGGTTTTGGGTTTTTTTTTTTTCCTCTCCAAATGAAACAACTACTGTGGTTTCACAGCTTTCTCTTTGAATTCTGATACCCAGTGTAGAGTTCCTGTGCTTATCACACACTGTAAGAAAAAAAGGTGTTCAGTTAGCTATACAAACTCTCTTCCAGTGTTTATCTCTAACCCAGCTGTCAGTTCGTAATGTATTTAAAACACGGTATCACAGTAACAGATACCTACTTCTTCTGTGTAGTACAAGGTTTGCTCTCTCCATTTTACAAGTAATGACCTTCACAGTGTTAACAGGCCATATAGTGTTGTACCCCCATCACAGTCTCACCCACATTTAGCTCTTCAGTCAAAGCCAGCGAAATGATGATCTCTAGTCGTATCATGAAATGCATTAATTACATGAAATGCTGCCTTTCTAGCTTTAGAAGGTTGCAACAGGAGAAACCATACAGGCAGAGCGTCAGAGGAATGAAACCATATGACAGACTGCTCATTGCAAGGGCCAGCAGAGTAGAGAGATGGAAACTCTTTCCATCCATATGTGATTGATGTAACAGGGCTGCACCATTGCCAGCAAGCTCCAGCATGGGCTTCTCAGCCCTACTTGGAGACAGAAGAGCAAGGCAGTGCTAATGACAACAGCAGAAGCCTGTAGCTGTTATAACAGGGCAGGCACGTTGTGCCATGCAGCAGGGAGCCAAGTTACAAGTCTCCCTGGTTAGTTGTTCGTGATGCCAAAATAGCTAACACAGTCTTGATTGTAACGATACCCGAGTATGTTATCCCATTGTTTTCTTGTGACTTTTCTTACACTGTGGTTGCCACTTTGCAAGTCTGAGGTGAACTTCTCTTTTTAATCATCAAATGCTTTCTAGTAGCACAGCTGAACCTGAACTTGGGTCAGCCTACCCACTGTTTAGATACTCAAATCACAGAGGTCTGTGGCTGAACTAGCCAGCTATGGCTCCTATATTCCCTACTGATTGCTGAGAGCAATCAGCATTTTTGGGATGAGCCACCTGATATATGTCAAATATGTGTTGCAGAGCAAGGATATTGCACTCTAGGAATGCCTGCCTGGTCAGAGCGCTGCTCTCACTGACCTAAACAGCAGTGAGTACACGGGGTACCCATCTCCTCGGCAGTGGTGCGGATAACCAGGCAAGGGCCTGACTGCAATCTGGTACTATGCACCCATCATGGTGACAGAGAGATCTTTCTCTTGGCAAATGTTTAAAAAGCTTCAGGGACAAACAACATGGGTGTAGGCAGGGGTCAGAGACTCAGAAATCCTCTTTGAACTTCACCCGTCACTGTTACTGCATCCAGGAAGCGTGTAGTGCAGAAGCACTGCTTGAGGTGTGGAATGTGGCCCTTGCTGCGACCGATCTGGCTCTGATGGCATAGCTCATGACTCATTATACCTTGTATTCATGTTCTGTTATGCAGTTAGAAGCAGCACACTCACGCTTGCACTCAACAAGTAAATAAAATAAAACAGCGATACGCAGGTTATTAAGCAGGCTGAGTTAAGATCACTGGAACAAACTCTGGAGATTAACTAATGATGCAGTACTTGTTGTCAATGCCGTAATAAAATTTCCCAAACAAGAGCTCGCCCGCATTGCCTTTGTGCGGCACTGCTGTGCATCAGGCATGTGTGATCTGTCCTAGGGAGCCTGCTTTGGCACGGGGGTTGGACCTGGTGATCTCTCAAGGTCCCTTCCAACCCCTACGATGCTGTGATCCAGATAAAGACAAAGGCACTGGGGGACACATGCTGTGACTCTGATTTTTAACAGCAGAGTAGATGTTTTGAACCAGACCACAGCAAGACCATTTATTCCTGGCAAAACGCTTGTGCAGCTGCTGATAATCTTTGATTTACTGCACCCTGCAGTAGACTTTTAATTATATCGACAGACGCCAGCTGTACAAGGATACGTTCATAATTTGGCAAGGGATGTGAAGGCAGCCAAAAAGGTTTCTACGAGTACATAAAGAACACAAGGAAGACCAAGGAAAAGGTGGCCCCTCTGATAAATGTGGGGCAGGGTGGGGAATGACACAGGACACAGACAAGTCAGAGGTACTCAAGGCTTTCCTCGCCTCTGACTTTACAGGTAAGACCGGGCTTCAGAAATCCCAGAGGTCTGTATCAGGGAAGACCTACTCCTCCTTGGTAGAGGAGGAGATGGTTAGGGCTCACTGAAGCACAGGTGACATACAAAAGACCATGGGACTGGTGAGGTCACATGCACAAGCAGAGAGGTAGGTGGCAGGATGATGAAGGGGCTGGTCCTTCCCACAGGTGAGGAAAGGCCTGTTCAGCCTAGGGAAGAGAAGGCTCAGAGGGATTGCATCAATGCATATGGGTGCCTGGAGGGAGGGAATGGTGAAGTAGAAGCCAGGGTCACCTCAGCAGAGCCTGCTGATAGGACAAGAGGCCATGGGTACAAAAGAGAAACCTCAAATTCTATCCAAATGGAACACTTCTACTGTGAGATTAGTCAAACACTGCCACAGGTGGCCCACAGAGGCCTAACTGTATCTTCCATCCTTGAAGATACTCAACACATGACTGGACACAGTCCTGGGCTCTAGGTGGCCCTGCTCTGAGCAGGAGAGTTGGACCAAATGATCTCTGAAGATGTCTCTTCCCATCTCAACCATTCCATGATTCTGTAATAAAACTGAAGTAGCTGAAAAGCAGCACTACAAATGATTGATAACCATTTTTCTGGTCTCCTCGCTTATTCTGCCTTTTAAAAATGTGGCTGTTTCCAGTATTTGATGCTCTAACTTATGCCATGTTTTCTTTGCAAGTTAACTCTGGATCAACAATTCCACTGCAGCAACACATACCAGGTAACATCAGATACCACTGAAATGTTCTACTTTCTGCATTCAACCTCCACAGCCATCCCACAGCACGGTCCTCCACCTGCCAGGCAGGTATTTTGTCACACTAGGATGAAAATGGTACTGAGTCAACAAGAAAGTTGAATTTGTCCAGTCCCTACCTGTCAGAATAAAAGTGGCTCAACATCCAGCAGCCCTCTTGACATGGACAAAATCTCTGTGTATAACTCAGGGAGTTCCAGCCACAATTGAGTAACAATCAATAGTAACAAACATATTGCCTGTTTCTCAAAGGTATGTATTTTTCCTCATATATTATGGCCTTTCTGCATTGTGAAATGAAATGCCTTGCCCCAAATTCATGGGGCAGTGAAAGACTCACAGCCGTTACCCGGATGTTTTTACTTTGAATGTTTAATATCCAGATCATTTGTCTAGGGTTTGGGATGTTCACTATGGAGTGTTTGTGTTAAAGCTCTGGATTTATTTTTTAAGGTTTGATTTATTTATGGCTTCGAACTGCTAATCTTTTAATACAGAAATCCTCTATTCTCCAAAGCAGGTCCAGAATCACTGCTGCTACATCTTCAGTAACTCAAAAGATTTGTTGTAGATTGCACCACTTTGATAGGTTTTTTACAAGACAGGTCTAGTAAAAAGCTAAGTGCTTCTGTGGACTGCAACAGGAACTGAAAGTGGTTCATAAGTTCTCTGAAGTATTTGGCTCAGATCTATATTCGCTGACTGCAGTATACCAAAGTTTTTAATAAAGAACATAACTTTCCTTGCATTAAATACAGAAATAGCTAGGTTCAGTGCAGGAAACATTTATTTTGATAGACTTAGGGAGACATCATGTTCTTGAGGTTTTAAAACAAACCTTGAACCCTAAGATTAAAAATATAAACTGCGGCCAGGGTTGTGTTCCCCACCGAAATCCTGTAGGTGGCATTGCAGCATAAGTTTAATAATATACCAGCTGCTTTTAATTTAGGAGGAATGCAACTGGTCTGGGATTTTTTTTTCAATTAGTTTTTTTTTAAAGCTAGCCCTTTTGTACAGGTTCAGCTCTATCTTCTGTGCCACTTCATTCTCAAAATCAAACACGTAGAGGCCTAGTAACTCTCTCTCACTTTACATAAATTCACCTTCTCCTGCAGAGGTCCATCCAGAAATATTCAGGGCTGACCCAAGAATGTAATTCTCTAGTACATATACCAGCATGTCACTCTGGAATGGTTTTTGAGAAACATAATTGACATCAAGGACATGTATGGATGCGTTAATTAATTTCCATGGTGGCACGGAAATGAGCCAAATCCATAATGATAATTGTGTCACTAGTGATCTACAAAGTTCATTTAACTTAGTATTTGAAGAAGCTAATCACATACACACACACACACACACACGTACATTTTAACCCTTGTGAGCCAAGAAGGGAACGTTTTTAAGATTCTTGGATAACCCTGGTTGTTCAAGGAAGCCAGAGATGTGAAAATATCACAAATTACAGTAAATTCAGCATTATTGCCTTAATTCAGAAGAGGGAAAATCAGCACATGAGGAAACCAAGTAATAGCTGGAGATGCCACAGGAGAAGACCAGAAAGGACGAGAGAGTCTAAACCTTCCACAGTGTGTTTGGCAATGTCACAAGCTGCTGGACATCATCGTTCAGAAAGGACATTATGTATTACTGGCACATTAACATCTGAATAATAACCAGTACACATCAGCACCATTTTTTCTCTGATATCGGGGGCCTCCACAAGGGAAGGACTGGGAAGACTGGTGAGGAGCCAAGGTGCACACAATCCAGCCCCAGTTCATGAAGGAAACACCCTGCCATCAGGGCACAGTACCCCTCTCCCCAGTTATGGCAAGGCTGAATTGTTTGTTGTGCAACTGCCTGGGCATAATGCATATAATCTGCTATTGAAAAGAAAAAAGGACATAAGCTGAGGCAGGGATGTCCTTGGGCCAAGCCTCAGCTACATGCCTGACCTGACCTTCTGCTTCTCCCTTGCCACCCTGTGTGTGGTTTCTGGGGCTTCCTGCACTGGTTGCAGTGTGAGACAATCATTCTCTGTTGTGTGGGCTGTGAACACACACAGACTCCCCTCACCCTCCTCAGTTACCTTGAGTCTTGGAGTAAAACAGCACCCTGCATTGCTCTCAACCATTCTTCAGGTATGTTCTCCAAAGAAAGTCTCTCCTCTCAGGGACCCAGCTTCCAGGGTCTCAGACTGTACCCCGCCATTGTTATGGGTGGCAGCTCAGACCCCTCACGGACATGGGATGGGTGAGTGGAAGCTGACTTGACATACAAGCACGGGTAGTATGTTTTTTGTTTAGCAGTATGGAGGGAAGGGTTAAAAAATTACCCTTGTGGGTTTTATTGCCCTGCTCTGGGCCCCTCACTAATGTACTGTTTGTAGCACAGCTCATCCCTCCAATCTCAGCTAGGCCTGCTCTGTTAGGGGGTTTGTGAATCCTCTGGTCTAAAAATGCCTGTGTAAGTCTTTGCCCTCAAAATTCTTTTGGAAATCCAATTTCTAAAAGAATCCAATTTCTCCTTCTACCCGCAGAAATGGACCAGGGTTGCCCCCACCAGCTAAACATCTTCTAATAGTAACGTCACTGTAATTAACAGATTTATGATTGCAGATTTCCTGAAGAGAACTCTGCATTTCCCAGCATGATGCAAATACTCCATCTACAGCATGGAAACCTGGCCAGCAAAAACAAGATCTAACAATGCTGGGCCACGGAGCAGAAGTTGCACAAATAACAGAGACCTCGCAGACAGTTACTAATTCTCTTCCACCTACTCCAAAACCAGATACAATGTGTCTGATAAAAAGCCTGAAACCCACACCAGTACTTGCGGGTATTTCTGTGAGAACTTGACCTCATTGCCCGAGAGGTGCATGTGGCTTAAGGCAGCAGAAACAGGGGGAAGCATGCAGAAGCATCTCCTCAAAGAAAATGCTGTTGTTTTTTCGTTTTTTGGTGTTTCTTTGAATACATCTTTTTGCTAAGTCCTGTCCCCCAGTGTGATGGTTTAGCTCTGGCCGGGGGCCGGACGCCCACCAAAATCAGTCTATTGCTCCCCTTCTTAGTTGGACAGGGGAGAAAATATATATATCAAGAGGCTTAGGAGTCCAGATAGGGACAAGTAGAGATCATTTTATCAGCAACGATATGGGCAAAACAGACTCAACACAGAGTGCAGGAAAAACTACTCTAATTTACTGCACTACACTAAAAAGAACAGAGAAAACCGGAGTCAGGAGCACAACCAAATGTTAAAACAAATGCAACCAGATCTTAAACACACGTTCCCCCCACCACTCCTTTCTTAGCAGACTTTAGTCAGGGTTTATTTGCTCCCTTCTTCCCTCCCGTTCGCAGCACAGGAGGGGCAGGGACGGGAAAATGGGGTTCTCGGTAGCACCTTCCCCCCACCCCTCCATTCTAAGCAGACTTCCCTTTAGCCATGATTTTACTCCCTTCTTCCCTCCCTGCTCGAAGTGCGGGGAGGGGCAGGGACTAGGAAAAAATAATGGTGTTTCGGTTACTTCTTCATGAGCTGTTTCCTTTTCCAGATCTTAAAACACCTCTACCTTCCCCCCTCCTCCCTTCTTAGCAGACTTCACTCTAGTCATGATTTCACTCCCTTCCTCCCCCCGATCGCAGCACAGGGGGACAGGGACTGGGAGATGGGGGCTTCGGTCAGTTCCTTGCAAGTTGGTTTCCTTCTCAGCCGGGGAGGGGGCATTCATTCCACACATACACCCTCCCCCTGCTGCACCGTGGGTCCCACCCATGGGAGACAGTCCTCCACGAACTTTCTCCAACGTGAGTCTCTTCCCCCAGGGCTTTATCTCTTCATCAGCTGCTCTGCCTGGATCACTGCTATGGCGGGCAGCAATAAATCACAATGTCTCTCAGTCCCAGTCCTCCATGGGGTCACCAGCCTCCCCCCTGCAAACCTGTTTCAGTGCAAAACTCTCTCTGCTCAACTCTGTGTCTCTGTTTCTCTTCATGGTCTGCAAGTGCTGGCAGGGGGGTCACAACTTGGGTCACAGCGTCTTCTCTATGTCTCCACCTGCTCCATCCAGTGTGGAGCCCCTCCACGGGCTACAGGTGGGGTCTTGGCCTTTCCCATGGGGGTGGTTTCTCCGCAGGCTGCAAGGGGGCATCTTTCTCTCTGGCACCTGGGGCGCCTCCTCCCCCGTCTTCCCTGGCCTTGGTGTCTGCACAGCTCGTTACATCTCTTCACTCCCTTCTCCGGTGGCAAAATGCAGCTGCTTCAGGGTTGTTTTCTCCTATATGTGATTCTCATAGGCGCTGTGACTATCTCTCGTTGGCTTGGGCCTGGTAAACAATGATTCTGGCCTTGAATTGTTTATACTTTGGAGCCGTGGAGAATTCCAGCAGCTTCTCGCAGCAGCCATTTTCTGCACCCCTGTTCTTTTCCAGCACCCAAACATGCAAACCTGCGAAACCCAGGAGCCTTGAACTATTAAGAGGGTTTTATTGCTGCTGTTGTTTTTCTGGGTCATCCCTTCCACCCCCAAACTAAAGCATTCAGAATTGTACATGAGATTTTTGGAATATTTATTATTATAGCATTTAAAATTTTTATATAAGTATTTCCCATTTGTTTCTTAAAGAATGCTATTTTGGAGTATTTTTTTAATATTTAGTCTGAGGTAATATATCTGATAAAGATCAGAAGAGGTATCAGAAGCTGCTTGCAGAAGGACCTCTGTCCTGCCCGAGGAGGCACAGTGCCCTGGCAGCTCTGGCCCCTTTGGTGCAGCAGCACTGGCCAGCTTGGCCTCATGCCTCAGAGGGGCCCTGGAGAGGCACTGCCCACTCCCACACCCACACCCACACCCCCCCAGCATCCAGGGACTGCAGCTTCTCTTGGCACTCCTCACTTCTGCAGGGACCTACTCGAACCTGCCTCCAGTCAAGGCAACGTTCAGCAAAACCCTGGCCCTTCCAAAGACATCCCAGAAAGAGAAAGCAAGTGCAAGACATGGCCACCTGCCCACACAGAGAGACCTTTTGGAAGTTCACCCACAGCAGCCATCTCTCACACAGATTTTAACAGGGAGTTCCCACTCCCCTTTAAAAACACCACTCCAGCTGAAGTGAAATGCGTGTCCATGTCCTGGCCAGAGCAAGCCCCCTGCCCTTGTTAGCTGGGCTTTCAGCCTCTCACCAGGCTGGAACTTTTGGCAGGTAATCATTCCCATGGACACTGCCTGATATGGTGCTGCACTTGCTACCAGCTGGTTTCTCTCTTTACTTTCTGGCACTTGGTCTCAGATATCCTCTGCAGATTCCCAGAGGTACATACCAGCACCCAAAATGCAGGGAGCAAAGGCCCCAGAGGCCTGGCAGCAGGCCGCACTGCTGCTCAGCCCAGTGGCAACTCTCCAAAGACAGTGGACAGAGCAGATGGACCAGCATGAGAGGTCCTCGCTGCCTGCCTCCCCGACCAGTGCTGCTGCCAGGAACCCTCATGCACACCAAAATGTGGGAAGTCAGGTCCCAAGCCCGGGCAGCCACCTCTTTTCCACCAGGTGCAGCCACCTCACACACCTCCCCTCAGCTGAAGTCCTTGTGTTCATCTCAAAGCTTGCTGCCCAAACCACACTTGTCATTGTGACCCTCATGGCCCAGATCCAACTGCTGGTTTTGTATGATGCCACACTGAATGCACATCTCAACCCCTATTTGTGCCAAGGTTGCCACTGGCCTTGAGCAACAGCAGCTAAGTGAATGAATCTATGCTGGCTAACCTTCAGGCATGCGTGTTTGGAAACCCCTTGAGCCCGGGGTCCACAAGATCTTCACATACGATCCTGACTCTTCTCTACACGAATGCTGCCTGTCAGCTTTTCTTCCATTAACGAGTTTTGTTAATAGTCTTGCACTTCTCACACCATTAGTAATGTTAATAAGATCAGGCCCAACAGCGACCTTAAGATGAGCTCTTATTCCAGAATAAGCCAGCCAGGACACAGTAGACTCAGCTGTGCTGCTCATGCTCTGCCTTCCATCTCTGCTGACGCATGGCGGGGCTACATGTGGGATTGATGCGGGCCAGCGTGCCTTACACTTTTAGCTCTGTTGAGGATCACGGGCAGCCACTGTCAAGTTCAGATGGAACTTGATCACATGTACAGGCACACACAGATCAGCCCACCAATGCTTTCAAAGGTAACAACTACCTGTTCCGGGATAAGTAATGCCACTGCAACCCTAATTCTCTGCCCGGATCAGAAGACTGTTCTGAAAGCTCTGAAAAGCTTGTGATTCAGACCTTGGCCTTGGCATAATGTGTGATGCCAGTCCTGTGGCAGATGGATGACACTGCGTGTATTTGCTATGCAAGATGACTTAATAAATCATTACGGGCACTTGTCCTTCATGACCCAGAAATTATTTCACAATGCATGTTCCAGCACTGGGTCTTTATGTGCCAAAGACTATATCACAGAGGCCCCAGTAGTGCCCTGCCTGCATCAACTTTTCTAAAAAGTGATGCTGCTGGCATAGCATGCATGAGACAGTATGGCTAAGTCCAGCCCACACGAGACAGCCTTTCAGTGGAGATGGGAAACTGCCACTGGAACTTCTGCCCCATTTCACTGTTTTTCTGTGAAGAACAACTTGACATCTACAAGGGCTTCCCTGCAATCTCTCTTCTGCTACTCATTTACTAACACTCTACTGTGCTGGAGTTGGTTTCTTGGCATTTTTCGCTCCATCAGTAACTGTGCATTCTCTTTCAGTTATTCATACCACAGCAGCTCCGGTGCCAGCTAGATGCAGGCCCGCAGAGAACCACTGAGCAACACAGACTACAGCAATCCCACCAGGAAGACTGTCCCATCCCAAATCTGACTGTAGCCCTTCCATTCACTATTTGCCTATGCCGAGCGCTGAGTTACCCACACCCACAGGTGCCTCCCTT
This sequence comes from Porphyrio hochstetteri, assembly GCA_020800305.1. Lineage (NCBI taxonomy): Eukaryota > Metazoa > Chordata > Aves > Gruiformes > Rallidae > Porphyrio > Porphyrio hochstetteri. The sequence goes on along the minus strand of CM036906.1, from coordinate 105,004,771 downwards.
AACAAGTCTGGGGCTCACAGCCACGCAGCAAACGGGTAGCAATAGCGCCTTAAAGACGTCTTGCTTTGTTCAAGATTTATTAAGTTTTTCACTTCCGAAAGGATTGTAGGTCAAAACGACACCAACTCCGGTAACACGATTGACCAGGGAACACAACTGACCAGATGTTTCCCCAGAAATGTCCGTGCCCGATGGCTGCTGGTCACACATACACACTGCCAGCTGCTCCGTACTCAGCGTACTCGTCGCAGGTCGAAGCATGAAATACCCACTGGTCTCACAGTCTGAAAAGCTACTCACCCACATTGTATGCCAGGGGAGCAGGAACTGCCACTACTCCCATTTAATGGACAAGCAATTTAAAATAAAGCAAGATCAGCACTTGCAAGGCTGGTTGTGGCCTCCACCTTCCCCTGATTTTATCCTAAGGCACGCTTCAGCACACTACTAGGCAATGCACTGTGTTAACAAACAGTAGTTTACAGGGAATTAGAAGACAGGCACCCAGCCACGTTCAAGTTACCAGTATCTGCAGAGCGATGTTCTTTTCAAACACGCAAGGCACCACCGTAAGTACACACTGTCTACACCCCCTCGACTCCTCGGCGTGTTAGACTGACAAGTTCAAAGCAAGAAGAGCTCTGCCATACATGCTTTGGGATCTGGTCCCTAAGGTGAACAGTCACATCTGTAGCTTACCTGTCAAGTCAGGGCAGCTGAAATGGAAGTGGAATGTGTGGGCACTAAAGCAAGGTCAGACTTTAAATGGGTACCATGAAGCTCTGCTTCACTCGTGCATAACCACAATTTTTCCTTTTCACATCTATTTTGCAGAGGAAGGAGAAAAAATTCTTCCGGCTGTTAAAACAAGCCATGCACATTTTCTGAAAGGCTGTCTGGGGTTGGTTTGTTTTCCCTTTGCTATGTGTATCTGTGTATCTGTACTTTGCCATTTGGCATCAAGTATCTTTCCTAGAAAAATACTAGAAAAATCTTTTCCTATAAAAACGTGCCTGCAGTTAAGTTTGAAAAATGCTATGTTTGAAAATGCCACAGCCAGATGCAATAGAGTTACAGTTTTATAGACATATTTGTTGGGAATTGCACACCCGACATTGTATTTAACAGCCACTTAAATAAGCCCCCAAGCTTTCCTGAACAACGTAAAACAGTGAAGGGAAAAAACCCTATTTGCTGTGATGGTGAACTGTAGCATTCCACACCGGAATACAGCACTGAAAAACCAATCACAAGCACGTCTCAGGTTTTGGCCCCTTCCTAAACACCAGCTCACCACAGAACGCTAACTCCCCGCATGTCAGCATACACAGAAGAAATGTGACAAGCTCAGATTATAATAATTCTTCCTACTCTCAAGTAAGTTATCACACTATTCCACAAGCACATTTTTTCTGCTCAAAAGAGACCACAATAAAACACTTCTCAAACAGAGAGACTTCTCCAGATCCACACATTTCAGAAGCAGAATACATGCAGCTTTTTTTCTTTTATTACTATTCCCATAAGGAACAAGTACTTGCTACAATCATCTTGCAAACCAACCAGTACTATTCCCAACTGGCCTTATTCTACAGTGGACCAGAGCTTCATCCACGTGCTCCGAGGATTTGCATTTGGGAAAGTGCTGCAGAGGGCAGCTCCTTTGGTAGATGTGTTTTCCCCAGGAGTGCTCAGCTCCCTCAGCAGGGAAGTGCCAGAGAGGCACTCACCACACTGCCCACAGATAGCTCTAGACTGGGACAGCAGAATCTTTCCAGGCTAACACACCCTGAATGAATGACTTCACACATGAGAAGCCTGCAGCAAAAGCCTAATTTGGTTAAAGTCACTGATTAAACTTGGCTTTTTGGCTTTTCTGAAAACCAGTGTCTCAGTCGCTACTTTCACAATTCAAAATTCATCTATTTGTTTGTTCCTACAGCCCTCATTTAATACAGAGCAGAAGAAATTTGTGAGAGCAAATTAGTACCAAAATTTAACAACATCAGTCTCTAGGAAATACGCAGCTGTCAGGATATGAGATAACAGAAGATATTTTTATAAGGCACAAAGGACTCCCTAAACCACTTAGATCCAAGTTCTAGGTCTTACTTTCCTTTTGTAAGTTTTAACAGCTATACTGCTCCAACAGAAACTTTCATACCCTTGAGTACACTGAAAGGGGGGCGGGGAGGGTGTACACAATCATTTGCACACACACCTAAGAGAAAGTTATTAAGCTGGTTTATTTGAAACTGTGAAATCAACATCCAACAAATAAAACGCTTAACATCACCACTGGACACTGTGTAGGAAAACACTGATACGATTGGACTGCTCCCTTGGTGCCCCAAGCACGGATGAAGCCTGGAATGATTTCCCAGCTCCCCACTCCAAGCCACAGTGCTATTTCTCTTTAAGCACTCTTGGCAAGCCTTGCCCCGATGCACGCTGCAGAACTCCTCCCTGCTGGAGCTCCACCAATAGCAGCAGGACGCCACAGATGACAGGGCTCAACAGTATCACAGTTTTAAGAGTGAAAATCAGGGCCTGGATTTCAGAACTTCTAGAGAGCATCCCTCCTTCCTCACTCAAGAGCCCTTCAAACTGGTTCACGAACTGTGCTATGCCCAAATTGAGGTTTTTTCATTATTTTTAATGAGCTATTATTAGACTGTAACACACTGCTGCTTACTCATTGTCACTCTTTGGGGTGGGGCATGCAGACAATCCCATAAATGGTGCTTATGTTTATTCAACACTGCTATTAAACAACTCATTTTTTCAGAATGGCAGATTCTCTCAGTTTTAAGTTAACTGTTCATATATATTAGAACTCTTTGAATTCATCAATAAGAAAATATCAAGATTGTATCCAAAATAGAATTTCAGTTTATAGAATCTCAGGTGGACAGTCACCAGATTCTGCTAAAAATGTCACTCCCTTTTAGAAACAGCTCAAGAAAGAATCCAGTATCTACTTTAAGACCTATCATGCACAGCAAGTGTGTGCTTACTTCATAAAAAAACCAGGCATCGGCTCAGGCACGTTCCCCTTTCCTTGTAACGCTGGCACAAGTGAACTGACAGAGCAGCCTGCTCTTTTTCTCCTGGAAAAGAAGGGTGGGCAGAAGGGAGGGGGAGGGAAACGGAGAAGAGGAAGAAGAAATAGTGCATATTCTAGGCTATTTATTATAGAACTGTCTACTAACTTATATTGGAGGCACTGTCTGACAAGCCAGAGGAAACCAAGCACATCCAGAAAGAACGGACAGTACTGAGCACGGCCATGGTATGGCCACCAGTACTACGAGTTTCTTCAGCTCAGGTGAACCCTCCTAACAGCTTTTCTGTTCCTATAGAACAAGACACTCTCTTGGGGGTTTATACTCTCCTTATGCTCTCTACGGGACCACAAAAAGCAACCTCTACCTGTGAGTATCATTGGTTCCTGCACTCAGCAGCTTAAAGTCCTGATGCTACCAAACCATCCGGCTTGTACAATTTCTCACTCAAACGACTCTGAGTCTTAATTTGCTGGGGAGGGGGCACTGCTGAGTTACTACCTCATAAAATAAAAGGTTTTTTCACCAAACTTTGGTGGTAACTGGATACGGCTTACACCATGTGCGCACAAGCCCTATGCTCCACATATCAAAGCAATCTGTCACTCTCCAAACCAGTTCTGATTTCTGAAGAAAACACTGCTACCCAGCTTGGAACAATTCAAACAACTACGCTTCAATGCCAACATAACAGTAAACACTTCTGGTTAGCAAGAGCTATTTAACAGGTAACAACATTGCCTTTCAAGTCGGTTAAAAACACTTCAACAGGCACCCCCCCACAAGCCCCTCAATCCCCACCCTCTTGATAGTAGTTAGATACGACAAGTCACCAGGGCTTAACTGGCACAGGCATTTTGGCTGAGGGGAAAAAACCAGACTGCCATGTATTTTATTGCTAACAGCGCACTGGGACTTCGAAGGGACAATTGATGTGAAGGCTACAATCACTTCTTCAGTAGATAAAACAAAAATAGGTCAGAAAACGAGGACTTGAACACACAAATAATCAAATAGATGGTTTGGTTTTTTGGTGTTTTTTCTTTAAACGTAGCTTACCTCAGTATTTTAACCAACATTACATTTTATTGTTTAGAAAAGATGACATTGCAGAAAAATAAAATAAAATTGAACACATTTCACATGGTGGTATAAAAAGTGTAATGGGAACCTGGAGGGGAAGAAAGGGAAATGGAACAAAACAAAAGAAACCCAAACGAAAAACCAACCCACCCAACCCCCCACTACTCCAGAAAAAGTAAAAAGCTAAAACAAATTCCAGATGTGTTAAATCTGAAGGTTTTAGCTTCAAATACACAACTACGTGTGCCTTTCACAACAACGGTCACAACTGAACGGGATTTTTTGCCTCTTTCAACAGGCAAGTTCAAACCAGTAACAAACTGCTGGATCGGTAAGTAGGCCATTACAGGCTGGTTTTAGCTGTTTCAAAAAAGGTCATTTACATATCTAAGGGTTAATCTTTTATGTTCAATCTGTGCTTAATGTTTTTTAGTTCCGACATACTGAAGCCCAGCAGCACAGATGGTCTGTGATTACTTATCGCCCTTAGGCATTTATTCTGCTTTTTCCCAAAGAACGACGCAACGTCGATTTTCCACGCATAGAGCAGCGAAGAAAGCAACTCCATCTCTTTCTTAGAAGGATATGGCCTCTTGTGAAAGTAGTCTGTCAAAAACTGTTTCTGAGCCTCAGACGAATTGTAATCATACTGTTTAGGATCTACTGCTAGAATGCGCAGATCCTCGCTAGAAGGAAGCTTCTTCATGTCAGTCCGAATCTTTTGTCGCTTGAAAGGCACTAGCCCTGAATTCACTTCTTGTTCTGGAGACAGAGTTACACCAGTACTTAAGCTCAGAGGCTGCTGTTCCTTGTTCCTTTGGTCTTCTGCGACAAAGCAGGAATCCAACTGCTTTCTTTTCAGCGTTGCAGAGTCATGCTTCTCACCGTTCACAAACAGTAGCTCTTTCTTCTCAGTACGCTCAAGCTGCATCTTCACACTTGAGTTACTGTCTTTGGGAGCACTTCGACAACGGAGCAAATGCACAGCAATAGCTGTGAGAGTCATGTTTCCAGTGTACACACCACAACAGTGGATGCACTTGAAAGCAGGAGACTTCAGAATCGTATGTACAGTCGGCATGATATGATGCCGCTCTTTCAAATGCGCTTCATAGGTTTCTTTACTCCCAAACGTGCCAAAGCAAAAGGGACAGGTTAACACTTTTTTGTTGTATCTGTTGTTCACTTCTGCTGTCTGAGGTTTCACTTTGATGTAAACAGGGACGAGAGTCCGCGAATTCAGTCCAGCAAGCACTGCCAAATGTACTTCTCTTTCACCAATGTCTTCTTTTGGTAACACTGTACTGAAATCAAAGTGTGGAAATATAAGGTCACCCTGAGCATCGTTACCTAGTTGAAACCCTCTGTTGCTATAATCTGCATGTAACTGCTTTTCCCCATTGTGTGTAGTTTTATTGTGCTCCATGAGGCTTTTTAAGTCATGGAAAGTAACTGTGCAAAACAAGCAAGCTAAGCCATGCATCAAAAGATGTTTCATAAGCTCTTCCTCACAGAGAAAACACTTACAAGAGAAACACCGTACCGTCTTTTCTGTCATCCACCTTAGAAAGGGTGCACAAGCTGCAAGTTTGTCAGGCTGCGGTGTTTCTTCCATTTTTACTTCACTGTGTTTGTGGGCCACCTCCATGTGCACTTGGTAGACATTTGAAGGGAAAAGCTCATTGCAAACGGGACAAGTCTTCCACTGCTTCGCCTGTCTGATAGCCTGGCTTGTTTCAGGACCAGATGGGGACGCTTGGAAGGACATATTCTGAGATGTTAAAATCACTGGAGGAGAGGGGGCACTAGCCGGCGACTGGGACAACTGAGTTACTGTCCCAGACTGCATTAGCTGGATGGGCACTTGTGGTGGCATAACAGTTGCTACTCCACCACCAGAAGGTACAGGCAAGGTAACTGAAACTGGTGCAAGTGTGTACGTAGGTATCCCGTTAACCTGCTTACCAGTTGGGATCAGCTGCCTAAGGATAGAACCTGCCGTCAAAAAAGTTGCATTTTGAGAAACTGCAGGTTGAACTGGCTGATTTACTGGGATAACTGCTGGGGCGACGGGTTGATTAAGCTGAAGAAACCCGGGTCTGACAGGAACAACCCCAGAGGCAACAGGCTGGTTAAGCTGGAGAACCCCCGGTGCAACTGTCTGTGCCACAGGAAGAACCCTGGGACCAATGGGTCTACTCACAGTCCCAAGTGACTGGGTGACAGAGAGAACTGGTCCAACTTGGCAACTCACAGGGCTGACAGGTTGAGTCACAGGGAGCATTCCAGCAGCAACCGGACCATTTATAGTACCAATAGGTTGATTAATAGGAAGGAAGCCAGGGCTGACAGGTGGATTAAGAGGAAGAACTGTGGGGGGCAGAGTCCTGTTTATGGTTCCAACAGAAGGATTAAGAGGTATAGGTCCACCCCCCACGGGCTGATTAAGGGGGAGCCCATGGGAAACAATGATAGGCTGGGAAGGTGGGGGCTGAATATTAACATTATTCTGACCTACAGGAACATTACCAGGTACAAGTGTAACTTGCGACGGGCTAACAACTGGAGCTGAAGTTGTATGGGGACGGCTACCAGAGGCACTTGGAACAGTCAGTGATGTGACTGTGTTCTGAACTGCTTTTGGCTGCACCACACTCTGGTTTTGATTACTCTGTGGAAATGCAAGCTGGATGCAAGCTGGAGCTGTGACAGAACCTGCTGGGGCAGTGGCAGGCCCTGCAGATGGAGCAGTCACTGACACACCTTGGGAAGGCTTTGGAGCAATATGCATTTGTTTCACAAGTCCTGGTTTCTTAATATGTTCTGAAATCACAGATCGAAGTTTGTTCTCCAGGTCTCTATGTGTTTCAGCTGTCAAGACATGATACATTAAAGAATCTTGGCTGTTTGCAGAAGCATTACATTTTTTACAGTAGTGCTCAATAGAATTCTCTTTACTCTCATCAGGTTTCTGGCCAAAATAAGTACTTATTAAATTTTGAAAATGGTTCATCAGCACATGTTTCTTCATATTGTAATACAGTGTGTCTGTAAAGTGACATTTTAGACACGTAAAGTTTATGATATCAGTCCTGAATTGTTTCATGCCATCCAAAATGCTGACTGTATAGTTCTGTATTCTTTTATTAGATGAATGAAACATTCGGATATGTTTTCCTACTCTTTTGGGATCAGAAGCAAATGCACAGTTTGGGCAAGGAACCACCAGCTCTTGATCCATTTCATCCTCATGGTAACGGTGCAAGTGATTCTTGAATGAAGTAAGCAACTTTGACGAGAACTTGCATAAGCTACAGCAGTACGGCTTTGTTCTGTATCTCTGCAAACAAAACAAAAACATCCACTTAGAAACTGCCAGTTCCTCAATCCCTGTTATCTGCTTGAAAATAAGTCTGCACTGTCACCTGTCAAAAATGCCTTCACTGGATGCATAGCATGTATCTTCTTTGTTTCATGGAGATCTGTTCTTGAAAAGTGGACATAAAGGTGACATACATACAGGGAGAAACATTTGTGCCCTCTTAGGCTTCGTGAGTTAGTTTCTACACCAGTTCATATGAAGTAATTCTGAAGCCGTTTTTGAAGAGGTGAATCACAGACCAAGCTAAGAATTCATATGCCACTGTACACAGGTGAAGCCCTAACAACTACTAACAGCAGCCCTTTTAATATGATACTTCTTTAAAGCTTTATTTAGGTTCAGGGCCACCTCCTATCTACTGGTGAAAAAAAGAGAAGAGACAAGAACTCCAACTTGTCCATGTCAATACCCTAACCTTCACTGAAAGTTCTCCAAAAGGACCTCTCCCAGCAAAGCCACAAAAGACTAGGTTTTTTTATGAACATTCTTTTGGGGCCACATAAATAACAGAAAGGAATAACCCCCCTTTCATGATAAAGTAGCAATGCCTTCTTTGTATTATCACAACATAGTGGACATCCCATGACAGTAACTTCTTTAAGAAATTTCCTCTAGCACACACATTATAGAGCATACAGACTCTTCTGAAAATAATATTTTAACTAGATAAAAATAAACCTATCTACCATTAAACAGTGATTTGCTCCCTCAACTACCCATCACTCGACAGCCTTTATTTCCATATCCATATGAACATTAATGGTCCTTTTGAAAAAACTGTAGCCCTGTCAAACATTTATTTTATCAACATCCTAGGAGGTTAATCCTGGCTCCTGCCAAAAACCACAGAATCAGTCACAGCAACATCCATGTGACAAACTTACACTTCCAAACATCTAGTGAAATTCATCTGTTCCCTCAGATGTGTTTTTCACCTTAAAGACTTCTGCCCCTTATGCAACACCATCCAAAGAGAACAAGCTGTTCCACCACTACAGCATCCAGCCTAGCTTGATCACAGGCATGTTATGAAGAATGGTAACAAAAATTTATGGGTTTTTTGTCATTTCATATAGCTATGAAGGTGTCAGCAGCACTAAAGATAGTCTCCTGATAATAACCAAAATCCAACCTCAAAAGACTGGGTCATATAAAGCCACTGGCTGGCTAAGGCTGTTCAAGGTATCACTGTCCAGAGAAGCTGTGGATGCCCCCTCCCTGGTAGTGTTTAAGGTCCGCTTGGGTCGGACTTTGGGCAACCCAGTCTAGTGAAAGTTCTCCATGGCAGGGGGGTTGGAACTAGATGGATCTTTAAGGGCTCTTCCAACCCAAGCCATTCTGTGATTTAACCTTTACTTATACTCCTTCGGAGTCTGGTCTCAGCTGCTACTAAACAGCACCACAGCAAATCAAAAGTAAGCTGCTTCTAAAGTTTACCAAGTAGAGAAAAGCCACTGACACTACTGAACTAATGAAGCATACAAAGCATTATCAAAAGCTGCACCTTTATTCAGGTAACAAAGAGAGGTAACTGCTTATTTTAACTAATTGTTTAAAGCTTAGAAAAAGCTTCTATGCTTTCAAATACTGGGTCTTTACAGTCCTTTACTTCCCCTTCCAGCTCACTTCTGGTTTGGGTCTTTCTGTCCCCATAAACTTGTAGTGCAGTGAACACTACACTTGACAGTGTAGTGTAATACACTGTCAATAACTTCTTGCTGCCAAGTCTGAACAACAGTCTTTAGGTGCAGTGGAAACACTCTACGAGTCAGTGGACCAAGTGCTGAATTAATTTACTCTGCCATAGTAACGGTATTTGTACTACTTGTGCAAACACACGCCGCAGTGTGCCACTAAGAAATCGCTCCAGTGGCTACAGAATGGTAACCAGGGGAAACAATGTTCCATGCCTTCTTAGTTTGTTTATTGTTTGATGAAGGTAAAAATTAGAGACTTCAGGAAGGGGAAAAAAAATTTCCATACCTCAAGTTCCATCAAATTAGGATGAATCCTAAAATCCCAACACTTAGCTAAAAAAAAAAATAAAATCAAATCAAAAAATCTGTTTCAACAGATGTATGTGGAAGTCTGATGCTTTGATGTTTTCTGTATGAAGTAAGAGCTTTTCCATACAGACACCTAAGAAAACACTTTCATCAGCATGCTCTCCTTGCATACACATCTAAGTTGCTTTTTATGTTCACAAATGTTACTACAGTTTACTAATGGCATCTCAGTTTTACAGAACATTTGACAAGATAAGAATTCTAAGCCACTTAGGAAAAACAAAGCACCTTGGAGATGGACTGACGCAACCCTAACTGTACAAATTAAACCCAAACAGGTTTATCGGAGACATTGAGTCCCACTCCAAAGAGCATGGCCCAGCACACAGTAACACTTTCCACTGTGTAGTCTCACAGTCCCCACAACTTAGAGACAAGCAAACAGACACAACAGCCTCCAAGAAACAAAGTTCTGCCAAAATTATTAATTCCCCCCTAAAAATACTACTAATGCTAAATGCCACCAACATCATCTCTAGCCTGCTGCATTTCCAGCACAGCTCAAACAACGTGTGGCCCCTTTATAAGCACCAACTCTGAAACAGAGCATCCAAAGTACCAACTTCTTTTCTCCCAAATCTAGGCACTGCGATGCCAACGTACATGAATGGTATGTATCAAGTAACCACGGTTCTTTAAAAGAGAATTGGTAGTAACAAGTTTAGTGTGCAAAAAAGACATAGCTTGGCAAATCTGTTCCACAGCAACATATTACAAGCTCTACACTGAAATTCATCCGATCAGATTTTTGGTCAGACATAAATACTACTAGTCACGCTGCCTAGCTTAGTCAGGATCTGTATTTCTCCCTTATAGTAAAGGATTAGGTCTCTTTGGCCTCTCTCCAGACACTAGGGGTGAAAGAACATTCCCTCTCTAGTGCATGATTTTTAGTTCTTTCCCATTTTCATTGAAATGGCTTATCAGTATTCCTAAAGGACTGTGGAAAGACAACAGGGGGAAAAAACCCCACCCAAACCACCTTAATTTTAAGTTTTAGAAAGGAAGCTTCACTTGCTCTGCCTTCATCCTCCTCGTCCCTGTTTCATGTTGGGGGAAGAATGGGAACCTCCTCTGCTCATCTAACGCATATCTCCCAACACTTTATTTCTTTGTCAGAAGGTCGAGAAAAAAAAAAAAAATATATATATATATCTCATCAAAACAATTAACAGGATTTATTCCATCCGCCTAAACTAAAGTTAGTCTTGACTGAAAGTAACTATAAGCCTTATCTGAAGTGGCACTAAGAGGCTAGATGAAATCTGTCTCTATAGACACCTCGTCAAACAGTAAGTCAAATATGACTCTCATCCACAAATTTAAGTGAATAGATGAACCTCCGGTCTTAGATGTGTGAACCCAAGTTCGGAGAACTAAGAGACAAGGCAGACAAAGGTCCTGAAGGGCAGAAGGGGTCACTTTCTACTCAATGACAATCTAGCAAAGACTGAGTGTTGAATGCCTGTATGTTGAGGACTTTGTTAAAAAATGTAATTTGGTATCCTTAGTTTGTTTAAAGATAGTAAAGGCAGATTAAAAAGAAGTTCCGGTGAGCCACCAACACACTACTCTAAACCACTGTCTTTCGAGTGAGAATGAATAAAGACTCACTGCTGTTACATGCTGTTGGCAGCCCTTCCTCATGGAAGCAATCGGGAGGCCTAAGACTCTTCATCAAGACTGAGAAAATACTATCTTTCCTTCTGGATATATGCCTACGCTCTACATAGTATCACAGAAACTTGCTACAATATAAAACTACAGAAATCCTTTAGTCTGTTCATCTCAGTCCTGACCTCGTAGTCTGTACCTTCTCACAAGATTACAGCTACATAGAACTAAAAGCTATTTCACATACACAAATCTAAATGGGAGTTTGTTTTCCACTGCAACCCTCCCCCAAGCTGCTACTGACAATTTCAGCTTAATCCAGTCACATATATACAACCACATTTTCACCCCTTCAGTGAAAGCAGCAGCATGCTGTATACAAGACAGTGTTAAGACTACACAAGCAGAACATTAGCGTGGCATCTTAAATACTGATATTCAAAGCTGTATCCTTAAAGACAGTGAATGACACACGTAGTGCTTATAACCAGCAGCATTACAGGGAAGAGCTCCAAGGAAATGGGAAATCATTCTCTGACTAACAGTACTTAGAAACCAGTGTTAATGCTTTTTTTTTAAACCATAAAAAGGTGTATTTAAACTTCTACAGGTCTTCTGAAAGTGATAAAATGCAGCAACTCCACATGCAACTCTACCCAGAATTTTTAACACAAATATACATACCTTCCTTTTGCCCGCAGACTCCCAAGGAGAGACATCACTCCATGAAGTGTTGCAAAAGTGTTTTTCACCTGGGTCAAAACTTTTAAGACTCTAAAAGAAAAAAAGAAACCAAAAAATAATCCACTTTTACTGTCTGTTCTGAATAAAAAAAGTCTCAATACAGAGCAATGAGAAAGAAAAAAGGAAAAACCACTCAAAAAGGATGAATGGAAAGTCCACACAGTATTCAGACGCGTCTCAAAGCCAAGAAGTAACTTCTTTGACCCCTCTGATTTCTTTTACCTCAGACTTGTTCATATGATTGCCTCATATTATAGGAGGAATTCTGAACACACCATAGCTACTGGAAATACTACAGGAGTGAAAATAGTTACACTTTAATTCCATTGCTTCTAGCCAAGTTCACAGGGAACACTGAAAGATATTTTCTCCCTCTACTTTACTGCTCCTAAATCTTCATATTTTACTACTTGCTTCAATTTATTAACTTACCACTATGGTTTACTTTGAAACATGTTTTAGTATTAAATCTTCATAACCCTTCTATGCTTATAACTTGGAAAAATAAAAACTTTCCCAGTTCCTTTCCAATTTTCAGAGGACCACACATATCCAACAAAAACTTCATGGGGTAGGGGGGGGGAAGAAAAAAAAAAGGAAAAACAGAAAAACCCATAAAACCCCCAAACCTGGGTTCCTGTTTGCAGGGTTCAACAGCACCCTTGAGAGTGTCTGAGATGACACAGGCTACACAGAAAAAAAAGCATCGCTTCTCCCCTCACATTCCCCTTCCTCTTCAAAAAACCCTCATCACCCAAGATTCTGCAAGATGCTTAAAGAGGGTGTCGTGGTTTTGCCCCGGCCGAGGGCCGCACCCCACACAGTCGCTTGTACTTTTAAAAGGAAGGGGGAGGGAAAGTTGGGGGAGGGGGAAAAGGGAAGGAAGAAAGGAGGGAAAGAAACCACAACCTAGAAACCAGAACCACGCAGGTTGGGATAAGGATAGTTTACTAAACAATAACAGAAAACTAGATATAACAATAACAGAAGTTTAAAGTACAAAATAGATGAAACTGGTGATACGCAATGCAGTTTCTCACCAAACCACAGAACCCAGGCCGCACAGCTTAGAGCCGTCCCCGAACCCAGAAACTGCCCGTCCTGGCGTTGTCTCCTCCTCTTCCCCCCAGTCCCCCTTTATACTGAGCATGACGTAACTGGCATGGAATATCCTCTTTGGCCAATTCGGGTCACCTGTCCTGGCTGCGTCCCCTCCTTTCTCACTAGTAAGGAAGTATGCAGAGCTGAGAAAGGTCCTTGATTGCCCGGCAACAACCAGAAACATCAGGGTGCTATCAGCACTGTTCTCATCCTAACACCCAAACATGGCATTCCATCCACTGCTAAAAATAATTAACTCCATCATAGCTGAAACCAGGACAGAGGGAGAGATGTTTTCACCTCTGCACCAAACCCCATGGACACAGCAGAAGCAAGTAAAGGCCATTTAAAATTAGCTGATCTTCAAGTGAAGTGGAATTCAAATCTAATAGTTTGTAGTAAAAAAATTAATATTCAAATGAAATTAAAAGCAACACATGATATATTCAACAAAAAGAAACAAAGCTTCTAGGAGCCAAATACACAATCCTACACAATGCAGGCTCTGTCCGTACTAGGTTCCTATCCACACCGTGCAAGCAAGAGCATCCCTGTGTGTAAGAGCTTACAGCAAACCAGAAGGTCATGTCAGTGATAATTTCATTTAAACTAAATTCTTTGAGGATTATAGGAAAATGTAGCTAATTTTGAAATAAACTTTCCAGCTTTTCCAGCTTTCAAGTTTCCCCTAAGAGAATCCTAAAGAGCTCAGGGCAACAACAAAACCCTTCCATTCAACATTTAGGCACTGAATGAGTCACCTATTTCCCCGTCAGCCAAAACTTAAAAAAAAAAAACAACTTAGTAAGAATCCTTGCATGGAACAAGAGAAATCCCACAGCATTTGAGAACACAATGCTCTTCTTGCATATGTTTCATAGAGACAACAAAGAGACTTAACATTTATTCATAATTCTCCAGCCAAACACACTGGTGTGAATTATACACTGTGAAAATTTTACTCAACATTTATATCCTAAATATGTTCCGTTTGGTTCGACTATTCTCCACCAGAGAGGCTCCTAGACTTGAGAACCAGATTCCCACAAGTGAAATGTGTGTGAAAGTAAGTCTAGGTAATTTTTCTGAAATAGCTATTTCCTACAGATAAATATTCACTGACAAAAAACCCCATAACCGTTCTTATCACTCCAATTAGTCAGTGTTACGAACAGCTATTCTGAACTCTTGCTTTAAACAGAGATCCATATTAAAGTCCAACACGCAAACTCTTATCAGCTAACTTGTTCTGCCCTTTCCATACTTCTCACTTTGAGGACAGAAGGAAAACAGAAGAGAAAGGTAACAAGAGAATAAAAACCCTCTAAGAAGCCTGATTAATCCTGATAGAGAGTGGCTATTTCTAAGTTTAAGAGAAAGACGTTTTAAAACTAGAACCGTTCTCCCTTCTGTACTAAAACCATCACTGTTATCCAGAACATAAAATGCTGGGTGGATGGAGGGAGAGCAGTGGATGTCATCTACCTTGACTTCAGCAAGGCTTTTGATACTGTCTCACATGACATCCTGATAGAAAAGCTAAGAGATCATGGGATAGATGAGTGAGGTGGGTTGAGAACTGGCTGTCGGACCGGGCTCAGAGGGTCGTGATCAGTGGAACAAAATCTGAATGGAGGCCTGTGACTAGCGGTGTTCCTGTCGTGGTTTTGCCCCAGCCGAGGGCCGCACCCCACACAGTCGCTTGTACTTTTAAAAGGAAGGGGGAGGGAAAGTTGGGGGAGGGGGAAAAGGGAAGGAAGAAAGGAGGAAAAGAAACCACAACCTAGAAACCAGAACCACGCAGGTTGGGATAAGGATAGTTTACTAAACAATAACAGAAAACTAGATATAACAATAACATAAGTTTAAAGCACAAAATAGATGAAACTGGTGATACACAATGCAATTTCTCACCAAACCACACAACTCAGGCCGCACAGCTTAGAACCATCCCCGAACCCGACCTGTCCCCAGAAACTGCCCGTCCTGGCGTTGTCTCCTCCTCTTCCCCCCAGTCCCCTTTATACTGAGCATGACGTAACTGGCATGGAATGTCCTCTTTGGCCAATTCGGGTCACCTGTCCTGGCTGCGTCCCCTCCTTTCTCATTAGTAAGGAAGTATGCAGAGCTGAGAAAAGGTCCTTGATTGCCCGGCAACAATCAGAAACATCAGGGTGCTATCAGCACTATTCTCATGCTAACACCCAAACATGGCATTCCATCCACTGCTAAAAAAAAAATTAACTCCATCATAGCTGAAACCAGGACATTATCCACCCCTTATTCCATACCATTTACGTCATGACCAGATCCAACAATTTTCTTTGGGTACAACCAGTTTCGTGTTTCACACACCCATATATGTATGTACACATGTATGCACACATACGTGCATACAGATCTTATTCCCTCAGTCTGTGAATCATCCCTCTGAAGTTGTTGAGTTCATTTAGTCCATGATTTTCAGGCTCCATTTGTCGTAACAGTTTCTCAGGATAATTGTATGTTCCATTGGCTCGTTGCATGCTGCATCTCAGGCTCTTGACTGATACACCTGGCATGGTCCATGCTCATAGTCTGTGGGTCAGAGTTTATTTTCAAAGGGAGAAAAAAAGTTCTTGAGAGGCCAGGCTTTAGTTCCATCATCATGGCACTCATTCTTCATTAACTTGTATGACTCCGGCTATAATGCTATGGTACAACATACAGCAATCATAACAATAATGATTATACAATAATGGGTTATTTGGCAATTATTATAATTTCTACTTTATTAATTATATTGGCTATTCTCACCCAAAATCAAATCCCCTTGAGGTACACATCGAACTTCTCCATCCCTCTGCATTACCCACCAAGTACAGCCAGGTCCTTGAGCAAAAACAATTCCAGACATGGGTTTACCTTTGCCTGAAGCAGGGATGACCCAAACTCTCTTTCCCAATACACTCTTCATATGCACTACTGGGACTCTGTCTCCCTCTACAGTACGTGGAAATTTTGACTGGGCAGGGCCAGCCCGATTGGTAGATCCCCTAGAGTTAACTAACCACGTGGCTTTGGCCAAATGTGTATCCCAATGCTTGAATGTCCCACCACACATTGCTTTCAGTGTAGTTTTTAAAAGTCCATTATATCGTTCAATTTTCCCAGAGGCCGGTGCATGATAAGGAATGTGGTACACCCACTCAATGCCATGCTCTTTGGCCCAGGTGTCTATAAGAGTGTTTCGGAAATGAGTCCCATTGTCTGACTCGATTCTTTCTGGAGTACCATGTCGCCAGAGGACTTGCCTTTCAAGGCCCAGAATTGTATTTCGAGCAGTGGCATGGGGTACGGGATATGTTTCTAGCCAGCCGGTAGTTGCCTCCACCATTGTAAGCACATAACGTTTGCCATGGCGGGTTTGTGGGAGGGTGATGTAATCAATCTGCCAAGCCTCCCCATATTTATATTTCATCCACCGTCCTCCATACCAAAGGGGCTTTAACCGCTTAGCTTGCTTGATTGCAGCACGTCTCACATTCGTGGACAACTTGTGCGATGGCGTCCATGGTCAAGTCCACCCCTCGATCCTGAGCCCATCTATATGTTGCATCTCTCCCTTGATGACCCGAGGTATCATGAGCCCATCGAGCTATGAATAATTCACCCTTACGTTGCCAGTCTAGATCTACCTGAGCCACTTTAATCCTAGCAGCCTTATCCACCTGATGGTTGTTTTCATGTTCCTCCATGGCCCGACTCTTAGGTACATGGGCGTCGACATGACGTACCTTTACAACAAGTTTCTCTAACCGAGCAGAGATATCTTGCCATAAGTCATCAGCCCATATAGGTTTGCCTCTACGCTGCCAGTTGTTCTTTTTCCACTGCTGCAACCACCCCCACAGGGCATTCGCCACCATCCATGAATCAGTATAAAGGTAGAGCATTGGCCACTTTTCTCTCTCAGCAATGTCCAGGGCTAACTGGATGGCCTTCACCTCAGCGAACTGGCTTGATTCGCCTTTTCCTTCAGTGGCTTCTGCTACTCTTCTTATAGGATTCCATACAGCAGCTTTCCATCTCCGATGCTTACCCACAATGCGACAAGACCCATCAGTGAACAGGGCATATCGCTTCTCATTCTCTGGCAGTTCGTTGTAGGGTGGGGCTTCTTCAGCGCGTGTTACCTCCTCATCCTCTGGTGACATCCCAAAATCTTTGCCTTCTGGCCAGTCTGTGATCACCTCCACGATTCCTGGGCGATTGGGGTTTCCTATTTGAGCCCGCTGTGTAATTAGTGCAACCCACTTGCTCCACGTAGCATCAGTGGCATGGTGTGTAGAAGGAACCTTCCCTTTGAACATCCAGCCCAGCACCGGCAGTCGGGGTGCCAGGAGGAGCTGGGCTTCAGTTCCAATCACTTCTGAGGCGGCTCGAACCCCTTCATAGGCGGCCAGTATTTCCTTTTCTGTTGGAGTATAATTGGCCTCAGATCCTTTGTAGGCCCGACTCCAATACCCCAGCGGTCGACCTCGAGTCTCCCCTTGTGCTTTCTGCCAGAGACTCCAGGTCGGGCCGTTCTCCCCAGCTGCAGTGTAGAGCACATTTTTAATATCTGTCCCTGTCCGGACAGGCCCAAGGGCCACTGCATGGACTATCTCGCGTTTGATCTGCTCAAAGGCTTGCTGTTGCTCAGGGCCCCATTGGAAATCATTCTTCTTTCGAGTTACATGGTAGAGTGGGCTCACAATGAGACTGTAGTTTGGGACATGCAGTCGCCAAAAACCTATAACACCTAAGAAAGCTTGTGTTTCCTTTTTGTTGCTTGGTGGAGACATAGCTGCTATTTTATTAATAATGTCCATTGGGATGTGACGACGCCCATCCTGCCATTTTATTCCTAAAAACTGGATTTCTTGCGTAGGCCCCTTGACTTTACTTCATTTTATAGCAAAACCGGCTTCTAAAAGGATTTTAATTACCCTGTTTCCTTTTTCAAAAACTTCCTCTGCTGTGTTGCCCCATACAATGATGTCATCAATATACTGCAGGTGCTCTGGTGCATCACCCTTTTCCAGTGTATTCTGGATTAGTCCATGGCAGATGGTGGGGCTATGTTTCCACCCCTGGGGCAGACGATTCCACGTGTATTGGATGCCTCTCCAAGTGAAAGCAAACTGTGGCCTGCACTCTGGCGCCAGTGGGATTGAGAAGAAAGCATTCGCAATGTCGATTGTGGCGTACCACTTGGCTGCCTTCGATTCCAATTCATACTGGAGCTCTAACATGTCTGGCACAGCAGCACTCATACCTGGAGTGACTTCATTTAGGCCACGATAATCTACTGTCAGCCTCCACTCTCCATTGGACTTCCTCACTGGCCATATGGGACTATTAAAGGGTGAGTGGGTTCGGCTGATCACTCCCTGATCCTCCAGTTGACGAATCAACTTATGGATGGGAATCAGGGAATCTCGGTTAGTACGGTATTGTCGTCTGTGCACCGTCGTCGTAGCAACTGGCACTTGCTGTTCTTCACCCTTCAACAACCCCACAACAGCAGAATCCTCCGAGAGTCCAGGCAAGGCACACAATTGTTCAATTTCTTCTGTTTCCAAAGCAGCTATTCCAAAAGCCCATCGGTACCCTTTTGGGTCTTTAAAATACCCTCTACTTAGATAATCTATACCTAAAATGCACGGAGCTTCTGGACCAGTCACAATGGGGTGTTTTTCCCAGTCCTTCCCAGTTAGGCTCACCTCAGCCTCTAGCACAGTTAGTTGTTGGGATCCCCCTGTCACTCCAGAAATACAAACGGGTTCTACCCCTTCATGATTCGATGGCATTAGAGTACACTGGGCACCAGTATCCACCAGAGCTTTGTACTCTTGTGGGTCTGACGTGCCAGGCCATCGGATCCACACAGTCCAATAAACCCGATTATCCCTCTCCTCCACCTGGCTGGAGGCAGGGCCCCTCTATTGCTGCTGATCATATTTGTTTTCCACTGGTTGCATGAAGGACTTGGAGGTCCCTTCAAGAGGATCAGGCACATCAGACATATAGGTAGGCCTTCCAGTTGGTCTAGGGAACTGCCCAGTAGAAACTGGTGCAGCCTTCTTCCTGGCAGAATCTCGTTGTGCGAATGTTTTAACCCGCAGCTCATTTACTCGTGCTCTCATGAGCCCATACTTTGCCAAATGCCCTGCCACTCGTGATTATTCTGTCTCGGAGAAAACTCTTCAGTGGTATTCATAAACCTATGCTTGATATATAACAAAAACTGAACCATCTGCACCAAACCTACCAATAGCAAAATGCTAGTTTGAATATCCCAGAGATATTGAAGATTTTCAAAAACTGTCCTAAGAGCTGTTGTATTTAGCCCAAAGGAAAAGAAAGCAGTGCCCCCACCATACCGGCTGCTGTTATTAACCCCTCCCTGTCCAAAGAATGGACAGGACAGCAAAACCTCATACAAGTACCAGCTGAAGCTCATGGTCATCGATATTATTGTATCATAGACCGATATCATAAAATACACTATAATGAAGTATGGGAACAAATACGGGAGCCGCAGACCTGAGAGAGTAAAGAATCCTGCCAGGATTGTATACAGCATGCGGTGGTTTTGCTGCCACAGCCTTGTGAATAAATACCACAACATCGTGACCAGAGATTGCTTAAACAACAGTGCTTATCTTAATTGCGATAGTTAGGGTCAGATCTACCGTTATCCCAACCGTTGGTGCCCCACGTTGGGCGCCAAAATGACTGTCGTGGTTTTGCCCCGGCCAAGGGCCACACCCCACACAGTCGCTTGTACTTTTAAAAGGAAGGGGGAGGGAAAGTTGGGGGAGGGGGAAAAGGGAAGGAAGAAAGGAGGAAAAGAAACCACAACCTAGAAACCAGAACCACGCAGGTTGGGATAAGGATAGTTTACTAAACAATAACAGAAAACTAGATATAACAATAACATAAGTTTAAAGCACAAAATAGATGAAACTGGTGATACACAATGCAATTTCTCACCAAACCACACAACTCAGGCCGCACAGCTTAGAGCCGTCCCCGAAACCCGACCTGTCCCCAGAAACTGCCCGTCCTGGCGTTGTCTCCTCCTCTTCCCCCCAGTCCCCCTTTATACTGAGCATGACGTAACTGGCATGGAATGTCCTCTTTGGCCAATTCGGGTCACCTGTCCTGGCTTTGTCCCCTCCTTTCTCATTAGTAAGGAAGTATGCAGAGCTGAGAAAAGGTCCTTGATTGCCCGGCAACAATCAGAAACATCAGGGTGCTATCAGCACTATTCTCATGCTAACACCCAAACATGGCATTCCATCCACTGCTAAAAAAAAAAATTAACTCCATCATAGCTGAAACCAGGACAGTTCCCCAGGGCTCGGTGTTGGGTCCAGTCCTGTTTAATATCTTCATCAGCGACCTTGATGAGGGAATAGCATCCACCCTCAGAGAGTACCCCCATGATACAAAGCTGGGAGGGGTGGCTGACACGCAGCAACACTGCGCTGCCATCCAGTGAGACCTGGACAGGCTGGAAAGCTGGGCAGGGAGAAACCAGATGAGGTTTAATAAAAGCAAGTGTAAAGTCTTGCACCTGGGGAGGAATAACCGTCTGTATCAGTACAGGCTGGGGGATGACCTGCTGGAGAAGAGCTCTGTGGAGAAGGACCTAGGGGTTCTGGTTGATGACAGGTTGGCTATGAGCCAGCAGTGTGCCCTGGTGGCTAAGAGGGCCAATGGGATCCTGGGATGCATCAGGAAGAGTGTGGCCAGCAGGTCGAAGGAGGTGATCCTCCCCCTCTACTCTGCCATGGTCAGGCCCCACCTGGAGTACTGTGTCCAGTTCTGGGCTCCCTGGTATAAAAAAGACAGGGATCTCCTGGAGAGAGCCCAGAGAAGGGCTACGAAGATGATTAAGGGCCTGGAAACATCTCCTGTATGAGGAAAGGCTGAGTGAGCTGGGGCTGTTCAGCCTGGAGAAAAGAAGACTGAGGGGGGACCTAATTAATGTTTATAAATATCTTAAGTATGGGATGCAGGGGGAATTGGCCAACCCCTTTTCAGTGGTCTGTGGAGATAGGACAAGGGGCAATGGCTGTAAATTGGAGCACAGGGAGTTCCACACCAACATGCAGAAGAACTTTTACACAGTGAGGGTGACAGAGCCCTGGGACAGGCTGCCCAGGGAGGTGGTGGAGTCTCCTTCTCTGGAGATATTCAAGACTCGTCTGGACGCCTATCTGTGCAATATGTGCTAGGGAGCCTGCTTTGGCAGGGGGGTTGGACCCGATGAACTCTTGAGGTCCCTTCCAACCCCTACGATTCTGTGATTCTGCTCAGAGTTTAAATGTAGGCTTGAAGATCACAATATGCTAAAGATCTAAAATAATTTACTAAAAGCACGCAAGTCTCTGACATTACAGTGTACTTAAAAGTACTACTTTGAGAATTGAACTGGTGATCTAGCACAAAAGGCTGATGCTTTCTACCCAGCAGAGATCAGTTCAAAACTTTTAGCCAAAAAAACTTATCTATTCGGGCTCCAAGAGAGAATACTGTCCATTATCAGGCTTTATTGTAACAGTTTAAGACCAGGTGGCAGGTCAAGTTTGTATATTTTTTCATAGCGTTTCCTAAATTGTCCAGCCTCACAAGGCCAATGTCCAGAAATCACTTTTACTATTGTAGGGAAGGGGGGAACAAAACAAAACCAAAAACCACCACCACCACACACCCCACAACCTTAAGCTACTTCTCGCCTATTAAGACATCACAGACCCTTTTCTATCAAAAATAAATGCCATCATCATATCAGCCAAGTACAAATCAACATCTAGAAACCATTATTCTTGCTGCTAAAGTTAGAGCAAAATCAGCCCCAGGTTACCCAGAAAAAACAAACTGAAGTTATGAATTTGGCAGTGGGAGAATTATTTGCAAAAAAAATAAAACAGTATTTTTTGGCCCACATCTAAGAGTTTTTTCAAGAACCAAAATGTTCACACCAGCATCTATTAAAAATGAAACAAAAGCAACCACACGCCCATCACCACTACCCCCAAAAACAAACCAACCACAGAATATGTTATTCCTCATTCACCATTAAATCACAACAGTCAAAAAGTAAGACTGCAATCAATTCCTTAGCAAAAAAAGCGAATAAAAACATAATCGAAACATTTATACTTCAAAGGGTCAATACAGAACAGCTTCTTAAGAGATTTAAATACAAAACAACATACCACACAACTAAAACATTTGGAGAATGGAAATTACTATACAAATACACTTCTACCTGAGCTCTTACGACATTTATTTATATATATCAAACACTGTTAACTGCAATAACCAAGAATATTCTAGAATTAGTTATGCATGTGGATCTTAAGCGTCTTCCCCCCCCCCATTTCCTTACACAGTTTCAGAAAAAACAGCACAAAAGACACAACAGCACACGTACAGAGAGCTAACTTAATTTAGTACTATCATACAGACTTAACCCAAACTCTTGATTACAGTCAACATCAAGTCATGAACACACTTGACAGTCAGAAAGGCCTGTGTACCAGCTGGCCAAAATACACTACTGTTTAATCACTGGGTTGCATTACTGTGTGCACACTTTTTTCTGGTGTTAGGTTTGCCAATCCAACAGTGTAAATTTGTCCTGCTTGTTCCACAATACTTTCTCCTGAAAACAGCAATGAAGATCCACCTTGATCACCCCTGTACTTGCCTACACTTTTTAAGATGCAGAACTGAACCACAACTCAGTAAGACAAGTTTGCCATTTTTCCCTGGACATAAAGTTTAAAGGCCTGCAACAAGATTACTGGGTCTACGCTGGTTTTCAGAATCAATGACTACTTGGATATCCTTCAGAGGCTTGCCCTTATGTGACAGTGTGCCTTTGAGTAGACTCAAGCGTTCATCTGCTTGTGATCTCAGAAGAATTAAAAAAAAAGTTGCTATGCAGTACACAAATAACATTTCCTTCATCTGTGGTGTTTTTCTAAAACTGTACCCTCTTCTCTTTGTAGAAATATTGTTAGCAGAGAACATGCAGCACCATCTATAATACATCTTGTTGCTTCTATCAATTTACGTATTGAAACACTAAATTCCACCCACTCAAAATACGAGTAGTCAGCCATGAGTAATTCTTCAGGTAAAGGCCCCACCATAAAGATTCATGGCAAAGGAGTATCACATATATGCTAAAAAGTGAAATATTTTTCAAGGCTTTACATTGTTTCAAATTCTTTACCTTCAACAATTCCCTGCAGCTGTCAAGCCCAAGATCCACAAGAATGCCCTTCACCTTTTTTCGAGCCTTCCTGATATTATCAAGATTTTGAACAGGAATTTGAAACATTTTGCACTTTTCCTGAAAAAGAAATGGGGGGAAGATATAATAATTGAACACAGGCACTTTAATACAACAGTATTAAAAGAAAAGCCTGAAAAATATATTCTAAAGTGTGAAAACCCAAAAGCCTATAGGCCAAAGAACTGCTACTCAATAATATATTGCAGTAGGTCACTTCCTTCCTCTTAAAAAAACAGAATATGATTTTTTGGGGGAAAAATCTTTTACGTTTTTTCTACCTAAATAAAATTCCCAATTTTTTGCTTTCAGATCTCTCTGTTTCTATATGGCAACTATATTGTGTTCTATGGGGCTTTTCTGTAAAGGGAACACGAACACCAGAATTTCACTAAATTCCATTCACAAAATAATTGTCATCTTGTTTAGGAAGGAGGAATTCAACACCATTCACCTTGATGTTAAGAGTCAAGATGAGAAGCCTCTTTGATAATTTGGTTGGCTGTCATGTATGTACATGCTTATAAATATGATTGCTAGTAAAATCTATTTCCTGCAGAAGTTTCTACTGCTGTAAACTGATATGGACCTTGGCATAAAATGAGCTGCTACAATATTAATGCAGTAGAAAGAAAATGTAACTAATGTAGGGAACTGATAGCGAAATATGCTGAAGTGGCACAAATTTTTCTAGAACCCTCATGCTTTTAGGTCTCCTCCTCTGAAGAAATGTATGTATCTCTACCACCTTCCCCTACTCAAGAATTTAGATTTATACTCTACCCTGCTCCCTCTGGCAAGCTGCAACAACAGTTGAAGTCCAACACAGAGAGAAGGGTGATGACTAAAGCAAGATTACAGGAAGACAGGTTATCCACTTTGTCTGCACATATCAGAAGCTTATCTTTAGATCCGAGTGCATCATGAGGTATCCTCTTGGGCTTAGCTTTAAAAGTATGCACCTTTATCACCTCCTCCCTAGATTACAGCAAAATGCAATTTAGACTGAGATTTAAAGCACCTAAAAGGACAGGAAATGCAACAGGACTACCCTGCACTGAAAAAGGTCACTGGGAGCTTCACAGGTATTTCTGTGTTCTAATGTAGCTGACAGAGGGCCCAACAGAGTTTATAGTATCTCAGCCCTTACTGCAAAACAACTCATCTATCCAGGACAAGTTCTAACAAGAAGAAAAAATTAAAAATATATAAAATCCCCAAACAGTACTTCCACCTTGATGATCCTTCACAGAAAGTCTTGAAAAGCTAGCTATACTTTTCAAAAAAATGAAAAAAATAAAAAAGGCAAGATTGCTGTCAACAGGAATGAAATCTTTGCCTTGAAAGGCAAGACTTTCCTGCAAAGTTGCAAAAACCCCTCCCACAGAAGACAGAAGCTACATGCTAAGTCTCATCAAAAGCAAACACAAACTAAAACCACCACCCAACTTTTTCTACTCTGTATGTCATCACTCAAGAAGAAAAAAAAAACCCAAATGTAAATTTATGTACAAAACAGACAATTGAAGTTATTTTAATTAAAAGTGAAACAACTTACATGCTATTCTCCTCTTCTTCTCCCCCCAAAGGAAAGGTGTGTAGAAAGAAATGGAGAGGGAGCCCCATTTGACAGATGCTAATCTTGTTTTCTAGTATTTTCTATCCGTAAAAAGCGTGGAAGACATTCTGATACCATTGGGGTGGGTGCAGAACAGGAACCTATACAGAATGGAATAAATCAGAGTCACTAGTCTGGTATTCTCTCAAAATCCAGGGAGTAAAATTAAGACATAAAATCCTCTTCTCAAAGTGAAGTCAACCAAAAATTTATATAATCACTGGTTAAAGCTTTGTGATCAGTCCCTTTATGATAGCAGGTTATGTGCACCAACACTATGGTCCACTGCAGGTAACAACAAAACTGACAGGATGTCATCATGCTCCAGAAGGTGATGTGGTTCAGTATGTTAGGCTCCACTGGAAACAGGTCTTCCATATCAATATCATGCACTGATGCTACTGAAGGCGACGCAGACATTTCTTAAGGCATGTCTAGCTCACAAAAAAGAAAGCTTAGTCTACAGAGGTATTACACAGATGTTACATACCAGATCTCAAGAGTTGTCTTAACCAGTAATCTTTCTGAAATGGAAGTCATTAATCCAGGAGTAAGAAAGAAAGAAAAAAAGGAAAAAAGCCAACTTGAAGACAAATTACTTATTTTTTCAGTTTTCAAATAGTTGGCCTTCAAAAACATGTACGTTTCTGTATCATGTGCAAGGTTATTCAGTTGGTTTTAAACTGCTTGAGAGTAAAATTTAAGTTATTCATCTAACATTCTTTGCATCTGTTTGACCAGCAATGCCCTATCACAAAGGTCCCAAAATTTCAACCTTCTAAGCTTATTCCCTCAGTTTAATTCCCTGATTACTCAGCAGTTTATTACCCTTACGCTTTACCTACTGACTACTTCCCTAGTATTCTGGACATTTGCAAGCCTTAGCCTGCTTTTTGTCTCCATGCATAACTACTGTCAATCTTTTGTTGGTATGCATCCCATTCCTAACCAACAAATTCAACATGAAAGTACTGTAAGCAAAATTAAGCCCGAGTTACTCAGATTTTCTTTTAGGAAGAGAACAGTAGAAGAATCTAATCACAAACAACTTTTAAACATGGTTACCAAGGAACTGATAAACCACTGTGTTTTCACAGATATTATGATTTCAGAAACAAACAGCAGGCAAGTTAATAGCAAAATAAATTTAAAAAAAAAAAAAAGCACTGCAGCAGCTGATGTCCCAAACTCAGTTCTGAAAATGTTCCTCAACCCTTGCTTGAGCATTTTATCCATCAATCTTTCTTGCATTTAGACTTCATTTAAATAACACCTCCGTACCAATATGCAAACTGAAATTCTATGCAACACTAAAGGTTCCCTTCCTTTCTACATCTGTAGTCACGTTCTAACATCCAACTATGTTCAGCTTTTCCACAAAGATCACAAATGCATCTCTTCCCTTCCAGTAAGACTAGAGTTTTTTAACATTAGTCTAAGCAACAACAGCCCAGACAGTACCTTAGTAGTCAAAAACACAAAGCAGGTTCAACAATGTATTGCAACCAGGGGACTCTGCATCTTGGCCAGTCAGGTGTTGAAAACCTCCATGGACATAGGTTTGACAGCCTCTCTGGACAACCTCTCCAGTCACAGACTGTGCTCACAGTGAAAGGCTTTTTCCTTACATCAAATCAGCACCGTTTTACTTCATGTTCCCAAGGTGACTAGGCATTTGCAATCAAATTAAATATGAAGCTGGTGGGGCTAGAGCAAGAAGACGCACAAACGTGCCGTGCCTTCCATGTGCACTAGCCAGGAATTAAATTCAACAGGACCCAAGCTCATTCTTGGGCACCTGCAAGGAGCCTACATAAATCTCACAGGGCTCGTCAGCCCCACACACATGTGAGCAAGAGTCAGGCACCAAGCCCAGCTACTCTAGGAAGAAGGACAACGTTTGTACTGCACTCATCCTTCACAGAACAGTAGACAGCACAGATAACTCACAACCTGAATAACTGGGCAAGAGGACAGAAATGAATGCCATCCAGAGGAACCTTGACAGGCTTTAATGGTAGGCCCACAAGAACCACATAAAGTTCAGGAAGACCACAGGCAAGGTCCTGCACATGGGTCGGCACAATCCTAAGCACAACTACAGTCCCGGCGGAGGAGGGACTGAGAGCAGCCCTGAGAAGAGGGACTTGGAGGTGTTCACTGATGTCAAGCTCAAGGACCACAAGGGTGATTGGAGGGCTGGAGAGCCTCTCCTATGAAGACAGTCAGAGAGCTGTGCTTGTTCAGCCTGGAGATGATTTAGGGACATCTTATAGTAGCCTTCTAGTACCTGAAGGGGACCTACAGAAAAGCTAGGGAGAGACCATTTGTAAGGGTATGTAGCCATAGAACATGGGGCAATAGTTTCAAAGAAAAGCAGGGTAGGTTTAGATTAGACATTAGTGTCCTGGTTTCAGCTATGATGGAGTTAATTTTTTTTAGCAGCAGATGGAATGCCATGTTTGGGTGTTAGGATGAGAACAGTGCTGATAGCACCCTGATGTTTCTAGTTGTTGCCAAGCAATCAAGGACCTTTCTCAGTTCTTCATACTTCCCTACTAATGAGAAAGGAGGGGACGCAGCCAGGACAGGTGACCCAAATTGGCCAAAGAGGATATTCCATGCCAGTTATGTCATGCTCAGTATAAAGGGGGACTGGGGGGAAGAGGAGGAGACAACGCCAGGACGTGCAGTTTCTGGGGACGGTCGGGTTCCAGGACGGCTCTAGGCTGTGCAGCCTGAATTGTGTGGTTTGGTGAGAAACTGCATTGTGTATCACCAGTTTCATATATTTTGTGCTTTTAAACTCCTGTTATTGTTATATCTAGTTTTCTGCTTTGTTTAGTAAACTATCCTTATCCCAACCTGCGGGGTTTTGGTTTCTTTTCCTCCTTTCTTTCTTCCCTTTTCCCCCTCCCCCAACTTTCCTTCCCTCTTCCTTTTAAAAGTACAAGCGACTATGTGGGGTGCGGCCCTCAGCTGGGGCAAAACCACGACAATTAGGAAGAAGTTCTTCACCATGAGGGTGGTGGACACTGGCGCAGGTTGCACAGAGAGGTGGTAGAGGCCCCATCCCTGAAGGCTTCAAGGTCAGGCTTGACGAAACTCTGAGGAATTTGATCAGTTAAAGATGTCCCTACTTAGTGCATGGGGGTCGGACTAGATGACCTTTAAAGGTCACTTCCAACCTAATGCATTCTGTGAGCCAGCAAAGAGTGCTTGCAGCACAGAAACCCAAGCATATCCTGGGCTGCATGAAAAACAGCATGACCAGCACGTTGAAGGAGATGATTCTCCCCCTCTACTCTGCTCTCATGGGATCCCATCTAGAGTACCGCATCCAGCTCTGGAGTCCCAAGAAAAGAAAGATATTGAGCTGTTGAAGCAAGTCTAGAGAAGGGCCATAAAGATGATCAGAGGGCTGGAGCCAGGCTGAGACGGTTGGGCTTATTCAGCCTGGAGAAGGCTCAGGGGAGATCTTATTGTGGCCTTCCAGTACCTGAAAGGGGCCTACAGGAAAGATTGAGGGACACTTTAGCAGCGAGTATAGCAATAGAACAAGGGGTAATGGGTTTGAATTAAAAGGACATAGATTTAGATTATCTATAAGGAAGAAATTCTTCACTGTGCAGGTGATGTGTGGTGAGGCCCTGGCACAGGCTGCCCAGAGAACCTGTGGCTGCACCCTCCGTGGGGCAGGCCAGATGGGACTTTGGGCAACCTGGGCTAATGGAAGGTGTCCCTGCCCACGGCAGGAGGGTTGGAACTAGATGGTCTTTACAGCCCCTTCCAACCCAAACCGCTCTGTGATTTTATGAAAAAAATAAAGTTTATGCTACAGGTTTCAGTGGAAGGATTGAAGTGTTTAAACATGGGCCAAGATCTACCTGCATTCAACAAGATTTACCCCAGTTACATGGTAAAATGTAAGGCATTCTAGAATTTTTTGTTTGTGTGCTCATCATTGTATCTAAAGACTTGCTGTAATTTGCAGGGGCAAGGCTGTGGTATGATGGTTTTTTACAAAATGTTAGTGGAAGGAACTATTAGAATTACGGGTCTTGCTAGAGCTTTCAATACCACTTATTTATTATGCACAGTTTGTCTAAAGAGTGCTCTAAAGAAATGTTCTTTTCTTTTTCAAAATTAAAACTGCAAGATTTTCTAAAAAGAGCAATAATATAGATTGGATTGGGGATCCCAAGAGCGACTCTTTACAAGTCTTTCACTGCAAGTCTTTAAAACTTTTACACAGTAAGTTTCCTATCACCACAAATAAATGTTTAAGAAAAACAACCAATTTCTCACACACACACACCTCTGAATAGTTTACCTGTCAGAACTTTTATCTGTTGAAAGCAAGTTGTTCATCCAGGCAACAGGACAAGAGGAAACGGCACAAAGCTGCGCCAGGGCAGGCTCAGATTAGATGTTAGGAAAAAAATATTTCACTGAAAGAGTTGTCAGAGCCTGGAACAGGCTGCCCAGGGAGGGGGTTGAGTCACCATCCCTGGATGTGTTTAAAAAGAGGGTAGATCAGATACTTAGGGATATGGTTTAGCATAGGACAGGAACGGTTGGACTTGATCTTCAAGGTCTTTTCCAACCTTGTCATTCCGTGGTTCTGTGATAATTTTGACAGTACAAAACAACAAACTGTTGCAGGAAAAGTCAAACAAAAAGAACTTCCCATTACTTGCTTTCAAGTACAAGGTAAGCCTATTTAAACAGTTTTAATGATTTCTCGTGTACAGGTTACAGTTGCTTACATTATTCATAAACTCGTATTTCTCTAAACTTTATGCACCGCTGAAGTACCACAGGAATACTTAACGTACTTTTGCATTTCATCAACATTTTAGCTCTGTTTTAGCACGCACATTACTCCTGTACGTATTAGTTTTCCGTCAACTGTTTCAAATATCCACTCTGTCTAGAATTAAGCCCTTTCATCCACAGACTTTGAGACAACCTGTTAAGTCACTCCCTTACAGACTCTCCAGAAGAGGAAAGAAAAGTGTTCCCCAACATCTGTCCAGTAAACACAGCCCCGCAGCAGCGCGTCCTGCCCGCGTTACAGTGCCTCATTAGGCTAACTCCTACTTCCGACCGTGGGCAAACCCGGAAGCCCCTCCCCCGCCGGAGCGGGCTGGGGACAGGGGGCACACGCCCCCGCAAGCCTCCGCGTTTATCTCCCGAGGAAATGCAGAGGGCATTGCTTGCGGTTCAGCCAAACAGGAGCGCCTGGGAAGGCGCCGGCAGCCGCAGCCCTCCGGGAGGCAGAGCCCCGCGGTGTTGCCCCATCCGCGGCCCCGTTAGCCGGATGGGTCTCCAGAGAACGACAACAGCGAGTGCAGCGGCGACCGGGCGGCCCCGGCGATGGCAAGGGAGCTGGCATCGCCCGGACCGACAGCCTCGCGCCTGACGGGAGCCGCCCCCGCCCTGGCCGCCTGGAGCGACCCGGCTGCCGGGGGGCTTCAGCATAAACGGCTCCGGCGCCTCCCGCGCGGGGAGGCTCGGAAACTCCGCTCTTCCAAAGGGACAACACCCGCGGGCAGCCGCCCGGCCCCGCGGCTCGGCGCACGGACCCTCCCCGTCCGCCCTCCAGTGAAGACCCTTTGGCCGTGGGCGAGGAGCCCAGGCCCCCAGCGCACCGAGGCGAGCGCACCCAGGGCTGCGCACCCAACCCGGCGCTTCATGACAGGGCCGGTCGCGCCCGTTCGCACCCGCGGCCACGGCGCCCCCGCCGCGGATGCCGCCCTGCCCGCGCCGGGAATCCCCGCCTCCCCCCGCGCCCCTCGGGGCGGGCCACCCGCGGACACCGCCTTCAGGCGCCACCGGCTCGCCCCGCTGCACCTACCCAGCCAGGCTGTAGGGGGAGCCCGCCGCCGCCGCTCCGCCGACCGGCCGCCGCCGCTCCTGCCGCCACCGCCGCCTGTCGGGTCACGGGCCCGCGCCGCAGCCTCCGCCTCTCGCTCCTCACAGCGCCGGCCCCGCCGGCGCCGCCGCGTCGGCCGCCGCGCCCCTCCCGCGCCCCGCCGTGCCCGCCGCCCCGCCCCGCGGCTCCTCCTCCTGCTGCTTCTGCCGCGCTCACTCCGCGCTCCGCGAGGGCGGCGGCGGTACCACCATCGCTGAAGCCCGGAACCGCCCTCGGCTCAGACTCCGCGCGCAGCGCCCGCCACCCCGCGCCCGCCCTCCGGCCTCCGCCCGCTCCTCCTCCAGAGCCAGAAAGAGAAAATGGCGCTCGATTTATCCCAGGAAGTGACGTAGGAGCTCATTTGCATGCCAGACAATCAGCCAATGGGAAGAGACTTGGGCCAATGCTTCTATTGGTTCCCCAGAAGCGATGGGCGCGGCGGGGGGCGGAGCCTGGGGGTGGTCTCCAACCCTGGGGCTCACCTGCGCTCTTGTCACCTGCCCCTCCTGCCTGCACCCTCCAAGGGGCGCCACTGGGGGCTCTCGCGAGACCTTGAGGTGTGACGTCATTGTGAGTGGGAGGAGCCTGGTGTGCCATGCCTATCACGTGTTGTCACCATGTGACCACCCAGCGGTGCTCTCCTGATTTGCATGGAATGTTGGGTGAAGCCTCATTTGCATTCACTAGGGGCTTGAGGCCCCTCCCACCTCCAGCAGCCAATAGGGTGCGGCCAGGTCTGGCAGCCAGGCTTCCTATTGGAGGAGGCCCCACTTGGCACTCCCACAGGTGGCTCGCACCTCCCCAACATGGTGCTCCCACAGCAGGCCTGACAGCCATGGCGGAGTTGGGACTGGGGCTCCAGGGTGCCCAAGTCACCTTGGAGAGGACCCACGGGAGCTCTGGTGTAGGTCCTGGGCAGAGCAGTCTCACCAGATGCCCCACCGGTGACACTGGGTGGGCGCATGTTGGTGTCACGCCCATGGTGCTGGAAGGTGCTGCCCTCTGATGAAAGGTGCATCTCCAAAGGTCCGTCCCTTGAGCTATGTTTACCAGAGGCCTCCATATGGAACAATGGACACATTTCTTACTGAGATGGCAGATGGTTGCAAATGAACACGAGGTCCAGGAAGTGACATGGGAGTTGGACTTGATGATATCTCGAGGTCCCTTCCAACACCTACAATTCTGTGATTCTGTGATCCCCTGTGCTGGTGGGTAGCAGCCACACCAGGCCATACAAGGCCCAAGACAACCAGCCACATGAGCAGCGTGGGTGGCTCTCCACACCTGCTGTGGCTCTGTGGCTGGAGCAGTCAGGATGCAGGTTGTGGCAGGAGGTGTGCTGCACTGATGGCACATGAGGCCATGCTGGATCCCATCCTGCACACTGGGACCTGCTCCCTGCCATCTTCCTGGGACAGCTCCTAGTCTACTTCCCCACACGTTGGTTCTGGCTTTGCTCAGGCCATCCCCAAAGGGTTTGCAAACGGCTGACTTCAACTGACATTTCATGAAATGCTTGTCCCATGGAACCCAAGGAAGGACAGTTTTGCCACTGGCTTCGGTGGCCATGCAACTCCACCATTTGTCTTCATAGAGCTCATATGCAGGTCAGTGCATTGGCCAAGTCCCATCAAAACCCATGAAGGCTGCAGCAGCAGGCTGGCTGGTGTCTTCTCAAAAGGTGATACTAATTAAATATTCACATTGGCAGAAAATTATTCCACTATTTTACAGTAGTGGCCACAAAAAGTGTAGTGAACACTATTCTAAGTACCCTAAAACGCAATTGGTTTCAAGTATTTTTGGGTGACAGCTTTCTGTTACTAAAAGTTCATGTGATCGCTTCTGCACCACTGTAGATGCAGTAGAGGTGTCAGTAAGTCAGTACTCAAAAACATTAGTGGAAGAAAGTGCAGCCATCTTCGAAAGATGAAGTAGTCATGGTAGATACGTGGCCACAGTATAAAACCCCAAAAATTATTACACAGTGCAAGGAGGCGCATACCCGTGTTAGTTACAATGTTGCCTTCTAAAATAAAGTTATTAACTGTTGTATAATATTTCACCAAGTCAGATAAATATGGCTTTGCCAAAATGGAAACGCCCAATGGCTCCCACATAATCAACAGCAGTAAACTTCTGTTGCAACAAAACATCACCGACTTATCGTGGAGCGTTTCAAACAATGAATATATCAAAAGATTAATCAAAAGATTAAGAGAAAACAGTGCTGGAAGGGTCTGTCACAGCAGAACGTTACAGCAAAGCCATGGAACATCGCCTGGTTTCCACAGAAGCGCAGAATGGTTGAGGTGGGAAGGGACCTCTGGAGGCCAGTGGTCCAATCAACCCTACCTGCTCACACAGGGCCACCTAAAGCTAGGGTCATGTCCAGACAGCTTTTAAAATCGCGCAGTGTTTTCTGTCACAGTAGTAAATATGGGAGCTACTTTATGAATTGTATGAATTACATGTACCTACACAATAACTTCAGTTGTAAGTATCTTATCTGTTTATCTCTAGCCATCAAATCATGCCACATGCTCCACAAACTCGGGCCCTGTTTAAATGAGGTGGAGGTAGCATCCATTCCCTTGGGAACTGTATACATTGGAAGTAGGCCCGTTAGGCACCGTCACATATTTAAGAGTTTCCAAAGTGAAACCTTGAACTAGAGTCCAAAATCCTCCCCTCGCAGAAACCAAGTTGGGCAGCAACATGCAGGCGTAGTTTTAGAAGAGGACTAGGAAGAATTAAACCCGGTAAGATTAAAAGGGAGGAGCTATTCGTTTTTCCTGTAAGTCAACGACAATTTTAAAATATAAAAATAAGTCGGTTTCAGTACAACAGAGTGGAAAGAGGAAAAGTCAGAAACACATGGTGTAGAGAAGAGTAAAAGATAAAAGGATCTATTATTTTTTCTTAGATAAAAGTAATAGTTTTGACCAACTAAATCCAGCAGGATTGGTCATTTGCATTGGAAATGTATTTCAAGACAAGTACTTCTCCAAGTAGGAGACATCAAGAAATTCGGTGATTGTCTTTTAATTGCATGCAGCTTTGCTATCATACAGGGGTTAATTTATTAATTTTTTTTAGTTAGTTATGCCCTTTAATACTTTGGGTAACACTTAACAGTAACATTAGGTAATGTTTTTACTTATACTGTTGGACAGTTCAAGTCTAGAGAAAGTGACATCAGCAAGAGTGCTTTGGCAGCCCACAGTTATCTTGTGAGTGCCTGAGTTGTGTCTTCTCCTTCCTGTGGGCAAGATTCACCATGTCAGCTCTTTCCCATTAGCTCTCTTCAAGCAGAACAGCAGGAGCAAAGAGCACCTACCTGCAAGTGGGCAGCCAACAGTTGGGTTGATGGAAGGGACTCCTTAGAGCATATAGAAAAGTCAGGGGAATTAACTTCTATAGATGTTTTACAGTTTCTGGAATAAGATCCCAAACCAGTCCTGCCCTAGATGGCTCTTCTGGGGAAGTGCAAGAGGACAGAGGGCAGCTCTGTCTTTTTACTGGGATTTTCAGCCAATAGATTTTGTCTTCAACTCTTCAGTACATTTCCTACATCGATTTATATTAATGTAATGGTAGGAAAATTCTCCTTGCCTTTGGAGCAGATGCTGCAGCACATGCCAGTCTCAGGGATAATTTTCAAAACTGCCTATTGAAAGTTTTCATTGGTCTATTCTAGATGTTCAAAGATTAATGTAATTACATAATCTCTTCCCAACAAACAGAAGTTACAAGTTCTCCCTTTGCATAGTCCAAATGTTTAATTTGTCAGAAAAAGGTGTTTCATTGATTTCTGTAGTTTTGCCATGATTCTGGAGAAAAGGAAGATCTGGGAAGATTTTCCAAAGGAGCCATGTGCTACTCTTTCATTGCCATCCCATTCTTCTGATCCCTGCAGGAGACCTTCTCTAATCCATCCTTCCTAAGTAACAATACCCTACAGTTACAACTCCTGAATTCTTTAGGTCAAGCAAAATGTTGTATTAAGAGCTAAATTACTTTTCACTCAAGTCCAGTTAAAATAGTGGGATATCTACTGTGCTCGGGGTTTAGTCAGGCAAGCTGCCCCAACCCATGCCCTTATATCAGCCAAAATTCCAGCGAAGTCTAGAAAGCCTCTTACTGAATGTGATAGATTTTCAAGCAAGTTTTTATCAAGAACAAAGGAACGGCTCTTCTAGAAGAAGAAAAGGAGCCAAGAAACAAAGCACAAAGAAAAGGCAAAGCAGAATGCCAGGTAATCAGAAGTTATGCAAAAAGTGACTGTATTCAAAAAGTCTGGTTGTTTTTACAGCTTCAACCACATTGCCAAGTCAGTGCTGGAGAAATTAGAAGGATGACAGACTTTAAAAACTGAGTACCGTTGTAAAATAATACATACATGGAGAAGGTCTTTCCAGGGAGGCTATTCTCTCATTTACCATAGTATAACTTCTTAAACACCACTTCGTGTTTCCCGTCTCTGCTGTGGTGGCACAAGACTTTTTTGAGAACCCTATATGACCCAAGTTCTCATTTCGAATGTAACAACGGGTCTTAAATTCTGTGCTGAAATTAGGCACATTAATAATGGTAATATAACCATGTGCCATTCTCTAGCTTCGGTCTTCTTTAGGTAACATTAACAAAACCAACAGATAATGTCATATGTCAGAATAAAATATCTAGGCCAAATGAACTTATCCTTGATATTTATCGCTAAATCAGTTGTATTACTTTGGATAGATCATTAAATTACCTCTCCTCATGTTCTATATGAATTTTTTTAACATAAGCATAATGTAAAGATTTCTAGAAGGAAAATTTATAACAATTACTTGTTTATTAAAATAAAACATTTATCAATATGTTTTTATCTGCAAAAAAAATTATTTAAAATTACTGTTAAACTATGTGACTTATTTCACTAAAAGAAAGATGGATCTTAAAAATCCAAGTCATGTTTTTAAAAAGAAACAATTATTCAGATGAAAAAAGAAGTAAAGGAAACCAGAAGAGAATGAGAAATCTTTTCAAGTCCATCCAGTAATTAGTATTTCAGACACTAATTCACACTCAAAATTAATCTAATTAATTTTAGAAATAATGTAATACTTCTGGATTTCAAAAATCATCAGCAAGTTTTCAGTTTCATTTACATTAACAGCACTTTAGACAAATTTGAAAAAGTATGTCTAGAATAAAAATATCTAGTTGAAAAATTTGAATTATAAATTGAGCAGACTAATGCGGGAAATCAATTCCTCAGTAGGTACAAATATTTCTACTTTGAGAATTTAATTAGGAAACACAATTTGGTCTACTTTTCATCATTTCCAAAGTCTGGAAATGCAAACAAGAAAATGTGAGAAAGAAACCATCACCACTCTGTTTGCCAACACGTTGTGCATACAACTCTGATATTTTATTTTTCAGATGTTCCCTCTTTTTAAAAGAGGAATTAAGAACCCATTCATTTGAAATTTAATAGTTATAAGTCCAAAACTGTTAACAATTTTATTAAATATGGTGCTACGACTGTTTATGGTTAATCAAAAAAAGCTCTAAATTCCTTTTAAAAACATGATAATCCTATTTGAATATATCTAGGACTGAAACTCCTTTGACCTCTGCACAGGAGAACAGACATTTAAATTTACAATGATAGTGCTTTAGCTATATAATACCTTGAACAATTCCTCATTTTATGTAGATTCAGAGGTTTCATGATACTTTAATGGGGAAAAAAACCAAACACAAAAAACCCCAACAACAGAAATAAAGGTCACTTAATGTGGAATCATAGCACTCCCTCTAGACAGCTTATCAAGTGCCCACCACAGATCACTGGCAGACTCATTCTTACTCAGCTGAGATTTACTCAACTGAGTAAGTGAAAAAATGGTTGTGCTGCTGCTCCCTTTCCCAAAGTTGACACATAAATCCAAGTCACAATATCTAAAAAGTTTAAGAGATTATTCCTTTATACAACTTTTCAGATGCGTTGTCTTGACATATTCCTAATGCATAGAGAAAGGATTATCTTGTATTTTTTGAGAGATAAAGTTGATGTTGAGTGTGAGAAGTACACAGGCCAGCTGATAGTACAGCAAGTTGATAACTCTTTGGTGGCAGATCTTGACTTTAGATATCTGTGTTGGAAAAGAATAGATTGGTTCTTCCAGAGTATCAAAGAAAATTCTGAATAATGTAGGTATCTATAATTTCTTACCTTCAAATTCTAAGTATTGCTTGAAAAGAAGACAGATGCAGAGGCCAGTTAGGTCTTCCTGTTATCTTATCCTGATAGTTTTCCACATACTGTGTTTTAGCTATAGAGGTCCAAATGAAGACTGCTGGAATCTCAGAAAAATTTTTAAGGTCACAGACAGTAGCAGATTCATGGTCAACATAAAAAATGTGCAAGAAACATAGAAAAAAATTTGAGATTGTGGCCAAGTTGGATTTAATACAGCTGAACAGATTCGGGTGGATTCAATGCCAGAAAATGAGGAGAAGCATGGTGATGATTTCTTCACAGAAATGTGTGTATTTCTTCAAAGTGCAACACCTAGGAGTGATTGTGAGAAGCCTAGTTCTGATCATGTTTTTAATATCAGGAATGTGTTTGAAGCTGCCCTCCAGATATATCCTTTGTTCAGCTTCCTCAGATCTCTGGAGTTGTCATCCTACCTGACTGCCTAGGAACTTCTCCTTGAAGGAATTATGTTTCACATCTATCGGACTCTGGGTCTATTTCTAAGCTTAATCAAACTATCGAAGTCCTTTTTGTCAGCGAGTTCTGAAGCTGCCAGTCCCAAAGTGGCTGGTACAGTTGCTCGAACAACCATCAGTGAGACAGTGTTATGGAAATTTATGTAGAGAATGTCTGAGCTAATGGACTGTTCTTCCTGATTCCCCAGCAGAAGAAGGGGCATCAATATTCTAGAAAAAGCCAAGTGTAAAAAAGGGCATAAAACAAGGTTCAGTCTTGCGCATAGGTCAGTACAATCCCAAGCACAACTAGAGGCTGGGTGGGGAATGGATTGAGAGCAGCCTTGAGGAGAAGGAGTTGGGGTAATCATCGAATTACGGAATCATAGAATATACTGAGTTGGAAGGAACTCACAAGGGTCATCGAGTCCAACCCCTGGTTCCACACTGGGCCAGCCAAGTCAGAGCATGTGACTGAGGGCATCATCCCAACACTTCTTGAACTCAGTCAAGCTCGGTGCTGTGACCACTTCCCTGGGGAGCCTGTTCCAGTGCCCAACCACCCTCTCAGTAAAGAACCTCTTCCTAATATCCAACCTAAACCTCCCCTGTCACAGCTTCATACTGTTCCCTTGGATTCTATCACTGGTCACCAAAAAGAGGAGATCAGTGCTTGCCTCTTTGCTCCTCCATGTAAGGAAGCCATAGACTGTGATGAGGTCTCCTCTCAGCTTCCTCTTCTCCAGGCGAACAAACCAAGGGACTTCAGCCTCTCTTCGTATGTCTTCCCCTTCCAGTGTCTCATCCCCCACTCTGTATGCATAGACAGGGTTGCCCCTTCCCAGGTGCAGAATCAGGCACTTGCCCTTGTTAAACTTCATGCCACTGGTGCTTGCCCAGCTCTCTGATCTGTCCAGGTCTCTCTGTAAGGTTTCTCTACCCTCAACTGAGTCAACAGCTCTTCCCAATTTGGTGTCATCTGCAAATTTACTTAAAGCACCTTCTAGTCCTGAGTCCAGGTCATTTATGAAAATGTTAAAAAGAACTGGGCCTACCATGGAGCCCTGGGGAACCCCACTAGTGACTGTCCAGCAGCCAGATGTAACCCCCTTTACCATCACCCTCTGGGCCTGACCTGCCAGCTAGTTGCACAGCCAACACATTATGGCTTTGTCTAGTTACATGTTCAACATTGTGTCCAGCAAGATACTGTGAGACACAGTATCAAAAGCCTTATTACTGAAATCCCAAAAAAATAACCAACTGGTTTCCCTTGGTCAACCAATTGGGTGATTGGAAAAAAACAACAACAATAAAAATCTTTGTGTTAGGGCCCTGAGTGCTGCAACAGTCTTTGAACCTCTTCCCCTACCTTCCCTGAATGTTTTGGCTGCCTGCACTGAAGACCAGCTCTCACACAGCCCAGGTATGTACCCAGTCTTTGACTGCTGGTAGAGCTGGGAGAAGCCTCCAAGCTCAGGTCCTCACCTCTGCTAGGCTGTAAGTATACTTGAATGACTTGCTCTTCTGGCTTGACCTCAGATCTAGAAGCAAATCACTAACTCACTGAGAAAGGACCTAATGAAGTTCATATCAGAAAACATATAATTTGATAAACACATTTTACATAACCACAAGCAAGGGAGGGCAGCTCTGTAGCCCTTTTCCCTGAGTGAGACTGTGGCAAGACATTGAAGGTAGAGTACTGTCTGGACCAGTGCCTCCAAGACTTTACCACTTACCTCAGTTTTCCTGCTTCCTGTATCTTGTGTTGGACCACTGCTGTGACTGTTATACACACACAAGCATTCATACTTTTAACACCCTTTGACCTGACAGTCTTCCATGCATCCCATTCCCCTGTGGGTGCTGATCTGCCTGCATGTTGTGTAAGAAGGGTACACAGGGCCTGTGAAGGCTAATTTCTCATTCTGCCTTGTGCATTCACTCACCACATGGTATTTTAATTAGCAATTTCTGTCCATGTCCTCCTAAAGATGAGGACCCTAACACTTCTATCCAGGGTGGAATTTCAAACTTTGTTCCTACAAAAAACACAGAAAGAACTGGACTCCCCAGAAGGAGATCCAGATATGATTGCTGCGTGTGAGCAGGGGACTGTGTACAGCTATCCAATAAATCTTTTGATTTACAGAACACTGTTCAGTTGGTAGACAGTACCACTGTGCTTAGTGTGGTGTCTCTTACACACTTTGAAATGTCACAATATTTCTCAGCCACCCACACCCCCATCAACAACTTAGTGTCTGGTCTTCGATACAAGCCAGAAATGTGCTCTGTGTGTTGTAAAAACCATGGTTGCATATGATACAGAGTTCATAACAACTAATTTGACATACTCTGGCCAAATCTGTCATTACCTCAATCCTTCAAGCCCCATGTTGTGCACCAAGGACTGTCGTGGCTTAGCCCTGGCCAGCAGTTAAGCCCCACACAGCCACTCACTCACCTTCCCTCAGCAGGATGGGGAAGTGATCAGAAGTATGGCTGTAGACAGCAATTTGGGTTGCCATGACCAACAGATTATCAAATTTAGGATTTTGTAGCAGAAAGGCTATGAAGGTAAGCAGCAGAGTTGTGGCTTGGACTCTGCAGGAGTGGACATTGCCTTACTCAGGGTGGAAAAGAAGCCTGGTAATTCCTCTTCTTGTAAAAGAAGGAAGACAGCAGCTAATGCTTGGGAATAGTATAACACAATTATCACAATCTGAATGTTACTGAACACAGATGAACTTTCCCAAATAGAAAGTGGAGAAACAATTAAAGCTTCTGTGTACCTAAGGTTAATCCTCCTGCACATGTAGAAAGTTTGGACATCAGCACTAACGACAATGCAAAACATGAGTTTCACTGAAAATTTACTTCCACAAACCAGTCAAAACTGTCTCCATTGGGAAAGAAAAAAAAAGTGTTAATTAGCTTCCTTGGTTTTCTTCCTTTCTCTGACAGTTTATGGAAGAGGACCTGTGATTTCAATCCTTTTATTTTATTCCCTTTCAAACAGAAAGGAGTCGGCAGGTGGGAGGGGAGCTCTTTGTTGTTAATTTTGTGATCAGTTCCTAGTTCAGCCGGTTCAGGTACACTTGGGCTGAAAGGGGTAGGATGCAAGTAGCAGTGGAATAGGAAAAAGAAAAGCAAGGAATAGATCATGTTGCTATGAAGAGCAGCATGAATTAGTCACAGAACAGGGCAAGGCATTTGAAGTTATTTGAGTTTTTATGTGTATGAGAGATTTGAGAAGGCCTGTAGAGATGGCCAGAACAAAAAAATTAAAGAAAAGTTGTGTAGAGCTTCTCGAAACACATGACTGGCACAAATCTAGTTGTCATTAGTGCTCCTCAGAAAAAACAACTGTCGAAATCTCTTCACTGGATCACCACCTACCTGAAAAAATAAAATAACCAAAACCAGTTAGGAGAGGAGAGGGCAAGTCCATGGGGTCTCCTGAATTTCAGTTTCTTGTATTCATAAATCCTCCAAGGCACCCAAGCATACCCCACTTCCACATTTGTTGCTCTGCTTTAAAACCAGGGAACTGAGGCCAATGTAGAGCATTAGCAGTGTTATCTGTAGCAGCTCATCAGACAGAACTGGCACCTCCCACAAAAAAGATAACCAGTAGACAGATATATCAATAAAAGAAATTCATTTTAAGAGTAAGACACTTGGCATCCTAGTTTTGCAGATTACTGCAATTAGCACTTTCAGCTGTCTAGCCACCATACTCTGAATGTAACTATCAGTGTGGTCCCAAAAGTGGGGTCATTACCCAGTGTGCAGTACACCAATACACACACAGAGCAGAGGTATTTGATTTCTTCCATGTCTGCGCAGAGATGGGTGCTGGGTGGTAATTCCAGAAAACCAGCCCCCTACACACAGAATTTATGACCTATTTACCTTGTTACAGGATTAGAGAAACCCTCAATTGACACTGATTGGTTAGTAATTACCACATCATCTACTACTGGTCAAGCGTGTTCAAATTACCAGGCATGCTCCTTGAAGGGGTGTGTGGGTCATTTGCATAGTCCTTGAATTGGGTGGGTGGTCACAATCTCCCCCTGCCACCTTTACCTTTCCCCCAGTTTTTGTTGACTCCAGGCCTCTCTGACAGTGTCCCAGCTCTGGCATAGAAACATCTGGGAAGGATGTTTCCTGGTTATTAGCCTTTCAGCTCTTTTCCATGGAGACTTTTCAGCAAAATATGCTTCTTACCAGTCCTTGTAGAGTGCTGCACATGGGACATAATAACCCCATGCAGCGCTATAGGCTTGGGGGAGACTGGCTGGAGAGCTGTCAGGCAGAGAAGGACCTGGGGGTGTTGGTTGACTGCAGACTGAATATGAGTCAGCAGTGTGCCCAGATGGCCAAGAAGGCCAATGGCATCCTGGCTTGTATCAAAAACAGTGTGGCCAGTAGGTCTAGGGAGGTGATTGTGCCCCTGTACTCGGCATTGGTGAGGCTGCACCTCGAGTACTGTGTCCAGTTCTGGGCTCCTCACCATAAGAAGGACATGGAGGTCCTGGAGCGAGTCCAGAGAAGGGCAACAAGGCTGGTGAAGGGGCTGGAGGGCAAATCCTATGAGGAGCGGCTGAGGGAGCTGGGGCTGTTTAGCTTAGAGAAGAAGAGGCTGAGGGGAGACCTTATCACTGCCTACAACTATCTGAAGGGAGGTTATAGAGAGGTAGGTGATGGTCTCTTCAGCCAGGTGACAGGTGATAGGACAAGGGGGAATGGCATGAAGCTGTGCCAGGGCAGGGTCAGATTAGATGTTAGGAAAAAATTTTTTACTGAAAGAGTTGTCAGGGCCTGGAACAGGCTGCCCAGGGAGGGAGTTGAGTCACCTTCCCTGGATGTGTTCAAAAAAAGGGTAGATGAAGTACTTAGGGATATGGTCTAGTTTAGTATGTGAATGGTTGGACTTGATGATCTTAAAGGTCTTTTCCAACCTTGTTATTCTGTGATTCTGTAAAAGACAATCAAGTACTGTCAAAGCCAGTCATCTGTGAAGATAAGGTATGGTGGGAATGCAGTCTCAAAAACAAAGACAGAGAGGAAAAAAACAGAGTAAAGTGAAATAAGTGGGAAACAATACTATTTAGGCACTGTCAGACCAAACTTCGTTACAGCTAAAAGTCATTCAAGAGGTGGCACATACTCAGATATCAAAAATGCTGGGACCTGGAGATCAGAAATGAACACAACAGCACCAGACACAACGTTCTGTTACAGACCAGTTCTGTCTCTGCTCACCTCGTCTCACTTCACCGGCACTGCAGCATCCCATCCCACTCTTAAATGTACTGGAAATTCCCCCAGAAAGATCAAAAAGCCAAAGTGATGGCTTAGTTCATAAAACTAAAAGGCAAAACCTATGGGGAAAAGTAGAAGCAAGTCTGAGGACTTGCAAACTGCAGTGTTTATTTACCAAGACAAGTGCCTTATGAATCTGCCAGCAAACAGCCTATCAACACAAATTAAAAGTAAGAATTCAATAAGGGATGCACTCAGAATGATGTTTAAATGTTTCCATCACACAGGTCTTCACATAAGAGGGAAATGTTTACCAGGAGCCACAGACCAAAGGGTAAATGGCAGCCCGAGCGCCTGGGACTGCCCAAGTGACAGGCGTTTGTCTCTATTCTCACCAAAGTGCGGACTCCCACTGAGGGCTGCTGAGGCAGAAATAGAAATGCAATAGGAATGTCAAGC
Organism: Porphyrio hochstetteri; assembly: GCA_020800305.1. NCBI lineage: Eukaryota > Metazoa > Chordata > Aves > Gruiformes > Rallidae > Porphyrio > Porphyrio hochstetteri. The sequence continues at coordinate 104,961,389 of CM036906.1, read as the reverse complement.
TCCAAAACAGAGCAGAGGTGCCCATGAGGAGGTCAAAGTTCAGGCATCCAAACTAGTGACACACAGAGAGCACCTGGCTGGCTTCTGTTAGCCTTCCAATGCTGGGGAGTGCATAGAGCCTGTCCCAGCTTTCCCTCTAGCACATTTTCCTGCCATTCTTTGTTACATACTGCCAAAAATGCAAATTACATTTTTTTAAAAAAAAAAGTTTAATTTCTAGTGGAAGTTTTGCAGATGGAGGAGAGCTTGGGAGAGGAAAGACTGAAAGACATTTCCCCTTTTCTTGCAACACATTTCAGTATTGACAAGAAGAAAATACTTGAACTGACTTGCCATTGACCAAATATGAGCAACTTTGCTGCTTATCAGCTGCTGAAATCATGTTCCTCAACGAAGCCTCTTTGAACTAACTAAACTGCCAAACTTAGATTTCAGTTTTGCAGCAAGGCCTAATCGAGCAGGATGCAGCAGCTCTGCAGCAGCCCTGCAGCCTGCCTCCCCCGACATCCCTTCCCCCAGCAGAGGTGGGGGTCTCCCACAAGCCAGGACCCTGGACCTCCTTCCCACCTGGGAAAGGGAAGCTTCACTGTAGTTCTCAGGCAGGGATGAAACCTGAGTGCAGATAAGGTAAATAATCCCACCCAGCCTGGAGAACACTGTTGTGCATTTTCTGCAGGACACGGCACTTTCCTGGAACAAAAACTGTGTCCTGGGCAATGTTTTCTCTCTTTTGTGGTAAACCTCATTGCTTTTTGATGGTGGATGAAAAGGGCTCCCACTTGTGCTGTAAGCCTTCAAAACATACTGCAGGGGCATGCGGTGGTGCTGCTCTCAGTTTCAGAAGTTTTGGGTCTGGTACTTACGTGCTCGGAAGCTGTTGAGTCCTGCATGGCAGCTGCAGTGACTGCAGCTGGGAGGGGAGCAGAGCTGCAGAGGAAAGAAGAAAGCCCAGGATGACTTTCTTCTCCTCCTCAGGGCTTGTCCATGTGTGTGGTGGCACACAGGCAGCTGGGGCAGCACCCTGCAGCCTGACATAACTGCTTGCCTGTGTGTCTGCTCGGAGCTCCACCGTCCACTTTCACACCTCGAGTTCCTACCAAGTTTCTGTCACAGCGCTAGTGGGCTTCCTGGCAGCAGAGACCACATGACATGACCAACGATTTGCACCCCCTGCCTCTTAATGAGGAGGTGCTGCCTGAGCCCACCGCTGCTCACTGTTTCACTGCTGAATGCTCATCTAAGCTACTCAGTATTTCTTTAAGGAGGAGCACACCCCGTAGGCTGTAATAACTATGTGGAATCTACCAAGCAGAATCAGCACTGCTGTTAGGAGGCATACCGGTCTGCAGGTCAGCTCTTCAAACCTGTTGTGCTGCCCAGGGAAACAAAATAACCTGAAGTAAGCATTTTGGTGGCTCTTTCATTATATATGAACAGCAGAAAGTTAAATGAAGCAGCCTAGTGTTTATTTTGAGAAAGTTCAGCTTCCTCCACACAAAAATTGGCCACCGATGCAGCTATTTGGGATCCCTTAACTGACAACCTCCATCTTCACGTTTTTCAGGTAATCATCAAAGCTTGGCTTGGTTGTTGCTGAAGAAAAACAACGTAGTCTTCAGCCAAGCAGTCCAGGAAGGCAGATTTACTGCATGAGCAGCACTCATTCTGTGAATGAAGCTTCCTCATCTTCAGCATGCTTTCCTCATTGATTTCTGCATGTTTAAAAACCTAGGGTAAAAGTGTCAGGCACTCCCTTTGGTGCTCAGCTCAGCATTTAAGAAAGTACAAGATTTCTCTCTCACAGGTGATTCTTTCTTTCCATTCATCTGTCGAATGAGACACAATTTTCTTCCAGTAAGGTGGGTTTTAGGTTGGATAGGTACTTTATTGCTTTAGTCTCTGATATTTTCTAGCCAGAAGTTTATGAAGGATGGGGATTTTCACTATCTGAGCATTCCCTGGAGTTCAGGAGTTGGTAAAGGACTGGGTTAGGTGCTTCTGTGTTGCGGCGTTTTTGTGTTGAATTATCTGCTTCCTCCTTGAGAACACCATGCTCCAGAAAAGCTGCATGTATTTACCAAGCCTTGGCTCCTCATTTAGCAAGCACTTAGGCTTAATATTAAGACCATGTTTTATTTCAGGGTTATTAATTGTTCACAGTATAGCACTCAGAGCATCTCTCATACCAGGGGACACTGAGAGCTGGGGTTGTTCAGCCTCAGAAAGAGAGGGTTCGGGGGACTTGAGGAGGGCTTATAAATGTCTGGTAGGAGGTGTAGAGAAGACAGAGCCTGGCTCTTCTCAGTGCTGCCAAGTGGCAGAAGGGGCAACAGGCAGAAACCGAAACAGGAAATTTTGTTTGAACAAAAGAAAACACTTTTCTACTGTGAGGGTGGTTGAACACTGGAGCAAGTTGCTGAGAGAGGTTTTGGAGTCGTCTTCTTTGAAGAAATTCGAAGCCCCCCGGACATAGCCCTGAGCAACCTGCTGTAGCTGATGTTGCTTTGAGCTGGAGGGTTAAACAGTCCACGGAGATCCCTCCCCTCCTCAAATGTCCAACGATTTTGTGGTTGCCATTGTGGCTTGTCATCAGGCCAACAGGAGAGGAACTCAAGCTCTGTTGTATCAGGTTTTGTTTTGTCAGGAACCACCCCATGTTCCTAAGAGACCCTTTTTTGGATTGATTGCCACCAAAGTTGTATTAAAGCTGCCTAGAGTTTAGGACCAGCAGCCCCTTCTTCCTCACTGTTCATTTGAAGCTTCCCATCAGAATCAGGTGATGATTTTCAATTACACGTTAGCAATGTCAATAAACTTAGCAAAGCCTTCTAAACCTCAGATACAGACTGCTGCAGAATCCTGAGTCCAAGGTTTGCACTGAGGAAACACTAGAAACAGAGAAGCCTCCTTCTCCTGAGACATGTACCAGTGGTGACAATCATGGACACCTCGGTCTAGCACTGATGCAAGCTCCTAGCACCCTTGAAACCCACGTGTCAGAGAGTGTAAATACTGACTTCTGGCTTTAGCGTCGGAGCCAGGAACAGACACCTATGCATTGCTGTAGGTGAAAAGCCACGAGCACACCAGCACTGACACAAAGATACGAATCTTGGAACTGTGGGCGGTTCAACAAAAGGCTACAAATGTTGCTTGAACCTGCAGAATAAAGTAACCATCACTTGAATTTATGTCAGGTTGTCCCAGGTAACGTGCTGAAAACCGTGACAGATCCCAGTCACTTGTTTACAAGACCCCATGGATCAACACATCTGCTATCAACACATCTCAACACACTGTCCCTTCACTACACCCACTTCCACAGCTTTGTTTCTCTCTCTTGCTTTCCTTACTTATTCCTTGGAGCCAGAGAGTAATTAACTGAAAATAAATACAAGTGTTTGCAATTAGAGTTTGTTTTCCAGTAAGTTTGAGTGAAGTCCACCAGGTAAGATGAACAACTTGAAGAAACACACTACCAAAATTAGTCAGGAGTAACTACCTCAGCAGACAAACATTTCTGCTGTTTCATTCTTACAGTTCGAAGCATGAGGCTTTGTTGGCTAGGTGTTTATGAGGATTACTGGTTTTTCACCATAGCAGATTTTAAAGTGAGTACAATGCAGCAATGTGCTATTAGCAGCAATCAAAGGCAAGAAAAACATGTGTGCAATTCCATACTCCTAGTTAATTAAGATTTTCTTCTGGTTTGATCTAGAGAGCTTTGAAACCTTGAAAAATAAACCCTTTTGTCTTCACTTGGCAGTATACTAATTTATTTCTCTTTGCTGAGCTTTTATTCTACATTTCTTGACTTTACATATGCATGCAAGGCTTCAGGGTAGATCGGCTTTCATGACAAGGAATTCCTTGGACAGAAAACAAGACTTCATGGTTTTCTGATTTACCCAGCATGATGGCATTTTTGTCAGTGGCTCTTCTGATTCATGTGAGGAGAGAGACTGTCATCTTTGGGTTACATGTTTTGGGGAGGGTTAGTAAACCTCTCACTGTCAGCCTGTAGGCAGCACAGTAGCATTAATCAGCAGTGCTACTGGAGGGACAGCTCTGTTTTGGAAAGACATAAAATGCACACACACTTTCACAGCAAGGTCTTAGAGGGGTCAGAGAAATCAAACCGATGGGCTAAAATTAAGGAGAAGAACTATGTGCCCTCATTTCTCCTTCAAATTTTGCATCTTGTAGAAACTGGTCTTTGGGAAAATAGCCAGGTCAGAGGGATAACTGAGGTCTTTCTTACCTTTGTCTGAAACTTATGTCTGAACAATATACTTGTAGGCTCCCAGAGAGTTTAGGAAGGCTTGCATAGGAAGCAATGAAAGCGCCCATGTTTTCCAAAACTGTCATTGACTAATCACATTGACTCAACATGCATCCATGCATCTAGTTTATCACATCACCCCACCACCACCACCACCCCCCCAGTGAAAACAGAGTAGAAAAATAAGAAATAAAACCAAATCTTAAAACACCTCTTCCCTCCCCTCCCTTCTTCCCAGGCTCAACCTTATTCATGATTTCTCTCCCTTCATCCCCCCAAGAGGTGCCACAGGGGAGAGACCCGGAATGGGTCAGCTCCTCACAAGTTGTTTTGCTTCTTAGCTGGGGGTGAGTTGTGCATTCCTCACACCCTTCCCCTGCTCCAGCATGGGGTGCCACCCACAGGAGACAGTCCTCCACCAACTTCTCCAACATGAGTCCTTTCCCATGGGGCTTCAGCTCTTCACCAGCTGCCCCAGTGTGGGTCACTGCTATGGGGTGCAGTCATAAATCATAGAATGTCTCTCAGTCTCTCGGGCCCAGGCTGCTCCGACCTGGTCCCCCGCAGATTCACAGGCCACCCCACCCAGCAAACCTGCTCCAGCGTGGGCATCTCTCTCCACAGGCTGCTGGTCCTGCCAGAAGCTTGGTCCAGCCTGGTCTTCTCACTGGGTCACAGCATCGTTCATGTGTCTCCACCTGCTCTAACCTGGGGTCGTCCATGGGCTGGAGGAGAATCTCTCCTAGCACATGGAGCACCTCCTCCCCCACGCTTCTTCACTGACCTTGATGCCTGCACAGTTTCTTACATCTTCTCACTCCCTTCTCTGGCAGCAAAAAGCAGCTGCTTGCAGGGTTTTTTTTTCCTTCTTAGATACGTTACCACAGGGGTGCTATGAATGTCACTGATTGGTTCAGCCTTGGTCAGTGGTGGGTCTGTCTTTGAGCTGGCTGGTATTGGCTCCATCAGACCTTAGGGAAGCTTCTAGCTGCTTCTTGCCAAAGCCACCCCTCCACCACCTGGCAAGGTTTTTGCCAGGCAAACCCACCAGAGACATCAGTTAAGTTGCACATTGGATTTGCCAGTGTTAAATAACAACCCCCAGCTGCATATTCCTATGCAAGCTGAAGAGCAAGGGGCTGCCGTTACAGGTAGAGGACCAGGTCTGAAGGTCCTAGAAGTTCTGTTCCCATCTCTAGTCATAAAACACAAGGAAACTAAATCAAGGGATTCTGCACAATATAACTCATACTGTTCACAGTGTAACATTCATTTATTGTCTTTTTCAGCTATGAAGTCCAGAGGTTACTATTACACTGGTATGGTAACAGAGAAAACATCCCACCACGCTTCCCTAGGAAGACAGTGGGTGCTGAGGCAGAGCACTAATGAGGGGGAGGCCAGTGGTGGGGCTGCAGCTGCTCCCACCCACCTGCTCTGGTGCTGGTCTCCAGATTTTCCCTGGGATGCATCTTCCTCCCAGCCCATTCTGCCTGGTCACTTTTATGATAAATCTGGTTGCGTTTGCTCGTTACCCTCACCACCAGTTTCAGAGTGGGTGTCCCATCCTTGGGCATCTCTCTTGAACAACGCCTGGTCTGCGACATGATCTGTGGCAAGCAGAAGAGGTCAGCCCTTGCTTAACAAGGGATTACAGGTACTAGGGCTCACAGTGAAACGTGATTTAGTTATTTTTACACGAAAACTCATCAGTGAACCGCAAACCTAGCTTATAGACATCCAAACTAAACAAGAAGCAGAGGTAATTGACTTTGTTCTCTTCCTTCTTTCTGAAGTCTTAACATTTAACTTGTTTTGGTGTTTGTTGGGTTTTTTTAACTTTTAGGTAGTGAGGGCAGTCTCACATTTTCCACAGCAGAGACTGAAGATAGAGACATTAGTGGATTCCTTTATTAGAATAACTATTAGAATTCATTAGGCATTCTGTGGATTCATTTAGCAAGTGCCAATTAACAGGTTCCTATTGTTCATTCAAGAAGTTAAGAACTTTGATGCTGAGTTGCAACAAATCCATGACTAGCTTTGACTGACAGTGATACCACTCATGAATGCTTTCTGGTATGGTAAATACCTCCACTTGCTGGAAAAGTAACTAAAGCATCTATGTCAAAGTGTGTCCATCCCATGGAATTTAGGAAGAGCTCCTGGAAAGCCCAGAGAAGGCACACTGAAATTCCTGGGATTATTCACCTACATCAAGCGAGGGAAGCGCTCACATAAGCTACGGCTTCAACACGTACCCTAATAAAAGGGATGCGTGTGCGCCTGAGACCCTGACCCTTATTCATATGAGTTCTACACAGCTCATGGGAACATCCTAAGGACATTCATAGCCCATATCATCTCCATAGTCTTACAGGCCTTTGATATTCTGATTATGCTTCCACAGGATTATTAAATAACCCACAGGGAACTTCAGTGTTCTTTGCTGACTTGAGCTCCACTCATCAACCTAAAAATCCTTGAGACACTTCTTATACTCTGCAGCTTAGGCACAGTCTTTTAAATCTTTTTTTTTCAAAAACTTGAGCAACTTACTGCAGTGCAACCTCCCCTGGATCACCTTTATTTACTTCCCCAATAATGGAACCAAATGATCCTTATTTCTGGTAGCATTCCTTATCGCTACCTTGTTAGTTATAACATTTTGAAGCTTCAGCCCTTTTGACTTTATACACTGATGCTATTATTTTTCACTTGCTTTGCGGTAGCAAACTTTAGTCTCACTTTTTATATGATTCCCTATCCGTTTCCAAATCTCAAATAGTTACTGGGACATTCTTCTCCACTGCTTTTTCTCCAGCTTTGAGTATTTAATACATTTTTTCAGTCACGGTCATTGCCTTGCCCAATTTTACCCAACAGATGAGCAGTTCCCCTTGCACAACTGTAAATTTCTGAATATTAAAATAAGTAAATTTATTTTCAAGGTTGTGACTTTATAAGTTTCAGTGAGTTTCACCTTCTTGTGGAGAGCTCCCTCTTAAGACTAGGTCCTCTAGAGAATACCCTGTCCTAGGTTCTTGCGCATTGAAGGCTGCTCTTTGAACATCACTGTCATCATTTCACTTCCCTCTTCTTTCCTGACCTCAGAATAACAGACTCTGTCACTTTGTACTTATTTTTGTCCAGAAAAAAAAAAACCCCACCATTTTATTTCAACACAGAAACCATGATTTTATTGGAAACAATCAACAGAACTGCAAGAAGTTTTAAGTCAGTGCTGCACTATTACAAAACTGCTCCCTGGTTGGAAGTCCTACGACCACAGCAGCTTGAAGGCTGCTTGACAGAATGTCATTATTAGCACTGTTTTCTTATGCACCTTGTGCTAGCAGACCTCCCCACATGTGGCAAACCTGTCAGTCTGAAAGAGGAAGCGGTAAACAGGCTGTGAGGAACTAGTCTTTCACTGTCTGTGGCAGGCTTTCACTTTGCTATTGGCAGCCTCCAATTTACAGGGAGTGGCTTTTTCACTTCATTTCCATTTATCAGTAGGCTTGGGTAGAGTTTTGCCATAATCCACCTCCAAATTGTTTACCTCCTCCAGCTCATAGTCCAAGACTGATTCAGTGTCATCATCCCAGTGATCAGCTTCATGTCTGTCCATTAAGTATTTCTGTGGAGCAATGTCATCATCAGGAGGATCCCTTACTTTTTTCTTCTTCATTTTCTTTCGCATCTTAGAAAGCTGCTGCTCCTGCTCTTCTGTCCAGGCAGTGCTTTCTATATCTCTTGAGACTTTCAGTCTCTTGTAGTCCATTATCTGCCTATTCAGCAGCTCGTGGTCAATACCAAACAGATTAGACTGCATGGGCCACTCTGAAGACTCGGTTGCTGAAGACAAGGGTTTACTGTGGAAAGGAAAACAAACATTGTGGGTGTGTATTTTAAGGAGCAATGCTAACTGTGACAACTTGGGTGACACAGAAATAAACTGGAGTTTCCAGTTTGACTTCAGCAATGCCCTAGGTGCAGCACTGTGCTCCCCGTGTGAAGGCAGAAGCACCACTGCACGGTGTGCCCGAGGTTCTGAATAAACCTGTCAGCGTGTCAACAGGCGCAATGGGAGGAAGCCAATACACCAACTACATCCCAGATGGAACTGCTGGCTTCTGGGAAAAGGTGTGCACAGGTAAGAGTGAGCACTGGACCTGGGAGCCCCAAGGAAGTCAGACACCTCCCAGCTCTTCCAGCAAGTGAGAAGCAGGAGCCTGTGCCCAAAACGTGTCAGACACGTATGAATGGCAGCATATGGCACCTTAAACTGGACTTCCGTATTTCCACAAGATACAAACACAGGAATGTGTTCAGCATCCTGTAGGAAAGTGTGTCACAACAATGACTGCCCCCAAGAAGCTCTTTCCAATTTTCACCTGGCAAACCGTCCTGAGATGCTCCACCAACAGACTGCAGCACGAGTGCCAGGCTGTTGGCTTTGAGAGCATTCAGTCCATAGAATGATTATTCTAATAGACTGTTCAGTCCTACCCCTCAATAGCCTCACAGAAGAGTGCTAAATTAACTTCTTTTAGCTGCAGGAGATTTGTCAGTAAATTTGTAACTCAGGTGTAATAAACCAAACTTATACCAGAAAAAGCAGTCAGTGAGAGAAATACTGGTAAACATAGAGCTTCTGTCGTCATGAGAAAATTACCAGCAAGAAGCAAGCATTATTGCTGCATTAAAAAAACCTCTAATTATCACAAACACACTGAGTCTTGAATTCTTAGCAATTCTAAAAATATCTCCCTTACCAAAGTAAAGATACTAATACCAGAACAAGTATTGGGTCTGCACATGATAAATGTGACGACTATGTCAGAGTACAGACATCACACAGAGTTCATTTCTAAGACTGCGCTGTGACATCCCTTTATGGGTTAACTGCCTCTGAAAGCATACACACTATACTGTTATGACAACTCAAGTTATTCTCCACAGCTTAACAGAGGTCCACTTACTTATAAAAACAAAAAAAAAAAAATCAAAAACCAACTTTCCACTTCTGTATGTGCAAACCTGTGGTCTACAGCAAGGCACCTGTGCACAAGAACCATTTTAAAACCAGGCTAAGGAAACGTCTCTGCATTCAAATATGAAAGTAAACCAGAGCACATATAACAACAAATATTTTTTTCCTTAATGTTAATAAATGGGTGTAACTTCAGTAAAGAAGCTTAAGACACCAAATAAAATGCTGACCTCTACATTTAACTGCTGGGATGATTACACATTAGGTTTGTCCCAGGCTATTCTGTCGACTCTTCAGTTAATGAAAAGGACCAAGTGACCTCTTTAAAAGCAGAGATGCCTTTCTGGTCTTAAAAAAAGTCTCTTTCCTCTACTTTCCATTTCCTCATACACCATTTGCTGAACTCTGACGTAACAATATACACATCTAATTAAAATATACTTTCTGTCATGTCAAATAATTCCCAACTCAAGCTGGCTAACAGAGATGAAAACAGATACTCCACAGAATCACAGAATGTTAGGGGTTGGAAGGGACCTCTGGAGATCATCTATAGGAACCCCCCTGCCAGAGCAGGATCACCTACAGCAGGCTGCACAGGAATGTATCCAGGCGGGTTTTGAGTATCTCCAGAGGAGACTCCACTACCTGCCTGGGAAGCCTGTGCCAGTGCTCTGTCACCCTCACAGTAAAGAAGTTTATTTTGTCATATTGAGATGGAACTTTCTGTGTTACAGTTTGTGCCCAGTGCCCCTTGTTCTGTCACTGGGCACCACTCAAGAGAGTCTGGCCCCATCCTCCCAACATTCACCCTTACAGATATTTGTAAGTGTTGATCAGATCCCCTCTCAGTCTTGTGCAGACTAAATAGACCCAGCTCTCTCAGCCACTTTTCATACAAGAGATGTTCCAGCCCTTAATCATCTTTGTAGTCCGACACTGGGCTTTCTTCAGTAGTTCCCCATCTTTATTAAAGTGAGGAGCCCAGAACTCAACACTTGTACAATTCCAATAAACCTACCTAGAATCATTTTGAGATGTTTCTTCTTCTTCTTCTGGAGGTCCAAAATCAGCAATTGACAGTAATTCCTCAATCTGTAAACACATGAAAACAATACATATTAGAAGTCCTGTGTTGAATTTACTCTGTTCACACCTACACAAGACAGACAAATATCTACGAGCAAGTATTTTCCATATATTTGAAATATTCAGCAAAACCCTTTCACAACAGTTCCATGTAAATGGTGGAAAAGGCTGTTTACTCTTCTTGCCTGGGAAGTTGGTGTCAAATAACATTAACTGATCCAGAGATTCCTATGAAGTTTTTGCCTTATGTACATTCTGAACAGTTGCCTAGGGATTTTGTGACATATGTATCTTTTTGTTTATTTGGTCTTACTTCAGTGCTGCAAATCCTTTTGCATAACATCCTTACTCAGATTTTCTTCTTCACTTCTTCCCCCTTTCTGCAAGTTTGTATTTCTATTTGTCCTGGGTTCAGACTTAATTTCCTTCCTAGCAGCTGGTGCAGAGCCATGTTGGGGAGTCAGAATGGGAGCAGTGCTGATAACACACTGTTGCCAAGTTGTTGCCAAGCAGTCAGCTTTTCATGCTGCTCTGCTGATGAGGTGGGCGGCACCCAGGAAGCTGGGAGGGGACACAGCTGGGACAGGTGACCCAAACTGGCCAAAGAGGGTATTCCATGCCATATGACATCATGCTCAGCATAAAGGGGAGGTGGTGGGGGAGGAGCAGGCAGCTCCAGGACGGGTGGCTTGGGCGATGGTCTGGCTTTGGGGCAGCTCTGAGCTGTACAGTCTGAGTTGTGCAGTTCAGTGAGAAACTGCATCATGTACCACCAGTTGTGTATATTTTGCTATAAAGTCCTGTTGTTATTTCCCCCTCCCTGTGCTGTCCCAGTAAACTGTCCCTATACCAGCCCTTGGGGTTTGCCTTTACCCCCAATTTTTCCCCCCAGGGGTGGGAAGCAAGTGACTGTGAGGTGCTCTGCTACCAGCTGGGGAAAACCAGGACACTAGTATATGTAAATATAACAACTCACAGAGCATCTAACAAATAAATTGCTTTCAGAAGCATCTAGTTCATTTCTATCCCTGTGGGTTTTGTTGCTACTCAGCAATAAACATTTGTACTGTTGATCAATACACCGGCAAGAAACTCAAAGAGTTTTTCTGACCACAGAAAGTTAAAGCAGCTCACTACATTTCTAGAGTCTGGGGTTCTTGTTTCCCTTCCAGCTCTGCCAATACACACTGCATCAGCCCTGTCACTGGCAGTAATTGGCTGTAATAGTAACACATCTAGAAATAAGGCACTTCAGGGCACAGGAATGTGACCATACTCTTTCCATTCTCATCAACAGCCTGAGGAGACATTTTGCATGAAATTGCATTCACTGGAGTCATCTTTCTCATCTGGAAATCTCACTATTTAAGAGATCTCACTTCATAGTTATAATGACAGCCAATTCCTAGAAAATATCATTATTCAAGCAATATTTCAACTAGTTAAAACTATCAATACCTTAACAGAAAATGTGAAATACTAAAAGATAACTTTAAAAGTGGAAAAAAAAAGTAGTACAAATGAGCTTACATCCTCTACATAAAGATCTGCACTTCCCTAGAAATATATTATCAATTCACAGCTGGCTACTGATCAGATTCTGTGGAATTTTAAAACCCTAGAACATTTAAAATGTGGAAGATAGCTTCTCAGACCTCATTTCTGTAATCACACGTACCAACCAACAGACAACTGCTCACCCTATATTATTCCTTAAGATTGTAACTTCATTTTTTAGGATTCTTTATCAGCCCAATCTGGGCTATAAGCATCTCTGAAAACTTCAGAAATGTTAACAGTAGTATCAAAAACATTCACGAGGTGATAGCTACAGGGCTTCATTTATACTGTAAATAAGTATCGGTCTACTCAAGATTTTTTGCTAAAATGCTTTGGAACATGAAGAGGAAAGGGGAAAGAAAGAGACTGATTTTTTTAACAGAGATTGGTAGAGCAACTGAATGATCAGCTCTCTCCATGTTCCTAAGCATTACGGCACGCTGAGCCACCATGCCTGCATACCATTACAGTTGTACACTGAGTGGAAGATTGCCATTACCTCTTTCACAGCTGCAGCTTCTTTGTCTTTCACAAACACTACTGGGGGTACGTTTCTTAGAATCTGCTGACTCGACAGAAGATATCTGGCAAAAATACAGCATTCACCAGTGTGAGTAACAGTACTGCACCTCTAGGACAGACAAAATATGTTAAGTTAATGCCAACAGTACGGTAAACTTCAGGATATGGCTTGCAAAACTTGCAGTCAGGTGGGCATCCATTCAGGTCAGCACTAAGCCATACATCTCTGCAGAATCCCAATTCTGAATGTATGACAAAAACCCCTAGCTGCAGATCCCCATGAGCACTGATACTAGGCTTGTCTCCTATACATGCACGCTAGTGCAGGTCTTTCCCCACTTTGTTTGGCTTTGTTATCCCCACTGTAGGGGTGAGAAGAGTGGGGCATAGAACCCTCACAGTAGAACAAGACAACTAGCCATTCATGCCAGCTGCAGGAAGGACTGACAGACCACCCCCCCACCCCCCATCTTCCCAGACAGCAACATTCCTCCTCAAGGAGTAGATGTTGGGAGCATTGTGCTGGAGCAGGAATTACACAGCCTAGGGACACAAGGAGAAGGAAACATCTCTGCAAGTATCCTTCAGTGCCACCTTTCCCATGGGCTGAAGTCCTGATCCTCCAACAGACTGGCTAGATAGCAGAGGCTAAGCCAAGGAAAGAGGGAGACAAAAGTCTCTGATATCCTGAAAACTCACTGGAACTTCTGCCAGTGAAGTATAACAATACACAGCAGCATCCTGATTTTTTTTTTTTTTGGTGTCACTTTTGTGAAGAATTTCTGTAACATCAGCCATCCCTTCTGGAGGCCCAAACTGACCCTAGCAATCAGTGCATCCGTAAGGAGATGCCTGCTGTAACTGCCAGTATCTTCTGGCATATTTGTATCCTGGCCTAGTGTTGTGCACAGCATGTCCAGCCCACCATCACCAGTACAGTGAAGTGAAACTTCACCCAGACTCCTCTTTCCTTCTGCTCAGCCCAGTCCAATCCCAGGAAAGCACAGAAGCCAAATAAGCCAGCTGTGCCCCCGCAGGAAAATACACAGCTGGTCTGACACAGCCATCCTTCCCAGTGAGGTTCCCAGATGCTCCCACTCCAAATATTCAAAAAACTGAAGCACCCTAACTGGTCAGATACAGACTGTTAGGAATACTTAAGCAATACATGGCTATGAATTTATGAAGTGGTCTAACTTTACCCCACAGCAGTACCGTATACGTGGAGCACTCTTCTGCAGGACGCTTTCAACGTAACTTTCCTTCACCGTGGTAGCAGCAGGATTCCAGTACACACGACATGCTGAAAAGTTTGATGCCAAGGACACCTACAAAGAGACAAGTTTCTTTAAAATCATATATATAGACACACTCTTCATATACAATGAAGTCATGAACAAGCATACAGCGACCCAAATGGGATATGAAAATTCTTAGGAGAAGCTCTTCTTCCATCTCTGTTCTTAAGAACCATAGCTACACAGTGCCTTTATAGATGTAGAGTTTAGCACCAAATAAGATTTACATGCAAGTAGCTAAAAGGACTTTTATTTAGGCAAGTCACTGCCCAATCTCCCCTTCAGCTGAAATTAAACAGAAAAGTCTGTCAACACTGGTGTGTTACTGACAGTGCTGCACTTAGTGCAGCAGTGCTACTATCACAAGGAGTCCAGAATGAGAATTTATGGCATGCTGGTTTGGAATACAGTTGAAAGTGTAAGTTTCCACTCAAGAAGGACCTGTGACACCACTGGGTTTGCTGTCACCCAAGCTTTAGTTTTGATATTGTCAGGAAGAGGATGCCCTCCATGCCACTGTAGTGTAACCTGCTGGGAACCTCCAGCGCCAAAACCTCTAGCTAAATAATGGTTACCGCTCGCAGCTGTCACACACAGCTGAAAACACATGGTGGGCAGGGGCACTGACAGACTGACAATCCTCCTGAAGAACAAATTTCTAATACACTGATTGGGTTCTGAAAGATTTCTGTCATGCATCACATCTACCAGTGTCTTACAGAACAGGTTCTCACTGTGAGAGTAGACTCAGCACACACTTCTCACACACATCTGTCTCAGCAACCAAAAGGAGCTGAAGGAGGAGAAAGCATAGACTATCCATTGGAAGGTTCAGAGGTCGTCTAGTCCAGAAGCCAACTCTTCAAAGAGATAGATGGCTACATACATAAGCAGGGAAAGACAATTCCATCAGAGTATTCCCAGGAGTGAAAACTGCATGCTGTTGACAGCACTACTCTTTCTTAGGGCAGAACAGGCTGTCCCCAAAACCAAAGCAGATACCACTTTTTCCACCACTAAGTACCTCCTCCCCTGGGAAACCCACCACTCATTTAAAAAACCCACTGTGATCATTAACCAGCTGTATGTACCCCTCCCCATCTCCCACGCTGAGCCTAACGTAAGCCCATAAACAACCCTACCTAACACAAGCCATTTCTTCCTCATCACAAGTAATACTATAGAGTGGGTAAAAGGCTGATGTATCAGGCCTGCAGCAAGATTCCTACCTGTGTTACTGTTATGTGATTTTAACTTTTGATACCCAAAAAAACAGATTCTGATGGATTACAGAAAGCCTACTAGAAGATTTATTTTGATAATGTGGTCCAATATCAATCAGCCCAAGAGTAAATCAGGACTGAGCCTCAGCCACATCCAAACACTACGCAGCTGTAATAACACAGGTACTATATTAGGAAGAAGGCTGTTTCTTTCCCCTCTCTCATACTGTAAATTGATTAATTTACAGCAATGCCTCCTGAAAGTGCTGTGGCTTGCCTACACCAGTCAGTACTTTTATGTGCAGACATGCCACCCTAGTAAGACAAGCAATCCTCCAAGCCCTAGAGAGAAATACTCCACAAAGGACACTGAACAGAACCAAAAGATTCATCCTGCCCACATGATTTAAATCACTTGCCTGAAGGCTGAATGAATTCAGCTGGCAAAAACATCAGTTTCAATCATAAATGACAAACTCCATGTGACAGATGCAGCTATGAGGTGCAACTTCTTTTACATGCTTCTACCTAACAAAGCTAAGTCCATTAAGCTTTTAAGCCAAACAATGGCATAATTTAATCTTAATATAACAGCAAATATAGAAGAAAACACTACAGACAACAAACTAGAGTGTTGAGACTGACTTAGTTCCTGAGTCAGAGCTTTAACATCCCTTTCAAACCTGTGAATCATGGCACTAGCTAAAATTAGGTACAAATTCCAATTCTTTCTGGAACCTCACTGCTCGCCAATGCCATTTTCTTAGGCTTGCTTTTTTTGCTCATGCCCCACTTAAGTCTTCTGCCTGTGTAACAATGCTGGTGAGGTATGACCTCTCTCACACAGCTGCACAGAGGAAAGAGTCTTGGAAGCAAACACTTATGTCGGTAAAACCAGGTTCCTCCTGAAAGGGCAAGGCAAATAGTACGTGGTTGAGTAACAGAAAAAAAAACAAACACCAAAACAAAAACATGTCAAGAGAATCACCATTTAGTTGGTCTAAATTGCATTTGCATTATAGCAGCAAAGGTCTGCTAAGCCAGGTACAATCCACTGTTGTGGGTTCACCTGGCGTGCAAGGCGAATCCAGAGCCTCATCTCACTGTGCTGTCTCACCAGAAGCAATGCTGTAAACATAGAAACACAGAATTGCTTTGGTTGGAAAAGACCTTTAAGATCACGAAGTCCAACCATAAAGCTAGCATTGTCAAGTATAACCACTAAACCATATCCCTAAGTGTCACATCTGCACACCTTTCAAATACCTGCAGGGCTAAATGGAATCAACCACTTTCTTGGGCAGCCTGTTCCAATGATTGACAACCTTTTTAGTGAAGAAATTTTTTTCTTATATCCATCTAAACCTCCCTTGGTGCAATTTGAGGCCATCTTCTCTTTCCCTAGCACTTGTTATGTGGGAGAACAACATCCACCTGGCCAGAACTATCCTTTGATAGGTGTAGAGAGTGGGAAGGTCTCCCCTCAGCCTCCTTTTCTTTAGACTAAACAACTCCATTTCCCTCGGCCATTCCTCGTAAGACCTGTTCTCTAGAATCTTCACCACTTTGTTGCCCCTCAAAAACTCCTCCTGCACACATCGCATCTCCCAGGGGAGCTCCTCTGGCACACCATGCTGACCCCAAGGTGTAATGAGAGCTGCTCAACATGAGCTGTAGCTTTGGCACTTGCCTTGCAGATTTCCAGCTTGAGATCATAAAGTTCTTGACTAACTTCACTGGTATTCATCATCTCTGCCACAGCTTTATGAATAAGACCATTCAAGACTCTGCATCGTATGTTATCTTCTTTCCTAGTTTTTGTCTGGCCATCTTTCATTATAGAGTCCAATGTGTTCGGTCTGCACATCTTTAAGAAAAAAAGAACCACACAACAAACCCATTAATCAGTAGTTATAAGTTTTTATTAGGCAATTATATACAGCTTTCTGTACTCTACCAAATATGCTCTTAAAGTGCCATTATTGATGCTGTGATGGCTTTACAAAGGTCTTAGGTATTTCAATAAAGAATATTCCTGTTCACAAAAACTTTGACCTTCATGTATTACAGTCAAAGTTTCTTGGTTTCTTTAATTTTTTGTATCAAGTTATACAGCTGTCCTGGTTTCAGCTATGATGGAGTTAATTATTTTTAGCAGTGGATGGAATGCCATGTTTGGGTGTTAGGATGAGAACAGTGCTGATAGCACCCTGATGTTTCTAGTTGTTGCCGGGCAATCAAGGACCTTTCTCAGCTCTGCATACTTCCTTACTAGTGAGAAAGGAGGGGACGTAGCCAGGACAGGTGACCCGAACTGGCCAAAGAGGATATTCCATGCCAGTTACGTCATGCTCAGTATAAAGGGGGACTGGGGGGAAGAGGAGGAGACAACACCAGGACGGGCAGTTTCCGGGTTCGGGGACGGCTCTAAGCTGTGCGGCCTGGGTTCTGTGGTTTGGTGAGAAACTGCATTGCGTATCACCAGTTTCATCTATTTTGTGCTTTAAACTTCTGTTATTGTTATATCTAGTTTTCTGTTATTGTTTAGTAAACTATCCTTATCCCAACCTGCGTGGTTCTGGTTTATAGGTTGTGGTTTCTTTTCCTCCTTCTTCCTTCCCTTTTCCCCCTCCCCCAACTTTCCCTCCCCCTTCCTTTTAAAAGTACAAGCGACTGTGTGGGGTGCGGCCCTCGGCTGGGGCAAAACCACGACAACAGCTCAATAAAGCCATTCTTTTAAATACAGCATGCATTCATAGAATCATAGAATGGTCTGGGTTGGAAGGGACCCCAAGAATCATAGAGTTCCAACCCCCCTGCCACAGGCAGGGCCACCAACCTCCAGGCCTGGATCTACACAAGGTTGCCCAGGGCCCCATCCAACCTGGCCCTGAACACCTCCAGGGACAGGGCATCCACCACCTCTCTGGGCAGCCTGTTCCAGCACCTCACCATCCTCTCTGTAAAAAACTTCCCCCTAATATCTAATCTAAACCTTCCCTCCTTTAGCTTTAATCCATTCCCTCTTGTCCTGCCAATGCCTACCCTAATGCATTAACCAAAAAGCATTGCTTGCTTGTAAAACAAACATAAAACTAAGCTGGTTTAGAGGTGCTTTAATTGGGATCAGTTCTCTGCTAGGGGCTCAAGAGCATGCAAGAGAGCGATGATGCTGGCACGGATAAAGAATCAGCACAGGAGAGGAAAGAGCCGTGATGAGCCGAGCAGCTTCTCTCAATGCTGATCCAGGCATGCCAAAGTGAAACTGGGGCCCTGAGCTGTAATTCACGAGATTCTGCTGTTTCTCCAGCAGGAAATGCTTTGCCCGAAGTTAGGGCACAACGGCAGATCCCGCCAGCTCCTTCCTCCCGGCGCGCGTAAACACAGCACCTGAAAAGCTGGCACTTACCAGTTTAGGTCCCAGGGTAGGGCTGTCATACCAGAACTTCTTCCTTTGGGGGACAAAACCAAAAAGGAAGTAAAGGAGACCAGCTCTACCCTTCAGCCGGCAAGAGACAGGCCGGGCTCCCCGCGCAATGAAGCCGCCGCGGCCTGACGGCACAGGGCACCGCCGCGGCTGTCGCGGGTCCGCCCACAGCGGCTGCAGGCCCGGGCTAAGCTGAAGCTGCGCTGGGGCAGCTGCGGAGCGCGACCCGATGCTGCTTCCGCCGGGTCACTTGTCGCGACGCCGAAGCGCTGCGAGCAGAGGGCGCCGGAGGCGCGGCCCGTAGCGCGGCTCGGGACGGGCGACTCTCCCCCCACGCTACCGGGAGCGCCCCGGCGAGCCCCGCGACCGCTCTCACACGACTTCGCCCCCCCCCCCCCCGCCAGCGCCCAGGAACCACCCGGTCAGGGCCCGGCCCGGCGGTGCGGGACACAGCGCCGCCCGCGCGGAGCTACCTCTTCAGGCTGCAGGCGGCCCCGGCGAGGCGGCCCGCGGCGGCGGAGCCTGCCCGCACCAGCGAGGCAGGGCAGGCCCGGCAAGCCCCCTCGGACCCCACCGCCTCGCCCCGGAGCAAGGCCCAGCCCGGCGGGAAGCCGAGCGGCCCCGCACCTACTTTTTCTTGCGGAGCATCTTCCTCAGCAGGTTCCTGGAGCCGCCCAGGGCGGCGGAGCAGCGCAGCGCCCGACACCACCGCGGCACCGCCGCCGCCTGTGCCCGCCATGCCGCGCCCGCCGCCGCCCGGGCACCCCACATGCTGCCCCAACGGCCCGAGCCCGCCCCAGCCCGGCGGCGCGGAGCTATCCAGAGCAGCGGCGGCTCCGGCGCTGCCGGCTCCCCCTCGCGGCGCGGCGGCCCGGGCCTGCAACGCCCCAGCACAGGCGGCGATATCGGCGGGGCCGGTGGGCGGCCTGCGGAGGGAAGGGAGGAGACCGGGCTGCCCTCGGGCCAAGCCCCGCGCAGACGTAGCCCAGGCGCTGCTCCCCCGGTACGCGCGTTACCTTTGGAAGCGAACGCAAACCTGGCTGCTGCCTCTCCATTAAAGAGCCGCCCCGGCAGCGGCCTTGCAAGCCGTTCCCCGGGGAGGGTCGCCGCGGCCCGAGTGTCTGATGCCGGCCGCGGTTTGCTGTGCCGTGGCACCAGAAAGCGATTTAATCGCCCTTCAATGCGGTGTCGTGCGGCTGCAGTCAGATGCTGGTAAAATAGTTTACACTGGTGCAAGACCTGGGACTCCTTCGCTGAAGTTCATGGCAAAATGGTGCAGTTTTTGTTATTTATATAAATTATACGCACGCATTATGCATGCTTGGCTCTGGTGGCTAAGAGGGCCAATGGGATCCGGGAGTGCATCCTGAGTATGGCCAGCAGGTCGAAGGAGGTGATCCTCCCGCTCTGCTCTCCACTGGTCAGGCTCCACCTGGAGTATTGTGTCCAGTTCTGGGCTCCCTGGTATAAAAAAGACAGGGATCTCCTGGAGAGAGTCCAGCCGAGGGCTGTGAAGACAATTCAAGGCCTGGAGAATCTTCCTTATGAGGAAAGGCTGAGTGAATTGGGGCTGTTCAGTCTTGAGAAAAGACTGAGAGGGGATCTGATCAACGTTTATAAATATCTGAAGTGTGGGACATGGGGGGAAATAGCCAGCCTCTTTTGAGTTGTCTGTGGAGACAGGACAAGGGGCAATGGCTTCAAGTTAGAGCACAGGAATTTCCACACAACATACAGAAGAACTTTTTCACAGTGAGGGGGACAGAGCCCTGGGACAGGCTGCCCAGGGGAGTTGTGGAGTCTCCTTCTCTGGAGATATTCAAGACCCATCTGGACGCCTACCTGTGTGATCTGTCCTAAGGAACCTGCTCTGGCAGGGGGTTTGGACTCAACGATCTCTTGAGGTCCCTTCCAGCCCCTATGATTCCATGAATCTGTGATTCTGTGATTATTTATTTTATCTGTATAACACATATGGCATGATTACATGAAGAGTGGTCAGGTTACTGTTGCCTCACACCAGGATAAACACTAATGGCGCCAACATTGAATGCAGGCAACTTTACAGGAACACTTCATTAGGGATAGGAAGACCTGTAAGACCTGCTTGTATGCTTTCCATCATGTTTTCCATCATAAGGCGGCGTGTCTTTTTGGTGGCGCTTCCAATGTGAGGAGTAATTATAACATTCTTCAGCTTTAACAAAGGGTGATCCCTGGGAAAGGACAATAAATGGTGAGTTAGTCGCTCAAAGAGCATTCATCTGTTATTTCATCACCTGAAGGGAGCCAGGGAAACATTTAAAATAGTAATTAAAAATTAATTGCATAACCCAGGCATACTCAGAAGAGTTCAAACTGCTGCCCAGCTTGTGGGTTTTTTATGTAACAAATCCTCTAGATGAGTCAGTGTGGATTTTGTTTGGCTAGGACAGAAGGATTGGGGACATATTTCTGTAGGACTAGTGCACATACATCGTGTTTCCCTACTAACAAAATTACATAACTTCTCACATGCTCACACACTTGTACTTAGTTTGAACCACGCACATACGTTCATTTATATTTAACTTGAATACACATCTTACCTAGGCAAAGGCTCGGGGTATGTCACATCCAGAGCAGCTGCCTTAATAATGTTTGTTTGAAGGGCTTCCACCAAAGCATCCTGATCCACAACCAGACCTGGGTGACAGTAAAAGGGTTACTCTTACTTTCATAGTCTGTATTGTTCTCTCACCATCCTTTCAGGCATGGCAGCCAGGCCAACAGCCGGGCTTGTGATGTTCACAAAGCAGAAGCAGCACCAGAACGTGTGGTGACGTGGGAGAAGGAAGCGTGGATACACGCATCAGTTGAGCAGTCAGGAATTTTAAAAGGCAGTGTGTAGCGCCATAAAACAAAATTACCCTGCCAGACTTCAGAGATGGCTGTGTCACCCTGATGCATGTTAGCAACAGCACTGCACTGAACAAATAGAGAGCTTAAGCAGGAGATTACACAAATATACACAGGCTTCTAACAGCCCAAGCTCTTCCTTAGAGACTTACTTCCTCAGAACTGTGGGAATGCTTAAATGTTTCGCTGAGATAGGACCAGAGACATCGAAATCATCTCTAGTAATCTGAGAATTTACTGAATATTCTGAAGTGGCAGGTTTGATATTAGGGATGGGTTTTCCCAGGATGTTTCGTGCTGGCAAACCATAATGCAGTTTTGTTTATTCTGCACCCTACCTCTGCTGACATTAATGAGAGTAGCTGTGGGTTTCATCAGCTTCAGCTCCCTCTTCCCAATGAGTTTGTGTGTCTGTGGAGTCAGGGTCACCGACAGCAACACAAAATCTGACTGCTGGAGCAAATCATCTATCCTCTTACAGTAAGTGGCTCCAACGGCACTTTCTTCTTCCTCGTTTCTGAGAGGAAAAAACCCAAATTAGACTCCAGTAGTAAGCAAGAAGAAAAAGTTTCAAATCACCATTAGAGGAAATGTTTCTTAACTGTTTTCTTCGCTCCATAGTGCAAAGCAGTTAGCCAGCTACCTGACTGAAATTCAGTAAGGGAAAACGTTAAGCTGTTCCCCACAGTACCAAGCGCACAGTGCACAAACGTGCAGTACTGTACGTGTGGGGATGGAAAGTAAGAAGTTGGTACAATGCCAATGCCCCGAGTAAATAATGAAATAAATGCATTCGTGTCACAGCTTGTGGCTGCAGTGGGGATTCTTTTCCAACCCAAAATCAAGACTGATGTTTGACATAAATTCCATTCCGTGTAAAAAGTGGCTCAACTGTATCTCTCCCATTCCTTACTGACTTTGTTTCAGCACGTATTGGGAAATTAATTACCTTCTTATAGCAAGTGTACTTACTTTATCAGTTAAGATAAAGAGCCAATAATAAGGCAGCGACTTGTCGTGGCCCTGAGGGCACCACCAGCCCTGGCCGTCCCTATCCAACCTCACAGGGCTACCCAACATCCCAGGAACCCATGGCAGCTCCCCTCGGGGCTGTCAGCCCCTGTCCCAGTGATGCTGCCGCAGGCCTGATCTCCAGCTCCCCTCAGCCCCAGTCTGGCCTTCACCCCACTTCATCACCACAAGCTTGCCTTAGGATTTGGCCACACTGTGGGGCCCTCGCTGCTTCCTGGCATGACATTTAATAATAATAGTGCAGAGACCCCATCATCCTATCCTGGCACAGAGAGAACAGGAGATTGGTTTGACAGTGAAAGAAGTACAAATAACATTTAAAAGCAGTGGCAAAACAAATTCTCCACAGAGCTGCAACCAGCTTTACCTCCTATTTCTGTTGTGGTACAAAATCTTCATTTCAAAGGCTTTGGCTCTCTGAGCCACTTTGTAGCCAATGGTGCCCATTCCCACGATCCCCAGGGTCGCCCCAGAAACCTCAGTCCCCAGCCAGTCAGCAGGGAAATATTCTGTGTCGGGGGACACTGCAATCTGATGGCCTTGGAGGAGGAACAAAAAAGGAAATATATCATGTAAAGGATGTCCTGGAGCCTGATTATACTTTTTTTTACCCACTTTTTGCCATAAGGCAAGGCGGAAGCAGAGGAACATTAACATAATGTTACTGTGTTTCTGGACAAGAACTGAATGATGCTGCACTCTCAACATGACATCGGACATTGATTTCTTGCTTAGGACAAAACCATATCAAGCCCCCCTTTGGCAGGCACAAAAGTAAGGTCAAAGCAGCAACTTCCTTTTGAGGTACATCACAGACCTGCCCATCATCTTTCTCTGTGTGCAGAACAGACACTGCACCACTGAAATGCACCGCAGCAACCCAGCTTCTTGCGCGTGGTGGCTCATCAGCAGGGCTTGTGAAACTGGCAGTGCCACGGGTGTCACCTACACTGGAAATACTGGATGGTGCAACTGATGAATCAGTTGTAGTATCATCAAGACTTTCAGTAAGACCAAAAAAGGATTCCCAGCTATCTTGCAGATACACCAAAGTTGGCAGAGAAAAGAACTGAAGAGCATGGCAGACAGATTTCCAGACAGCTTGTTTGTAATGGCTCAGACATGTGCCAGCTTGGCAAAGTCAGGTTTCAAGCCTCCTTGAAAGTATCTCCTTGTAATGCCCTTTTATTCAAACTTGAAAAGCAAGACTGCAGTGAACAAGTAGAAGTAGGATATGGCTATGGGATGAGGGAAAAAAGGCTTTAATTTAGGGCTGCCTGAAGAAGGAACCTTGCTGATATGCCTGGGTGGAAATGTTATTTACAAGTTATTGTAAACGTGACAGATTTATCTTAACTTTTTCCTCATCCCTTTGTTTTCCTGTACTTCTACTTTTAAGCTGGCCTTTGCACCAGCACACACTTTCTAACTGCATGCTTTGAAGAGCCACCTTTTCTATCAGAAGAGTAAGACCATTTTGGTTATTACCTTCCACAAGTCTCCTGGAAGATGCCAGCATCAAAGCCATCCCCAGGTCCGCAGTGTCACTGGAAACAACAAACGGAGTGTTGGACACTTTCACACCGTAGCTGGAAAGGAGGTTCAGGTCCAAGTGGTCTATTCCCACTCCAGAGCTTGCAACTATCTTCAGGTTAGGCAAGCTCTGGAGCAGCTCTTCATTAATAACTGGTTTGTGATACCACAGATAAATAGCTCTGATCTTTTTGCCAAGAAATTCCTTGTTTTCAAGATATTCTTTCATGGTGATGAGATGAAAATGTTTTTTCAGCAATTCAGCATGGTCTTCATATACCCCATGCTTCCCTCCTACACAGTCGATTAGCACATAGGGTATTTCCTGGCCTTCCATGCCCTGTAAAAAAAATGAGACCAAAAAGACATGTCCTTAAGTGACTTTAAAAAAAACCCCAAACAACAAGAAATCCAAAAATCCCCCCAAAAACATGGGAATTGATTGGCTCCATCGTGCTGCTTTCCCACTTGATGGAAGTTGGCTAAAGATATTCACTCCTCCATGCAGAACTTTACTTGTGTGCTTCCTGTGATGTTCAGAAGGTTGCTCAATTTTTATATGATCTCGTGAATAAGGCAAGAGAACACTGTTTATGGTGTACCAGCTATGCCAACACTTAAACAAAAGAGCTACCAGATGTTACTCCTGTTCAATATTCAGTATTTAAAGGCTGAAGCCTCGACAATTTAGGAATGTAGCCATGTGAGTGGAAGGGTATCCTTTAGCCCCCAAGTTCTGCCTTTGATAGCCACCTATGCAGCAATATTAAATAATTATTACCATTCATGAAACTACCTCATGAAAAACCTTGTTTAATCTAACAGAGCTGCAATTTGTCAACGATGACATTTGGAGTTACCTATTTAACTCCTGAAGGTTAAGTAGTTTTACCCTTTTTTCCATGGCCTCCTTCAGCGGCCCCGCAGCTCTTCACTCCGCCGGCACTGGGAAGAGCGAAGCTTATTACCCCGCGGTAAAGCCAAGAGACCCGCACGCCGGCTCTCGGCCGCCCCGAAAACACAGCCGCCGCAGCGTGAAGCCAAGACCTGGCGCTGTGCCCGACCCGCGCTGGAGGAGCTGCTTTTCCCGGCCGAGCACGGAGACGCTCCGCAGCTCCGGGCGGCTGGCAGCGCTTCTTTGCCGAGCCCGGAGAGGCTCCCCAGCTCCGGGGCTGCCGAAAGAAGCCGCCTGTGCTCTCGCCCCTCCCGCTTGGCAGGACCAGCCCGCCCCCCCCCTTCCCCAAATCTGCATCCGCCGGAGCGCGGTGTATTGGCTGGGTTTCCAGGCTCCGTGCGGGCTGAGCGCTCCCCGGAGGAGTTTGCGGCTGTCCCGGCGAACCCGCGGGTGGGCATGGAGATAGAGTGGAGCTGGACCAGCGGCCGCAGGGCTCGGTCCGGCCCTGAAGGGCGGCAGGGAACGGGCGAGATTCCCTTTAGGTCCCGCTCCCAGCCAAGGCGGGCCGTCGGGCGGGGCGCAGAGACCCCCGGGGGAGATCGAAGCGCCCTGCACGCCCCGTCCTACCGATGGCCCGTTGAGCCGCGGCGACGCGCGGCCGGGGCTGCGGCGGGAGCCGAGGCGCGCAGGACCCCCGGCGGGACGGCGGGCAGCCGCGGCCGGTGACCGCCGCCCGGCAGAGGGGCTCCCGGTGCACTCACCCGCGCCGGTCCCGCTCGGTGCCGCGCCCCAGCCGGGCCGTGGGGAGGGGAGGGCGAGGACGGAGCGGGGCCGTCCCGCGCTGGCGCCGGCGGCCGCCCGCCAAAGTACTTCAGCGGACCGGCGGTGGGAGAGAATGGGGAGGGGAGATGGTGCCAGGGGGGCGGGAGCTGTAACCGAAAACCCTCGGGGTGGCTGGGGACGGGCAACAGGCGTTGGCACATAATTTCACGTTCCGAAAAACGTATCGTGTCTCTGCACTGTCAGCAATTCCAAAGTAACCGCGGGTTTGCTTTAGCGGCAAACACGCGGCCTCTTCCGTGGCGTCTTCGGGCGCCAGCTGAGGCCTGGCCTTTCTGTGGGTCATTCCACTGCTCACATGTGAGTCCATGTGGCGCGGAGAGCTGTCTCTGACTGGCAGGCGCCAGTGCCGCATCTCATTGCACACACACACCGAGGCCTTTCCCAACCCTAACGATTCTAATACCCTCAAAACCTCTCTTCGAGGTCAGGCTCAGGTGCTCAGCCGCTGCAGCAGTTATCCCAGCTACAGGATGTCCTGGGCCTGAGAAACTCATGAGAATTTTCCTGATGAAGTTACTAGGACTGTAATTCCCCGAGTGCGGCTCCAACACTCTCTCCGCTAAGCCTGTGCTGGAGCCATCCCCCTTGCCATGCAGGTGGTCAGTGGACACTTGGCTGGGTGCCTGGCTTCTGGGGTGACAGCAGCTCAGGAGCCGGCAAACACGGCTCCCATGGGCACCAGGGATCTCTCTTTCCACGCTGCGAAATAACCAGCAGCTAACTGCATGCTGCTGTATCTCTCCTGACTACAGGAGTGCTTTGCCAAAGAATGGGTTACAAAATTGCACCCTCTTGAATTCTACCAAATACCTTCTGATACGCCAAGCATTAAGGCAATCAAGTTTAACACCAAATCCTCTATAAAATGTCTAACAAAAAGATAAAGTATAATGAAATGTAATAATTACACAAACCCATACATTGTTCTTGTTGATGATTTTTGAGTATCATTTGCTTACATGGATTTCAAGTTCCGACAGATAAACTTTAAAGCAAAAATTCATTAACTAGCAAGACAGAGTTTCAGCATATTAACTGGATTCTTAGCTAAGTCTACTTTAATTTTCTTCTTCAAAAAAAAAAAAAAGCAACAAACCCTAAAATGTTTACACATTCCCTGTTCCACATAACTGCTTCCAAGTTTCCTGGTAAGACATAATGGGTGATCTTTTAACTTAGTCCTCAGTTATATAATACCTGTGAGCAGATCAAAGGGCAATCCTGGAAAGCCCCTCTCAAAGACACATTCTTACCATGCAGGGAGGAAGGAGGTCTACCACATTTTCACAGCAAAGGTAAAAACCCCCAAAACTTTGGAAGGGCAACATGGTAGGTTTTCCCTCTGTGTGTCAAATCAACAAATCTGAACGAGTTTGTTGTTTCAGGCAAGGCCAAACCAAGCAATGCATTTGTTTTCACTGACTCTAAACCATCCTGAAGTGTTATCACTAACCCCCCTGCTTGCCATAGGTAAGGCCAGCTTCCCCAGGATTCTAGCATAGAGGCGCTTTATTCCAGATCACGTACTGTTTGCCCATCAAAATGTTTCCGACAACTCTAAATCAACCAGAGTGAACTGTGGTGGATCATGTGGCCACTGAGTTTTTTGATCCATTTTTAGCAACCATAAAATTGGATGTATTGTGTTCTCCAAGCACAATCTAAGTAGAATAACAGAGATGGGAAACGG
Source organism: Porphyrio hochstetteri (assembly GCA_020800305.1). Lineage (NCBI taxonomy): Eukaryota > Metazoa > Chordata > Aves > Gruiformes > Rallidae > Porphyrio > Porphyrio hochstetteri. The sequence continues at coordinate 104,934,101 of CM036906.1, read as the reverse complement.
CATCCCATAAACACGGGGAGGTTTCCTTAGCTGTATGTCAGTTGATTTGAGCCTATTCAATATAAATATTTATAGATTAAGGAAAGGGAGAAAGCAAAAGGCCATTTTTTTACAATTGTTGTGGTTTAGCCCCCACCAGGAGCTGAGCACCCCGGCTGCTCACACTGTGTCTCCCTCCTCCCCCACAGTGGGACTGGGAGGAGAATGGGGAGACAAACCTCATGGTTTGGGATAAGGACAGTTTACTGGGACAGTGCAGGGAGGGGGAAATAACAGCAACAGGACTTACAACAGAATATACAGAACTGGTGGCACACGATGCAGTTTCTCATCGAACCTCACAACTCAGATTGTACAGCTCAGAGCCGTCCCAAAGCTGGACCCTCCCCAAACCATGTGTCCTGGACCTGTGCACCCAACCCCACCAGCACCCCTTTATGCTGAGCATGATGTCTTACGGTATGGCATATCCTCTTTGGCCAGTTTGGGTCAGCTGTCCTGGCTGTGTCCCCTCCCAGCTTCCTGGGGGAACCCTCCCTCCCCCCCACCCCATTCTCCTTAGCAGGGCAGCATGAAAAGCTGCCAAGTCCCTGACTGCCAGAACCCAGGACAGCAATGTAATTTGAAAGGTAGATGAAAAGGTTTATGAAAGGTAGATTTGTAGATGCTTCCTGAAAACGTTTTGGGAAGCTGTCTTGAAGTGATGATTTCCAGTTTCTGGAATGCCAAGTTGTTAGGCATTATTTGTGAGTCAACCCATCACTCCAATGGTATACTGACAGGTATCCTGCTTTCTAGCACCATCTTCCTGTCTAAGGCACCCCACTGGCAGGGAGCACTTCTGTAATCAATCAGCCCAGATTCTTGAAATATCTGCAAAAGTAGAAGTAAAACTCCAAGCAAATCCTCTATGGTTGGAAGTGAAAGTAACGTATTCCTCCAATTTGCAATGAAATTAAAAGGTAAAAGCTGTTTTAAATGACACGTGAGACCAAGCCAGAACTTTTGGTGACCCCTTGGAATCGGTTTCTCTTAATAAGAATAAAAACCTTTAGAGCTGATGGGGGCAAAAGTGAAGAATAAAAAGAGACCTGCAATGTCCTTTTGTACATCAGCTGGGGAGCACCTCGTTGGGCATGGGGAGACCATTAAGAGCTGCTAGTATGTTTTCAACTGCTTCCTCTGTTATCATGTAGGTGGCCTTGTCTGTTTTAATGCCAAGGTGAGGGGTTATAATGACGTTCTTTAATTTTAACAATACATGATCTCTGGAAGAGAGGAAAAAAGAGATAGTTAAGTTACCTACCATTGTTCATCCAAATAAAGAGGAGTCTCACTTTGGTTTTTGCGATGTCTTTAAATATAAAGCTCATTTAATAAAACTTTCCAAGTCCCACTTACATCCAAAAAACCTGATCACCTTCATTCAAGTAATTTTTGGACATTAAAAGGACGTGTTAAGAGTTTATGCTGTGTTCTTTTGTCCCAAAAGACTTTTGCCATTAGGCAGCAATTTCAACTATGTCAGAAGAGAGGATTAAGTTCTCCTGACACAATAACACTAAACAATGGCCTGAGCTGTAGTTACACAGCTCATGGACAGCAATGTCCTGGCACACAGACATCACAGCACCAAACTTCCCAAGCCAAAAACCTAAAAATGAAACAAAACGAAAAACCAAAATCCAAACCAAAAAACCGAAAACCGTGGCCAGCAGAGTTAACCCCATGAGGCACCATTCTTGAGGAGGCGTCTTTTTACAGAAGGGAAGTAGTCTCTGGGACCAAGAGATCTGCAGTACTTCAGCCTGGTATAGGGGAAACAAGCCTGTCTGGAGAGAAGCCTGGGGGCAATGCAGCACATCTAAGAAGGGATGGCTTGGGCAGCTTCCAGGCAAGTTGCAACTTCAGATAAAGCAGTTGGTAAAAGAAGCACCTCTGCAACTTCATAAGGTGATCGTACAGAGCAGGGTTAATGCTCCCTCAGTACCCAGGCTCCCTTTGGCCTATTATCAGACCCAACATCTGGGCTGCATCCCTTTCATATTCATGACACTTGTACATAAACCTCCACCCCACACGTGTGCAGGGCAGCCTCTGCCAAATCCCTGCCTGCTGCAGGAGGCGTGCATCTGAGTGTGTTTCTGAGAATTAAGTAGAATATGCATGAAATATGCATGTTTCTGAGAAATAAGTAGAGATGGCAACCTGGGCAATGGTTCTGGGTAGGTGACATCCAAAGCTGCGGCCCTGATAACACCAGTCTGCAGAGCTGCCACCAGTGCTTCTTGGTCAACTACTGCACCTGTTTTGGAATAATAGTGTCTCTGAGTGCCACTTGCAGGTAACAATCTGAGAATGAAAAGAGAACAGTAGGGGAGAGAGGAATTTTCGCCACGTCTGATCTGTGCTCGGCGTGGTGGATGCAGCATGGCGCTGGGAGTAACACAACAGGAGCTGTCTGACACTTTCTCCTCAGGCCAGCCAAGGGTTCTGGGTGGTACCTCGGCTGATGTTGATGAGGGTAGCTGTGGGTTTCATCAGCTCCATCTCTCTTTTCCCAATCAGATTGCGTGTCTGAGGTGTCAGGCTCACCACGACCATCACAAAGTCTGCCTGCTGGAGCAAGCTGTCTATCTTTTCACAGTAAGTGGTGCCGACAGCTTGCTCCTCTTGCTCTTTCCTGGTGGAGGGAAAAAAAGGACCACACTGCATTTCAGGACATCAGGCATGAAAATATTGTCATCAATGATGTCAATGGTATACAAATTAAAGGATCTGGTCATCACACTCATGTAGCAAACAGGTGAATTTAGTCTCAGCTGTCTCTTTAGACACTTCTGGAAGGCCTCAAGCTCTGCCACAGGGGATGGATTGCATGCCTGCCTCCAGCCACTGCAGTGCAGGGTCTGGGAGCTTCTTTTAAAGTCTGCAAGTAGCTAAAGCTATGCACTGGAACAGATGGCAACACACGGTCCATTCTCCAGGATCCCCTGAGGGGAAAGTGCACCTCACAGGATGCAGGAGTCGCTCAAACCAGAGTAGTAGTATTCACCAGAACTCATCTGTCTTAAGCTGTGAGCATGCTGGTGGTCCTCATCCTGTTGGCATCCTCCAGTGAGCCTGTCATTTCCTGGTAAGTGGAATCAGCAAGGCAGTTCTTTGGCAGGCTTGCCTGGCTGCCTCAGGACTGTCACAAAATGGCATTCAACACACAAGTTACTGAAGTAGAGAGAGATTTTTAGTTGAACTTTTTGCAATAAAAAAGAATACATGCCCTTTATCCTGTTCTTTGTAAATGTAGCTGCCTGAACTTTGGGAACTGAAGAAGCAATAATAGGAGATTGTGTGTGTTTGTACCATCTCCTTTGCCCAATTGCAAGAGAAGGCTCTGAATTATCTCCTTCCTAATCTAGAAATAAAGAAAGATGTCACACGAAGAAAATTACTTCAGTTTACCTTTGGACCATGTGTCTCCTAAAGCATGCATTCCATTGTTTTCCTTCAGTGTCCAGGTCAACAACCAGAAACTAGGTAGGTAAATAAAAGATTGGAACTACAGACTGTTTTGCAGCATCCAAGGTTCATCTTGCTTCAGCCCATAAGCTTGAAGTGTGAATGTACTAAAAAAGCAGATTTTTAATTTCTAGTGCACTGTGCATTGTTTACTCATCACAGCACTCTTACATAAATATTATTTTAAAGACTGAAAGATATTAAACAGAGGGAGTTAGGGATGGTCTGCAGGAGAAAAGTAAGTAGTGTTTTTTGTGGTTTATGAAGAAATTCTGAAAGATCTTAAGGAGGGTGTTTACTAGTACTTTTAAAATGTGAGTTTGCTCAGATGTTTTTATAATTTCTGAATTGATAGGATGGACAAGCAAGGCTAGAAATTTCTGGTCTCATCCACCCTTGCAATTTGGTTGGGGCTAGCTAGAGCAGTAACCCTCCTTTTGCAGTCTGCATATGGAGAAAATCACTGCCAGCCACATGTACTAGCACTGCAGCTTCTTCCTTCAGCAAGGGAGAAGTAAAGTTGTCTCAGGGTAGATCATGGTTTTATCAGTGAACATTTGTTCTGCTTGGTGGCTGCATCTTGCCTGATTGCAAGGGGTCTGAGTTCTAAGTGGGCATCTTGATCATCTTTACACTGGAGAGCCCCTGTGCTAACCCTCTAACAACGTCTGGATTCCCATATACTCAAGTTAGGAGGGGCTAGAAATAGAGGGTGAGGTCCATGTAAATACTTGGCAAAATTCCTAACTGGTTTGAAGAAAAACAAGGTTTTCTCAAGAACAGCTCTCTCGAGTTAATGAGCTTTCATATTGTGCTAAGTGTATGTTTCCTAGGTCTCCAGTTTGAAATTCAGAGTTTCAACAAGATCTCTCCTCAACTACAAAACATAAGGAAAACAATAAACAAAAGACAGAATTATGTGTCCTTGTAGTAAGATATGATAAGAATAAAAAAGGCATAAGCTTGATTTTCCTTTTTCTGTTCACATCGGCAAGAAACTTTATAATTTCTAATATAAAACTTAATTTAAGTTTCCAAGTGTTTAATCACCAAGTAATTCCTTACAAGGCTGATTTGAGGTAACCCTTTTTTCTTTGTTGGTTGGGTTTTTTTGTTTAATCTTGTCTGTACTCCCTCATTTCTTGCTATATGCTTGACATAAGTCCTTGAAAAGGAAATGCTATCTAAAAGGGGGTTTCTGCTGTAATTAGCACCAGGACATATCTTTACCTTCTCCTCCTGTTGTGGTACAAAATGTTCATTTCAAACGCTTTGGCTCTCAGAGCGATCTTATACCCAATGCTGCCCATGCCAATGATCCCCAGAGTAGCTCCAGTAACTTCCACTCCCAGAAAATCGGCTTCACAGTACTGTATACCTGAAGAAACTGCAATGTGATACCCTGCAAGAAAAAACATTCCAGTATAATAGATGAATGGAGCCCAACAGGGAGGAACAAGACAAAAGAGTCTGGGCTTCTTGTGCTACTATAGCACACTTTTAGTGGTTACAAGCACACAACTTTAAATAGCAATCGTTTTTGTAATGTCCCGGGTGACTCCCCAACATATCACAGAATCACAGAAACATGGAATGGTTTGGGTTGGAAGGGACCTTAAAGAACACCAAGTTCCAACCTCCCTGCCAGGGGCAGGGACACCTCTCACTAGACCAGGATGCTCAAGGCCCCATCCAACCCGGCACTGAACACCTCCAGGGAGAGGGCAGCCACCACCTCTCTGGGCAACCTGTGCTGGTGCCTCACCACCCTCACAGTGAAGAATTCTTTCCTAATACCCAATCTAAATCAAACCCCTTCCAATTTAAAACCATTACCCCTTGTCCTATCACTCCATGCCCTTCTAAAAAGTCCCTCCCCAGCTTTCTTGTAGGACCCCTTCAGGTACTGGAAGGCCACTGTAAGATCTCCCCGGAGCCTTCTCTTCTCCAGGCAGAACAAGCCCAACTCTCTCAGCCTGTCTTCACAGGAGAAGTGCTCCACCCCCCTGATCATCTTTGTGGCCTCCTCTGGACCCGTTCCAACAATTCCATGTAATTCTTATGTTGGGGACTCCAGAACCAGACACAGTCTTTCCTGCCACATGCGTGTCATGCTTCCATTTATTCTCACCATACTACAAAAAGGCTTTTGATGAAATCTCCCCTAAAAATCCTTTTATTGCTTTAGACTCACAAAAATATCGCCCTGTTCTGCATAAACCAATCAACATAATTATTGCCAGTAACACTGCAGACTTTGAAAACATCATGTAGAGAATAACACCAGATGTGGGTTTTGCTACTTAGAATAAAAACAGCTTTCCTGATCACCTGTGCCAGTCTCCTTGGAAAGAAAAGTGTAACTTCAATTAAAATCACTCCTTGGTAATTTCCATAATTATCTGTTAAACCTGCAAAATTTTGGTTCCACAACACAGCAAATGCACTTACATGCACAGAGACAGCACTTATTAGTCTGCTAGCAAGGTTACAGGCTTCTGTATTGCAGTCTTCTGATATTGCCAGTTCTTCTGAACCATAAGCAGAATATTGTGAAAGTACCAAAACGTGCCTCAGAATAAATCTCAATCAATCTTGCCAAAGCAGAGCTATCAGAAATGCCACCAGGGATAGTTTATGTAGATGACAAGAAATTATTTTCACTTTTCATCTGTCTCTTTGTGAGGTAGAACCACGTTTAGGGGGAGACAAGTCTCCTTTGAGTGTCTATGATTCCTGGCAAAAAAGGCAGACACATTTAATAGGATAAATCTGGTGGATCTTTTCCTGAAGCAGAAGGCATCCTAACCAAACCAAGGGTAGGTCTATTTGGGAAAGTCACAAGCAAAAATTATAGAACAAACTAGAACAGATGCTACTGGCAGAAACTGGAGCAGGCTGCCTTGTTGCTTTCTAATGCCCCTTAAATTCCCTAATTCTGCACCAATCCATTTCAGTCCCTGAGAATACGCCCATGCCTCTGCCAGCCCTAGCTTTTAGCATACAGCCTTGTTCTGCTCCACTGTTGCCTCCCACACTCTAATTTCTTCTGCTGGCCTGTGATTGTGGTGATCATCGGATCTTTGGCATCCTCTGCTTTTGGTCCATAGCACTGTACTGTTATTACATCAAGAAGCAAGTCTCAGGTCAGGCAAATGTCATAATCATTGAAAATGCACTGCCAAAGAAGGCAACAAAAATCAGAGGCTTCATATGAAGGAAGCACACTTCAGTGTGTTGTTCAAATGAAACTGTAAATTAACTCTACAGCCATATTTATTCCAAAAACTTAATTCCAGCTTCTAAGACTGCTCAGTCCATAAAGCAATAAACTGCATTTGAATTGAATGTGATTAGATTCTACTCAAGTATCTTCAATCCAGGCTGGTGACTTGTGAAAAATAAACTTGTATGATTTTATTTATACCTGGTTGAAATAAATGTTATGTATGTTTGTGTATAATGTAATAATTTATATATATTTATGATATATTAAATATATTAAAATACCGATTATTCTATTTGCCAACCCAACACATTTACATTTTCACATTTCATGTGAAAATAAGTGCACTACAGATAACTCTATGAAAAGCTAATGGTAGGTAAATCTTGTGTGATTTTTAGAAGCCACAAAAGAATTGAGATGTTACCTTCCACTAGTCTTCTAGCAGATGCCAGCAGCAAACCCATCCCAGTATCTGCTGTGCTGCTGGAAACAGCACATCGAGTATTAGCCATCTTCACACCAAAGCTAGCTACAAGTTTCAGATCCAGGTGATCCATCCCTACTCCTGACTTTGCAATCACTTTCAAGTTTGGCAGGCTCTGGAGGAGCTCTTGGTCAATGACTGGTTTGTGCCACCACAAATAGATTGCTTGGACCTTTTTACTCATATTCTTTTTGTTTTCAAGAAATTCCTTCATGGTGATGAGGTAGAAATGTTTCTTCAGGAACGCCACATGGCCATGCAGTATCCCATGTATGCCACCAATTTCATACACCAAAAGCCCAGGTAGCTCTTCTCCTCCCATGATCTGTGCAAAGAAGAAAGACATGAAGTGTTAGAAGACATTCATAAAATTATTGCCAGACATTTTAAAGAATAGTTTTCATGTCCTGTTTCATGACATCTATGACAAGAGATCTTATAAACCAATAATTTGATAGGGAGGTAAACAAAGCGAGACAAGAAAGCAGCTTTTAAAAGTATGTTATCAATTTGTTATCAATTATACACACACACACACACACACACACACTCTCCAGTCTGAGTAAGTTCTGTCCCTCATGATCTGTAAGGTTTCATATCACTGCTGCCAGGCTCGTAACACACAATTCTTTCTCATTAATTACTTAGTGTCAGACCATCAACAGTCTGGTGCAACAAATCCCCTTCCCTACCCTGAAATCACAAATTACTGTGTGTAAGTAATTCAGAAAAATGTTGGACCAAATCTAGTTCGTGAAAATAAACGTCACAGCTTCATCCTGAACTTTGAGTTACCAGGTTAATTTTTAAATGCTTCATTGCAGAGATGCTTGCAGCCTCCTGTCCTGAAGAGACACCACTGACTTCTTAACTGCAGTGCCTTCTCCTGAGACTGTCATAAGTTAAGAAAATAATAGATGCTTGGGCAAGCATTTTCCAAGAAGTACTTAGGCACTCAATTAAAAACGTGGGTTTTTTTCAGGAATCACTGACTGGTTCCCAGGCAGCCTAT
>CM036906.1:104140860-104320860 GCA_020800305.1 Porphyrio hochstetteri | reverse complement strand
CATCCTTAGCTGTTACTATCAGGCAATACTGCAGTAGAAATGAGGTGCGGAATAAAACAGCATCCTGAGTGCTTTTTCCAGAGTCTTTTCAGAGTAAGATATATGGTGCCCTGACCACTGCTATCCAGCATCCTGTTACTACAGCAGGAGTGTTCCCAGTGGAATAAATCAGGTTACTATCAAATACTGACTTTCACGTGGAAGTAACACCCTAGCTAAGCCTATTGTTACTGGTACAAAGTCCTCAGGCACATCCTTAAAATTTTACTGAAAAAATAAAGATCGGTAGTTGGAATCTACTCTTACGTTAACATATTCAAATACAGAATAAAGTTTAAAAATTTTACAGAAGTCATCACATTTCAGAATTGTAACCTGGTATATACCTGTTTTATCCGTTAGTAAATAAACTAATCGTCCCAACTCTTCTGGAATGGTGCTAGTTCGAACAACTGTTCCAGGAATATTGTCATCTTTCATAATCATCCACCCATAGGCTGCCTTACCCATGTCCAAGTTCACACGTAAACTGCAAAGGAAATTTATACCATAATCAGTGCGAGTATCAGGCAAAGTGAAAGTTATAACCATAAAAATCAAACTGGAAGCTCTTTTTAGGATACCTAGAAAAAAATATGTATCTTAAAACTACACAGAACAAAAATTATGGAACAATGCTTTTGTTATGTGTTTGTAGAGTACATATCACATTAGAAATTTAGGCTCCATCCCAGGCTTTCAGAATCTACTGCAATACCAGAAATGCAATACCATGCCTTCTGCATGAGACAGACTGCAACACTTTATGGGGATTCTTGACATAATTACATTACTACACTTACACAGCTGAGAGTATTATTCAAGTCACAGTTTTTATCTTAAAAAAACCAACCACCACCTACATTTTCTTTGTAATCTGACAATACAAGTATTTTTTGTACCTCTTCAAGTTACTGTTTTTTTAAAAAAATTATTTTTTTTCTTTAGGAAAGTACAACCATATACTTCAATTTCTCTTTCCCACCACAACCAATCATCAATGTTGCCGTCCTTCCCAAAACGTAGCTGGAGAATAGTGCCCAAGCAGTCAAATGTACACATGTTGAACAGGTCCAAGTTGCACCAGGGGAGGTTCAGGTTGAATATCAGGAAAAATTTCTTCACTGAAAGAGTGGCAAAGCATTGGAACAGGCTGTCCAGGGAGGTGGCAGAGCCACCATCCCTGGGGGTGTCAAAAAATGGGTAGATATGGCACTTCAGGAGATGGTTTAGAGGTTATGGTGGTGTAGGGCTTATGGTTGGACTTGATGATCTTGAAGGTCTTTTCCAACCATGATGTTTCTACGATTCTAGAGCATGTGCGCTGCAGATGCTACAGTCAGCAGCAATAAGGAACCTTTACGTGGCTATGTATTAGAAACTGCAATTTGCAGCAAGTTTACTGATTATACATAAAAGTGTGTCATGGTCCAGCCCCAGGCAGCGGCTGAGCACCAGTCACTCACCCCTCCCCCGGAAGAGAGACAGATGGAGCCCCCAGATGGGATAAGGACAGTTACTGACACAATACCAGAGAGGGGAATGGCAACAGAGCCTGGGACAAAATTCACACGCGGTGGTAACATAGAGCACTGCACCGACCCAACTGGTGATAACACAGAGCACTTGCACCAATGTGAGGACCGAGCTAATGCCTGACTACACTCGAACTGTCCTGGAGCCATGCAGACCCTCTCTGACCTCCCCTTTTATGGAGGCGTGATGTCCCATGGTGTAGAAAACAGCCCTGGCCAGCTCAGCTCACCTGTGCTGGCTGCTTGGGGAAGTTCCCTCTGGCCTGGTAGGAACCAGGACAAAGTATCAAAAGTATTTTTTTCCAGTTCAGTTGGTGTCTGCATATTTATTTGTTAATATTTCCATCTCTGCATCGTACAAGTAGTAATTGCCCTCGCACCTTGTATTCCTATGTTATAATAAAATAAAGTCTTCATGATGCTGGTAGCTTTATGATGATAACTTCATGATGATGAGATAACTTTAATCACATTGCTCTTCCCCCACTCAGAACACTCTCTGCCAGCTCATTCTGAGACTTTAAAATGCTACTTTCCTTTAGCTATTCACCACGTTCCTGCTACCATGTCAAAGAGTAACAACAGAGAGTAAGGCAGGGGCACATGGTCATTTCAGGTGACTCTGCTCTAGTACAACACTGAAAACACAGCTATGCCAGTGGCCACGTGAACTATTTGCAGCTAATTTGCCCAGGACACAGGACTCTTGAGTCCCAAGTTTGGTAACAAGTTTGGAGTAATATGACTCTTAAAACTGTTCCAAGGTCTATAGTGAAGCCAAAATACTGCTAATGCACTTCAGACCTTTTTTAACAGACCTGAAGCACTGCTTTACAACATAACCAAAAAAGCAGCCACAGTTTTCATCTGTCCTCTTGCAATGATTGCGACAGATTGTAAATTACCTGAGGTAACAGTGGAGAGAACAGTGAGTCACAAACCACCATATTCCATAAAGAAGAGATGCATTTAAAGTAGAATTGTGAGAACATCTGAAATTTCAAAACACGCCAGAAAAAAAAAATATTAATTTTTCCAAGTCCCCTCCTTCCTGAATTTGTACAGCAGCAGATACATATGTTCAGCACAAAAAGAAATGAGCCTTTTTGACAGAAGATCCTTGACCATTCAAGGTGGAATTGAACTAGCTCCTACTTTCCCACTAAAATCGCCATCAGCAGGAAACCATCCTTCTATCTGGTGATAATCTCCAATTAGCTTTCAATTGTCATACCTGTCAGCTGTTTTCAGACATGCAAATATATAAAAAAAAATTAGGACAAACAGGAAGAGGACACGACCACATTCTTTTTATTGAAAATGCTACAGTATAACAAGGAGAAAACCAGCAAAAGTCACTTGCCTCACACTAGTTAACCACATTTTTACCCTGTCTTACTCAATCCAGAGCCAGTACTGAGCAACCAGTTATTTGTATTATGTCTGTCTTAACTTGGCAGAGTTAGAAAGAACGTTAAGAACCCACATAACACACTTCACACTGAGATAGTCAACAGAAGGAAGAGCAAAAGTTTTATTCCTAATGGATGAGAACCTTCTAGTTAGCCAGTTAAGTACAAAGGAATGCTGTCAGGCTCCAGGAGAGAAACACAAGCACACTTACTTTATTTAAGAACAGTTAGACATTTGCTCGAACCAGGAGTAAGCAGAGCAAGCGAAGGTTGAAGCCTGCTCATCACCTCACTTCAAAAAGGTATTTGGGCTGCCTGGGCTATGAGAAGAATTCTATGATGAAAGCTCTTAATTACAGCTGCAATTTCATGTACATGGCACACAAAGAGAGAAATCCACACAGCTGATTACCAACAGAGACCTACAAAGTCATCCAGATAGAAAAAACTGTACTTCAGGAAGATTAAATCTGGAAGGGTTCTCAAAGCTGAAGTGCAGTTCATATCTTCACTTGCATCTTGTATAAGCATGTGTGTTACCTGGTTTTGATGTTCTAAGAACACTCTGTAGGCATTCAATTATTAATCTCACTTAAATATCACTGAAAGGTAAGGAAAAAAACCCACCCCAGCTGCTTCTGCTGAGCAGTGAGGAAAAACCTGAATTTCAAAGCACTGAGGCATTTTAGGAATTAGCCTAGCTTTCCAGCATCTACAGCTAAGTGGAACCTCCTTTATGTTGATGGACCTAACAGAAAGCTGGCAGTCCTGGCCTCCACAGAAATAGCATCTCCCCAGTGACTAGTACAGTCCAAGACAGCTTTCTGACACACACTGGGTACAGGCTGGAATTGTTACGATGAATTGTTAAGAACTAAATGGGAAAAAAATAAACAAAAAATGAGAACGTTAGAGGTGTTCTATAATTTGTACACAGCATCCTGGCTCTGATTCCCTTCATTCAGTGCTTGTAGCTTTAGAGGAAAATTTTGTCTTTGAAATCACTGTAGCTATTACCTAGCACATTACAAATAGTGCTGTAACACAAAAAGATGATGGAGGCCTATTAATGCTGGGTTTGCTTTCAAAACTAGAAATCTGTCCCACATAGCTTCATGGGAATGGATGGGAATACTTGACTGAAAGGTCCAAGAATCTTTACAAGGAGATATTAAGTTTACTCAACACCGAGCTACTTCCAGTGCCTAACAACATTAGCTATCATTTCTCTCAAATCTTTTGAGGACTTTAAGAAACCTCATTATACAACCAAAACCAGTTGATATTCACCAGTTTTTAAAACCTCATCTTAATCCAATTAAAAATCCTCTGTATCAGTTATTAATGAAAATGGGCAGAACACCATTGTATGTAGCATTAGCACACTGTTGCACCAGGAACATTATTTTTAAGCACACTGATTAACTTGCAATCTTCACACACAGTGTGTTAATACAGGTATTTGAAGGCTGTTGCAGAAAACAGGCATATTTATTGAATGTACCAGCTTGAAGTTTCTTGATTCTCAACCTCACCCAAGCGCAGGAAAACCTAAGGTGAGTTTTATCCAACTTGGGGATTTATTCCTCTTAAGACCCAGGGTGACATTTCGCTGCAATTCACCTTCAGAACACATCAGTAACACAACATTTCAGAATCCACACTGCTTTGTGCTACAAGTTAAAAGCAGATACTCTTGCTATTATTCCCTCAAAAACATCAGTAATATTTTAAGTTAAGCAAATTTATATTTACAAGACTCCTAACTTTTTCCCCAAATGGTAATGACATTAAGTTCCCCTGTAAAGACTTGTGATTTATTTTTTAGACACAATGGAGAAATTTGCCAGTAAGCGAGGCCCTTCAACAAGAAAGTTTCAAATGCATTTAGAAACTCCAGAAACATTCTGCCTTTCACGACTCAGTGAAAAGCAATCGAGACCTAATGAAGTTTGCAATGACAATTTTGTGAACAAAGTAATAAGGTGCCTAATAAAATTCAAGTATGAATTTGAATCAAAACTGTATGATAGTTTTATTTGAGGGGCAAAAATTCCCAAGCAGTTCTGTATATAAGCAGAAGTTTCATACCAAAAATCAATGCCCTGCCAAAACTCCAAATACAGTATGAATACCCACAGTGGTATTCAATTTTAAAAATAAATTAAGTAATTGAGATCTAATATTTTTATTTTCATATCTTCTAAGTGGAATACTGATGATGCTATTTGGGTCACCTTAGTATGCAAAAGTGTACCAAATCCCCTACGGCTATACCACGTAACCCTTCCATATCCTTACCCTCTTGAAAGAGCCACAAACTATACATGGATGCATACATTATTTACAATCTAGAAAATTACATTTTAAAATTATTGGTCAAGAAACAACCAAAGGTGCCTTAATTTCAATATGCCTAGGAAGTTAAATCTTCACATTAAGTGGTTTTTAGAGCCTGACAACTTATAAGTAACTGGCACTAAACAAATAAAAGCAGGACAAACCAGAAATGACTTCTTTTAAAAACAATAATCTGTCAAGATCTAAATAAAAATCAACCCATAGCTCATCCCTTGTTTGCTCTAATCCTTGTTCTCCTATATCTTACATAATTTTCCTTTTGTGTTTAGCCTGCTATATATGTATATACGTATGTGGATTTTATTCCCCCTCGCCCCCCCCGCTCTGCCTGGTTCTCCAGGAAGAGCCTCAGATCTGTGCTCTTGCTTGCTTCATAATTGGTCTCACTAGTTCTCCCAAACTCATTTTTTAAAATTTTGTCTATTGTGTAAGCATATAAAAGGAAATGAAAGAAGGTACACTCAGCACTTCCCATAAACCCCAGGCAATTAATGTAACTTTAAAAGAGAACTCAATCTCACACATTTGTGCTTAAATATACATGGCAGAAAACTGTGTATCAACCCTGTATTGCTGTAGCGACTGTGGCACATGTAGTTTTTCAAGGGCCACATGCAACCTAGGTGCAGATAATTAGATGCTGTAACATAGGTAGAACTTAAAACCTCAGGAGGAAATCTGGGGAATAATTAATGAGAAAATTAATCTATGAATTTCTTACAGGCTGAAAACACAGTAGAGTGCAAAATACAAATAGAACACATGTCAAACAAGAGTCTTGGCACAAGAGATGTAGCATATGCAGCTCAGAATAACAATAATTACTTCCTATTAAAAATGTTTCTTTGTTATTTTCACATTTATCAGTTCAGATGCCTTCTTTCATTAAGCCTTTAATACAATGGCAACAATATTAACATTACATGTCTAATAAAAAAAAAATTTAAAACCATGAATACGTTAGTGTTCTCCAGACAAATTTGGCATTACTTACTGCAATGCTATTAGTTTAAAAACAGAATAACACCTAGGAACAAATAGGCAATGTTGCAAAGTTCGAAAGATCTACTGCAATAGATCAGTTAGAAATTACTTTAAAAAACCCCTACAAAACAAACCTGATAGTCATGCTACATAGAGAGAACACAATCAGACATTATAAAAACCGCAGAAATCTAGCTCAAGCACTACTACAGCACCATGGAGGGCAGGGCGAGACATACTTAGCACGAGGCACACAACCCACAGCTCTTATTGCACAAAGAAGTCAAAATTAGTTTGTAAAATATCAAGCAGCTTCATATATTTTTCAGTTCTTACACAGATTGCATTATCCATCATGGTATGGTATAGAAGCATAATAAGCAATTATAAATATAGAAGTACTTTATGAGTAACATTTTAGCTCTAATCTCACTGAAAGCTTTGCAACCTATACCGAATTTTCATTCTGTCTGTATACGTGAGATTATATTATACTGGTACTCTCACATCTATACATTATACAGATGAGAGCTCCAACACAGACAGCACAAATATGACTGAAATCACTGTAGCTGCTTGCTGCTCTTGGACAGACACTGCAGTCCTGCATAGCTGTGAGCTCCCTGGGTCTTGGGAATACACAGAAACACGTGGAACAAAAACTTCTTCCTATTTGCATGATCCAGGATTTTATTGGATATTAATGTATTTCAGATACATGACTTCCTATCAGTATTCTCCTCACTGTCAATTGAAAACAGGCTGACGTAGCTTGAACGATTTGCTTTAAATGTTCCTCTTAAAGGCCCAGAGAAAAGCAGCTGGGCCACATAGTGCCCCAAAACTTTACAACCCAAGTGCAAGGCAGTTCCTTCCAGATGTTTGGGACAGCTTATGCTGGCAGAATGGCTCAGTGCCCAGGAACCTTGGGGTGTCTGATGGGAAGGACAAAAGACATTTCAGGTTCTCTGTACCCCAAAACTAACAGATCCTCCTAAAAAGATGGCTGATTAAGCCCCTGTCAATCCAGCTTTAAACTGTTCCTAAATATAGAGGCTGGATGATAGACATTTTTGCCAGATCCCCAGTTACCACTTAGTTTTACGGTAAATCCTCTACATTTCTCAACAGTTAAGCAGAAGCACATACAGCTACAGGATTCACATGCCTATGTATGTGAGGCAGTAATTTCAAATGCTGCTTGGATAAGTTATCTTGAAAAACTTTCCTGGCTAGATTTTGGAGGGAAAAACAAAAAAAAAAAAGACAAAAGTGAAAGCGCAACCCACTTGGTCCTTCAAGATGTTCAAGATGTCTGGACAATGAATAAAAAAAGTCCCACCACTTGGTGGTGGAGGGGATCCAGTTTAGCAGTGCAGAACCATCCCTAAGGCTAGTATCTTCTTTGGCCTTGGCTGTCATTTCTGAGCCAATTATTATGGCAGCTCAAGAGAGCTGATGAAGAGATGCTACAACTAAATGCCAGGGGAAAGGGCAGGATTGCTTTCTGGCAAGGCTTGCTAACCACCTGATCATCTTTCCTGCACCCATATACGCACCAGGATTTTCAGCTCAGTAGAGAGCAGGTATTTTGCATCTTATTCTCCTTTACTTAAAAATACAAATATTTTTAACTGTCTCT
Source organism: Porphyrio hochstetteri (assembly GCA_020800305.1). NCBI lineage: Eukaryota > Metazoa > Chordata > Aves > Gruiformes > Rallidae > Porphyrio > Porphyrio hochstetteri. The sequence continues at coordinate 104,312,887 of CM036906.1, read as the reverse complement.
CCAAGAGCTTTTTAAAAAAAACACCCCAGCAAACAAGTGATCAAATTAATAGTTGGAAAAATTGAAGGAAAATCTCAAGATTTGCATAATTTGTATTGGAATGTTAAATGTGTAGGGTAATTGTTTTCAGTTCCAGACAAAAGGGAAATTAAACTCTTCTGGTAAAAATGTAAGCCTGATTTTAAAAAGATATAAAATGAAGAAGAATGTATATATGACCACAGCAACAAAGTTAAACTGGGTAACCAGGTAAAAGACAGCATAACAACGACAAAGCTTTACCTCATCTTCCCACACCTGAAGGTGCCATTTCTGCCCTCCATCATTCAGAAAACAGACAATTAAAAAAACCCCAACAAACAAGGTGATCAACAAAAGGACCTTATAATTTAAAAAAAAAAAAAAAAAAGAGACCTGAGAACCTCCACGCTGGTACCACACAGAGCAACAGCATGGACACACATGAGGACACATGCTACCCCCCAGCCTATGTGGTAAGTGCACTAGGCGACACTGTCAGGCAAGATCTTGTAAACTGATGGAGAAGGTATTTCAGTTAATGATTTTATTTAAAATAAGTAATTAAATGGTCTTTGTGACAATGGAGGAACCTATAGATAGGCATTAATGCATCTCAAACTGGCTAGAGCCAACCTGAAAAAAGCCCAAGAGGAACATGCAAAACCTCAAGACAATGGAATGAGCGTAACCCTAGAGAGAATTACTTAGCTTTGGACAGCCCATCAAGGAATTTTTAACCTCCTTTCCCAATTAATTTAAAGAAATTCAAATAGATTAGCTTTGTAGGGAGGCAGATTGCCTATGGAGGCTCCCTGGGCTATGTTTCCTCCATAGAGGAAAAAGAAACATCGACCACAGAAGAGTCAGTTTTCAAGGACCAAACTTTTCCGGGACTGTGGGGCTTTTCAAAACATTTTGTGCACAAAGATTCTAACTTAAAACCAATTAAAACCTGGACTAAACTTTCAGTGTTTGTTTAGTGCTACTTTTCTTCCATTTTGCTTGATTCCTTATATAGTACAGAATGCGTGCAATGTTGTAGGCTGGAGTTATCTTTTTAGATGATGTTGGCTGTCATGATATTTTTTTATTTGGCTGTGCTGGGATTTTTGAGGGTTTTTTACAGTTGCTTTACGTTTATAACTTCTGAAATCTTACATGCCTTACAGCAATACCCTTCACACAGTGAAGTAATGCTGATCTAGAGAAGTATTTAGGATGCAGCTGAACAACAATGAACTGGTTGCTCCCCAGAGGAAAAAAAAAACAACAACGTTCCTTTTCCGATTAGTTACAGGAGAGCCTGCACAGAGATCAGTTACACTCTGCTAGCAGTTAGTTACCTCCTCCTGATGATCTTCACCAAACGTGTCTGGCCACGGAAAATTATTTTTATTGCATACATGGAATTTCCCTTGCCCTGCAAACCAAAAGGCAAACAGAACTGCAAAAAAAAGCTCCGTATTTAGAAACTCCCTGAATTCTCTAAAACCATGAATCAACACTAATGTGTGCATGAGTACAGATATGCTTTGCCTCTACCAGTCAATCCTGACCTCCCACCTTCATTTTCTTTACCTGCAAAAAGTTCATTATTTCCCCCATATAGCTATTTTAAAAATAACTGTGGAAACAACACCTGGTGCTTCAGTGTCATTAGTCTTGTAATTTTCATCTCCAAGAGTTTACACTCCAAATACAGCCTAAAGAATAAGATTTCCATGCTTAACAACCAGAAGAGATCAAGAGAAACTGTTATATTTGAACGCAGTCATGACTGGAGTTGTTTATTTTGCTGACAATTGTGGGAAGCAGCCCTGTGCACGAATGATGCCAGTTGAAAAGTTGGTATAGAAACTGATAAACCTCTAGAGACAAAACCTTTCTCTGACCGATTCCTGTCTGATCTTCCATAGAGTAATGATACAGTACATCTGAAAACTAAACCAATTAATCACATTCTCTAATACTTCCACTTTGTATATTACCTCCCACATGCAACTGAAAAATGGGATTAGGTGTATCCTAGAAATTATTTTTTTGGAAAAGAACTACTCCACAAATCCATTTAACAACTCCTACGTTGAAAATGAGCTGCTCAATCAACATGCTTTTCAGTGGCACATGTTGAACTGTCAATGAAGAGTCCAATTTACTTACACCACCTACATGCTCTTAATCCTCTTGCATCCAGTAACAAAGATATAACTGTCTTTTAACCATTTTAATAAGTTTTGGCTTAGTATGTTTATTATGGAAGAACACAGTGACCAACAAGTGATTCTTTATACTCTTAGCTCATTTTTCCCTTCCCTTGCATGTCTTTGATGATTAAGTGCATCTTTCAGCAATACGCAGCCTTTACTTAAGACTTGAATGCAGCATTTTTTGCCTCTTCACACAGCTAAGTTGCTTAGTACTCAATGACTGTGGTACATGGGAGGGAATAACAACACAACCCACATCAGACAAGCACTAAGGGAGTTATGATGATAACAGTGTTTATAAAGATACCACAACATTTAAACAGAAATATGTAAATAAAAAACAAGCCAGTTAAAGGAAGTGGAAACTGTTCTATGATGACCAGTTTCTACAATAAGATCTTCTCAACTCCCCAGCAGATTTGCTGGAACCTTCTCCTTGAACTTCCAAACAGATTCTGTTGCTTTTGCAACACAGAAGTAGTATAAAAATACAAATCCTTTAAGTTAGAAAACCTTAAGACAGATAATTCCAGAGTACCAAACTGGTCAAATAAGACCAGTTCCTTTCACTTAGACATGTACTTAAAAAGAGTGAACATAGTAACACGTAAGTCACTTAAGCTTAGATTGATTTACCTAAGGAAATCCTTCTGTGTTGTGAGGTTTTTTTGTGGGGTTCCCTCCCCCATATGACATGCATTTAGATACTGTGTGCAAACCTGAGGGGACAGTTCTTAAACCTATCTACAGTTTAGTTGCCGCTAACTCTGTGGCTAGCTGCTTGGCTTAGTGAAGGATGCATCTCAACCTGAAGAGTTCCAGACAGCATCTAAAATTAACAACAATCACCTTAATCTGAACACTGTGCATTTTAAGAGCAGAGACTATTTCCATTTTGCAAATGTAATACCCATTCAAGGAAAATAATTAATTTCAGAGTCGGTGTTCTCACTTCTATGTCCACGGAAGACTTGATTACACACATGGGTATTATTTCCTGTTCCAGTTTATCTGCAATTTGAACATACAGTACTCATGCTTAATGAATTAATTAATTCAGGGCAAGTCTCTACTTGGTTACACATGTTAAAAGTCCTCTCATTGTAAAAGCACACCTACATTATTCAGTCATTCAATTTAAATTAATAATTGTTTTAGTAAAAACCTCTGTATTTGAACCAGAGAAATGGAACATTTTCAGTATTTAAAGCACTAAAAATAAAATTTAAAAATACACCTAGCAGGTCATTCCAATACATGTTTCCTAAAACCACGTTCTCAAATATACCAGGATTGTATCCTTATTAATACATTTATGCTAGTAAAGGATTAGATATCCTGATTACTCCAGCAAGATGAACATTATACAAAAAAAATACAACAGTATTGTTTTCTGTATAGTGATCCTTCGAGAATCAGCAGATTTGTTGGCACCTTCTCCTTCAGCTTCCTGATAAGATCAATTTCCTTCGCAATGAGACGCAAGTATAAATTTCAAGAAAGCCACATTCAGTGAAATTAGACATCTGTGTTTTTCTTTCATTCTTATACATACCTGATGGGGATGATATAGGAAAACAGGAGGAGGAACCGGAAAAGGTTGCGATACCATGGGCCTACAAATCCTTGCAAGGTTACCATAACAACTGATAGTGCAACTAATGCCAAAAATAGGGCTTTGGTCAGCTGATTCAACTCCAGGTCCAGCAAGCCAACCTAGAGGAAGAAGTACAAATTAAGTTAGTCATGACTTTTTCTTAGATTGAAAGTTTTGCTGTGCAAACAGTTAGCTATTATTGGGGGTTTTATTTCTACCTATTAAATATCCATGCACTTGTAACATTTAACTGCATTTTGATAACTGAATAGATTATTGGTCCTATGCTTGCAGGCAATAGATGTTCCCTGGCTACAGGACAACAGCAATTCCCAGAACTGATGTGAACAGTCCCGACCAGGTCTTTTGAATGCCTATAAGTCTGAAGCATCCACCCCTGTCCCTTGATCCAGGATAGGAACACAGGAGTGCCAGGAGAAAAGACAATTAAAGATGGAACAAATAAGCAGGTACAATTTGCAGAAAAAATACCACCACTATTATATTTGTAGCATAGCTACTAATCATTTGCTGCTAGAAGATCAAAAACCTATTAGATTCAAAATCAACAGACAAACAAGACAGAGCTACCTTCTCGTTCCTAAAACTAGTGTACTGTAACTTGTAACTACCCTCCTGCACCGGCCTGCAAATCTGAACTCATTCACAGAAATAATTTTTAACTCTATGAAGCTTTCAGTTATTTCAGTAATAATAATAAAAATTGAAAAATAAAGTGGAGTATCCATTTTCAAACCAAAATGGTAAAACAGAGCTTCAACTTTTCAAGAGTAAAAAAGGTATTTGATTCAGAAACATTTTAGCAAAAACATTAAGAGAGGCTATCTTTCATCCACTGGTTCTCATGAAAAAATCTTTTTGAGCTATGTAACTAAGACTCTCGCCATTTCAATAATGTATGCTGTAAGCTAAGTATTTATGCTCCACTTTTTGGGATGCTCTTTTAGTCAGTAAAATATGTGGGAAAACTATGTCAGGAAGAGTTTCCTAGGCCCCGTCACAGATGCCCCTTTTATCTCCAGGTCTTGCCAGTAAGACCAGTAAAACACAACACTTCCTTAGATAACAAACATTCTGCAAAAAAACCCACTTTAAATATAGTTCTTAAAAATTCCAGCAATCTTGCTTATACATGGGCTGTCCCTTCCCTAGAGAACCAGGCAGCTGAAGACCACAGTGGCTGATTTATCAGCTGCATTTAAAAAGCAGCACAACGAGGACAAATATCTTGCAATTTCCGCTGCTTCAACTACTACATAGTTTATGCTTGAATTATTGAGAAAAATAGGTTTTTGGATTAAAATGAAGAAAAATTAAGCCAGGGAAGTAGAGCATGTTTCAAAGCCCAGATCTTTTTGCATTGACAAAGGCAGCCTAAGTTTCAGGCCTCGCTGAGGATCAGATGAAGTCATTATTCATTCAGTCAGGGGAAAAAAGACTCAATTACCTCAACCTAAAGATGCTATCAATGAATGCAAAGTGCATATTTTACTCTATTCATCCAAATCCCATTAAAAAGTGAAAGGAATGATTTAATCTGGCCTTCTAGAGTTGGTCTTTTTTTTGTAATAAAATAAAGAATCACTGTCTTGCAATATGCATAACCACTACCTCACACTTTTTTTTCCTGCATCATGGTAGTGAAAGCCTATCTCTCCCCTCAAGTGCCCCCCTACACCCCCGTAAAAACCCCACCCCAGAACAGAAATGAATAAAGAGCTTCTTTGCAAAGAATGTCACTTTTTGGACAGAAACATTAAATTTAGTCCACTGCACACTGATACGTAGCTAATTCAAAGCATTAATACCTTTCTAATTGATGAAGACAGATGTGAAGTTAAGTTTGGAATCCAACAAAACTGTGTTTGAAAAGATATTAAGTTGCTGATGAAAAATTTTCACAGAATAAATCTCATGCTCAAGAGTATTTAGTTTGTCACTGACAATGTCATCCTTTTTAATGCAGGTCGTACCATCAGCCATAGTCAATTTTAGTATTTTCAGTCACTACAGCAAGTGAAGGCAACTGCAAAACCCTACTTAAGACACAGAAAGTAACTTTTAATAGAAATGCATTCTCCATTTCTGAAAAATTAGTTACTATAATATACTGAAATATACTTAATTAGTTTAATTCTGTGCCTTTCCACTTAAACTACTGCTGCACTCAAGCTAATGAAATACTGTTGAATTATCCAGATACATTTCACATAGAAATTCACTAACATTCTTAAAAATTAATCTGAATATTGGAAAAGTGGGTAAGCTTCATTTTAACTATGCTGTGTTTTTATGAAAGCATTTGTAAAATACACCATCTTAAGAAAACACTTTCACTTTGAAAATAATCATAACCAGAATAATTATGACAATATAAGAAATAGAGGAGTTAAGAATTAGAGTAATTTTCCACTTTTATCGCTCTTTCCCGTATTAGAAAAGCAAATTTTCTTCTGCTTGTCATAATATTTGTTCTATTTGAAACAACTGTGTTAACAAAATTAAACACACCACTGGAAATTTTAATCTCCAAGGGAAAATTTGTACATAATGTCTAAGACAACCACAATAGTTTTGCAAAGGGGCTGCTTGACGATAATGAACAGAATAATTGCCTGTATAATCTAAAATGCTACTAATGGCAACAACTGCAAATCCATTTAGCTCCTGTTTAATTTATGCACAAAGTTTTAAATAGCTAATGGTTCTCAGTAAAATAATGGCTTATGCCATCAATAAAAAGTATGGCATTGTCTACTTGAACCAAAAAAAGCCTTCAATTTTTTAAAATACTTTAAATTTGAATGAAGGAATGACTAAAGGTCTAAACTTCACATTTTGGGCCACAAGGTATAAATCATTACCTTACAAGGAAAAAAAAAAAAAATCTTAATTTAATTAGCAAAAGTTCAAAGTAACATAAAAAAATCTTTCTGGTTACTGAAGTAGAACACGAACAGCAATATTGCTATTACTGCCCTTAAACGCTGAAGTTTTGGGAAAGTTTATCCTCTGAAGCTATTACTGTCGTAACAGAGCAATTCTTCAAACATTGTAATAAGTGTATTACTTGGAGGAAATCTTGACATGCAAAACTTGATAATTAAATACTGCATAATGGTAAGAATTTCTCAAAATACTCTAGTGTAGTCATATTTTATTCAATTACGGTTTAAAGTGTACTAGAAATAGCTGCTCATAAAGAATCCTTTTTAGGCACCCTACTTTAATACTGCTAAAGTATTAAGGCACTATCTTAGGAGAGACACCCCCCTACAACTAAATTCCTCCATGAATGTAATTAAATTTCAATAATAAGTCTGGTTCTGCACTGACAAACACCATATTGACTACAATGAAATTTCATGGTATGTATATTTGAGATAAACTTTGGCTTTAATTTGCACCGTAAACATATACATTCTTTCCTATCCTTAATACATGCTCTGAACTTTATTAAACCTGGAATACTAGTCAATTATTCATGTTTGCATTAATTCTAGTCTAAACTTAGATGTAACAGCTATGGAAAGAGTCAGGTAAGTATTTAAAACTACTAAAATTTAAATAATATACCTTCCTTCTGTGGGCTAACAAAACCAAGTTTTGCCTAAGAAAAATGATTCATCATTTATAAAAAAATAATTTTTATATAGACTAGTATATACAGTTAGCTGCATATATCAGACTCCCATGGCTTTCTTCACCAATCCGTTAAACCATTCCTACAGTCCCGAGGAATAATAGATTATTAATCTATGTTTAAAGATTATTAATCTATGTTTAGAGACATGCATAATTATCTATTAATCTTTGACACTAAAAACACGTACAGCACCTTTGGAATCTGTAAATGTTTCTTCTTTGTTAAGTCCCCTAATTCTGAGGTTATTCCTATGATTCAAATTCTTGACCACGAAGCAAACTGAGGTAACCACATTAAGCAAACATAACTAACAAGTAAAGCAAGCAAATTCAAGCTTTCCTTATTTCACCGTACTCAAGTAATGGTCCAACAATTATGTTTCTCTACAAGCCTGTCTTGATTAACATAAACCCCACCAAACCTTGCATATGCTGTGTTAAACTTTTTAATCTCTACCTTACTCTTTTAAGCAGTGGATTCAAAAGTAGGAAAAGTAAAGAAAGCACTAAAATGTATCAAGTGACCGTTTAGTGACTGAAGTCACCCATTCCTGCTTTTTTTCCCAGATCTATTTTCCCTAACATCCCAATCACTTGTTCAGCTGCAAGATCAACAATGGCATACCTGGAAAACATTTTCTGAAGCACTAAAAACCTACTACATGTTATATTCATTTTAGAATTAGTGTAATAATTCCGGTGATGGAGTGTCTGTGTGTGTTCTATTTGACCTAGTAAAAATGAAACAAACTTTAGTTATTTAGTCCACTCCACTCAAGTTATACATAAGTAATAATCAGAAAACAACGCATTTGATTAAAAAATGTTTTCTGTATTTCCTTTGGCAAAAAAAGTATGCATCCTTCATACTAGCTTTAATGCAAACCAACACCACTTTGACCAAACTGAAATATTTGGCATTATGTTAATACTGCAGGTTTATGGAACTGAATTATGTCTATTCTAGATTGATTTCAAGGAAGATTTTTAGATATTTAGCCTTAATCGTAACCTCAATGAAACAAATAACTTGTCTGTACCCTTAAAAAAAACAGCCCTTATCCAACAGATAGGCATTTAAAACAGCAGTAATATTTAAAAACTCAACAAGAAATACATAGTTAGCATCCAAAGGGAGAAGAGTAAACCGCAAGTAAATAATGGGGTTTTGAATGTGTTGATGTGTCTTCAAAACCAGGTTTATTTTGATTTCAAGAGTATTGAAGTTTTATTACATTTGAAACTACTATTCTGACTTGCCTGTTTTTACTTTAGCAAGCTTTAATAACTGCATGATACCCATGTTGGAAATACAAACCCAGACTTCTGAGTAGTTTATCTGGTAATATGTATGATTCCAAAAGGAAACAAACATTTCTTTCTCCCTCTGACTCCTTTGCTCAACATCACCTGAGTTTGGATACTCAGGAAGCAACACCTGGAAGTCCTCTCTAGGGTTTGAGAGGTGCTCAGCCCTTCCCAGCTCAGCCTTCCACTAAAAACACTGCAAGTGAGCCGTACCTACAGCTGTATTTAAACAGCAGGCTCAGCTGCTTGAAGACGGCCGCTCATTTTGACAATACCAGCCACAGACTTCGTGACCTTCTCAGGTGTGCCTTGTTTTTTCAATTTTATCCTCACTTACCGAAACACCAACAATTTACCATACCAGAGGCAAAGCACCGTGTTTCACAGGATCAAAATGAGAGAAACCGAAGGTCCCCACTCTCAATACCCAGATTACAATAACTCTGGCTTCCACTAGCACGTGCGGTTGCTTCACTACCCTGAGCGCCCCACAACACTCTCCGATCCGACGCCTCTTTTAGGGATGGGTCTCCGCGGAGGCGGCCCGGCGACCCGCAGGCAGCGCGACCGCCTCTCCCGCCCGCCGGGGCGGCTCGGAGGGGCCTGGCGGCGGCTCGGGCCGCGCCGCGCGCAGCTCGGGCAGCAGAGGGTGCTCAAGGTCGCGGCGAGCTCCCGCTTGCAACGGCGGGTCCCGAGCACCGCGCCGCGCCCGCACGGCGGGGCCGGGGCCTCCGTGCCGACAGTCTCTGCCGACAGCGTTTACCTCCTTCAGTGTGAGGTGTTGGGGGCTGCTTACGCGGGGGGCTTTAGCAGTTCGGCGTGCGTACTGCATGTTACACTTCGCGTACCTGGTGCCGGTAGCGAGATGCTGTGCGACCGGACGTTCTCCAACTTGCCACGTACTTGTCACACGCAGGGATGATTAAACCGCGCATACAGCATATTAGAAACCAAAAACATCGGTGGCTGCTTAAATTCTGGCATCCACAGGGGGACTGTATTGTATCAGTAGTGACATACCCTCCCTTCCTATTAAAAGCTAGCAATTCAAAACATTTTCTCAGGACCACCCATCAATTTATAGTAATTACTTCAATAATCTGACTAGTCAGTCATACTGGAGACTTCAACAGCCCAAAGCATTTGTACAGCAGAACTCTCAAGGCATCCATTTGTTCAGTTTAAAACAACCAAGGTACACAAGAGTTCATACAGAAGGCATTCAGAATCTCTAAGCACTCACAATCCTCCTTATGTCTGATTAAAACTGGTAAAACGTGGAATTCTGTGTGTGTATGTGTGTGTGTGGGGAATCAGGATTTAAAGATGTTTGGTTTTACACAGAGAACTATCTTCAGATTTATACTTCCATCTGTATCTTTCACAAATGCCTGTTACACATTTAAAACTTGACCATCAGCAGCTTCAACTCCACAGCCCTTTCTGCATAGTGTGTGCCCTTTCAATGGTCAGAACGCAGTGGCTTTACCTGTTACACACTACTTTACACGCTCACCCAAGATGGCATTTTTTCGCATCAGAGTAGATAAAACCCCCATGTCTTACTCTCTCACAGATGAAAATAATTAGCTCTGCCAAAGTAACTGCAAAACTAGTATAGGGAGAACTGGTCCCAAAGTTTTTACTGCACAGAATTTACAATTATATAAATGTTAAATGTTGTGATACGTGTAAAAAAAGTAAATCAAATAGCTCTGTAAAAGGTGCTACTTCCTTCAACAAAACAATCACAGAAAGGACTGAACAAACTGATAGCAAGAGCTAGCTCTTACAGTTGTGTAAGCTTTGGGAATTCTAATTAGGCTACACTTCAGACCGTGTAGCTGACTGGTCTGAGTAACTTTTTCATACAAGCTGCAAACATTTACTTTTGTCACTGTATGGACTGAAGTTGTGTTTTATATATATGCATATATATTCATTTAAAAATATATATATATACACACACACAGAACGAATGTTCAATAGGACAGTAAGACTTCATAAATGGTATGAGAACCTTTCATTTTTTTCAGACAAAACTGGAATTTAGCAAACACTTGAAATCACATACCTAAAGAAATCTAACATTTGCTTACTCCATATTGAAAGTAAGGTATTAGTAACTCAGCTCTCCTCATAGACTATATAGATTAAGCTATTAGCAGAGATTATTACAGTTTTTAAAGAGTTTATCTCGTAACAGGGCTACGGGAAGAGAGGTCAGAGCTAAGGTTATCAAAATACACATTGCAATTTTCCCATTAAGAGTTTAATTAAATAAATGAAGCCAAGAACCCGTGAATTTTAAGCTTGTTTTAACATTTCATTTTATCCCAAATCAATGGTAAGCTTAAATATAGTTAAAACAGTTTTTTATATAAGATGGTATGTATGCCACAAAAATATATGGAAGAAAGAGCTGCAACCTTCCTTTGTGGAAGTATAATTGAAAGAATATGGTACATACAATACACAGATGATTAAAGTGAACAAGGCAATTTTCTGAAGATGGATTCACCAGTAAATGCAAATGAATAAGTAGAAAATGAAAGAGGAATTAACATTATCTCCATTGGTAATATACAGCACTTCTGGAATCTTGCTCCTCCTCTGCTGTACATACCTCAACTCCATGATATAACCTGTCTCAGCACAGGTCTGGACACAAACACAACAGCCTAGGTTTTCTTCCACGGGAATTCAGGTTAAAAAAATCCATAAACAAACACATATCACATATCTGAGCTTGTCTCAAAGGATTCCTACCTGAACACAATTCATAAGGAATGCAAATATATAATTACATATATAACAATACTCAAGATTTTGGGAAAAATTATGAGGATATTTGTAAACTAAGTTTATTTCTGGCTAACAATCAGAGCCCCCACCAAGAAAAAGACAAAGCATTTTGACTGCATCAAAATTTTCTTTCTGTCCCTATCTACTCTTGAGCATAAAATCTTGTTTGTATGCAAGCTGTGAAGGAAATGTTTTTAAAAATATCTGAGCTGCATTTTGGAAGAAAAGAATTGTACATGTTTTTATTTGTAGTTTAAAATTAAACAGGACTAGCTTGAAAGCTGCTTAATATGATGGGAAGAAGCAGCAGGCTACTTGAAGATTAATTACATGTCAGAATATAGGGGAAAACACCAAAGAAGGGAGAATGGGGGAAGCCTTCTTCAAATGCCTGAGCAGAAATACACAAAATACATCCAGAGTAAATATCCACAACTATTTAAGGCACAGGAAAAACGTCTCTTCTCTGTAAAGACTTTTAGATCAGATTTGATGTGCAAGTTCTCAATAGTTGTTATTATGTAAAAATATCAATTTTGAGACTCAACTGTGTAGTAGAAATTATGACACAAGATCTCAAATTTCTAGATCAATTTTAATGCACTGATATGCTTACAAATAAAACTGGCCTTCTGGAGTAAGTAAAAAAATTTTTAGAAGAAGAATATCAACAAAAAGACAGTTAATTTGGTTCTTATATGGTTTTGACTTTATTCCCCACTTACAGTTTCTATTTGTGGCTCCTGCCCTAAAGTAAACACAAAGTATGTTTAAGACAGAATTTAGAAGAACACGTTGTCTTGAAATGATTGTTATTTGGATCGTGCAAACAAGTAAGGTTCTGGAATAATATTGCCCACAATCTTGTTCACAGAGACCTGAAGCAATTCTTTCTGCTCAAATATCTGAGAGAGTTTTAAACATGCACAAATACTTATACATGCTATCTAATTTTATTTTTGTACTGAATCATCAGTCTGGGTTTATCCATGGAAGTTTTAATATTTCAAAAATTCTGCTTTTCTAAGTTTTGAGAGCTGAAATTCAGTATCAGGATTCAGTGCATGTGTGCACATGGCACGGTGATAATAAAATCTCATCTGCATAAAATGAACTTTATTATATCGTTAGATTTTTGAGGTTTTTGACTTCATTAAATTTCTCAGCTGAAATAGCCTTATTACTACTAGGTCAACAAAAAACCACAAACCTTACCACAGAAGTGAACTCCTGCTTTTTTGTTTATATTCTTAAAGACATTTTATGAACCATTTCATACTTAATGGTTTGTAAGCAATCCCAACAGTTGGGAATTCTGTGAAAAGTTGCCCAGATTGACAGATAAAGTGAAAAGGTCTGTATTAATTTCCAAATAAAGAAATGCATGGAGTGGTATTTCACTATGATTATACTCTAAAGTACCAATTAGAACGCATCAGAAACTAGAGCAAGTTGACACTCTACAATAAAGCAAATAATTTCCAGTTGGAGGGGCAGAAAATGTTAATATGCAATGTTCGAGACTACAAGAATCTTTGTAAAAGGAAGTAGCTAATAAGGTTTAATGATGCATGTCAGGAAGCCACAGTATGTAGGGAAACACAGCTGGCTTCATTTTGTAAACTATTTGATATACACATCTTTCTAGTTCACGATTATCAGCTGTGCAAGTGCCACAGGGGACAGTTTAGCCTTCAGATCAGGATATTCTTCTTGTTCTCTAAATTACAAGTAAAATACATTAATATAATATGGTGCTGTAGGCTAGTGCCCTGACTAAAGCTTATCAGCTTACAAAAAAGATTAAAGAACTCTTCTGTAAGATTCAGTTGGAGCAATCTTGCCAGAATAAACAGGCTGAGGAATACTGAAATAAATATATTCATAATACAAATCTACACACATTTTTGAGCGTCAGAGTAAAGGCTGAAAGTCACAAAAACAAACATCAAGTGCCATTTACATTAATTCACGTCATTTCATGACGCACCCACCCCGTTTATTATTAAATTAATAGAGAAATCATGGGTATTATCGATAGATTGCATCTATACAAAGTGGCATGCTTCCTGCTTTACTGCGATCCAAGTTGCCCAGAGTGACTGCAATATGCAGGTGACAGCAATTAGCAGCAGATGACAGAAGCACTTTGAATTTGTACCAGATGGCTGCTAAGGGTCATTGGAAGCTAGCAAACCTTCCACAAGGAAACTGTTGTGCAGTACAACTATAAAACTCCTAAGTACTTAGAAATAAATTATTCAGGTTCTTAAAGAAAATCCAAAGGTCAATGTCAAATATAAAATATTATGCAAGGCATTAAATGCTCACCTATTGTTTACGTAATTAAATACATTTAAAAATAAAAGAGCGCTCACAGAATGAATCTAACCTCACAATGGGGAGAGTCATTAACAAAACTAGTAAAAACACCAGATAATGTATTTCTGAAACAATTCAAACCCGTGTCAAAAGGAAAGCCTAGATAAACACACTTTTTCTTCACTGCAAGAGTGCAAACCTGACTGAATACATTTTGAGGCAAAAAGAAGAAAGGCCAGGGGAAGGTGTCTACGCGGAATGAATACAGCCCCCTTCACACTTCTGCCCAGTTCTCACAAGAGTATTGTCCCACAGCTCAAGCACAGTTAGGGGCACCTCATGCATGAAAACTGATTCCCCCCAGCCACACTCCTGAATCTGTAAATATACACAGATTTCCTTCAGGGTTTTGTTTTGTTTTTTAAATTGCAAATTCAGACAGCAGTCTCCTTACATCAAGCACTGCACTGGGTACTGCATAAACTACCTCAACAAACCAAGAACCAGTCAAGTTGACTTCAGAGTAAGACAGAAAGCAATGACACAGTAATAGCTGAAGCAAAATGCCAGAAGTGAGAATAAGAGGTGATCACACAGCCAGAGGACCTTTGGGAATTTCAAATGTGCCTGTAGAGAAGGTCAACGAAATGGCTACTCAGCCGCTTATGGTCAATCGCTTTCCATGTATGAAATCATTAGGAAACCAACCATGCATTCACAAGTAGAAGCCAACAACTTGATAGCAGAGTAGCTGACAGATACGTAAGTTGCACTGGAGGAAGCTTTAAGAGGAAGGTGATGGTGCTGGACAGGCTAGGGAGGAAGCATCACACAGAACGATGTCAAGCTGAAGGACTGAACCAGGATCATGATCTTCATTATTGTGCAATGAATGCAAATTAAACAAGGCAGTATTTTTCAAGGCACACAAACTGTGACAGATGATGAGTATTCTTTGATGATTTCAGCTTATCAAAGAATCAAACTTCACAAAGGAGCTGCACGGTCAGAGAAAAATAAGGATGTGTTAAGATTTGTATGGAAATGAAAGAAAGGAAGAAAAAGGCAAAGACATAGGTGCAACTACTAAAAATACTAGAAAGACCAGAAAAACAGGGTGGAGAAGCAGAACAAGCCAATGGGGAAGGTAGTCTGACGGAAGCAGAAGACTAGTGCTAGCAGAGTCACATTGAGAAACAGTGACCATAGATACAGTAGGCAATTAAAACACAGTGAATTAAAAAAAAAAAAATTCAACAGTAACTTAAAGAAAAAACAAGTCAAAACCCCAACCACTGCCCAACCACTTTCAGGATAAAAAGTTCAATGTAATAAGAAGGAGGAAACAAGTCTATCCCTCCAGCCCTGAAGGAATATTTTCAGCTGAATCACAAGTCATCTCTCTTTGTGTTTATAAAAGAAAATATTTGAGTGGATTCCTTGGAGACTATATTGTATAAACAATGTTTTGGGATACATGCCAAAAGATATAATGGGAAGGGAATTAGCTGTAAGAATACGAAGACCAATCCACTCTTTGCAAACTAATCAATAATCTAAACCACATTATTTACATTCAGTACAACCTGGAATGATGATTTTAATGCTAAAACTATCCACAGGCTTTCACTCTGAATTGAGATAAAAAAGAAGGGCAAAACCCGTATCTGTTAAGAATATGACAAGCTTTTTACTTTAAGGGTAAAAACAGAACTAAGTAAATTATCTTAGTTATGATCACTATGTGCAGCCACTATCAAAACAAATACTATGATCTGATATGTATAGAACTTTTCCTCTAGATATACATCACTGTATAGAACTTTTTCTCTAGATATACATCACTGTATAGAACTTTTCCTCTAGATATACATCACTGTATAGAACTTTTCCTCTAGATATACATCACTGTAGACTAAGATTTCAAGTCATGTGAAACATGATAACTACTGAGCCTCTAGTACTGAGGGAAATACATCAGACTTCAGTTGCATAAATTAGTAAGTCTCATAAATAAAAACACACAGACCTCTTTTTCTGTACTTGGGCTACCTAAAAAGGCAGCTAACCAGCTAAACAATAATGCATGTAAAGCATCCAAATAAAGGACACAAACGTAAGATGAGCGTCTATTTCAAGAATGCTCTGCAGGTCCCAAAGATCCTAGTTTCTGACATTTAATACATCACTCTTTCATAATAATAATAATTAAAAAATAAGTTATTATATGTGAACATACCCACCACAAAACCTCATCTCTATTCCTCCTTCTACAATTCCTTTGCATACTAGGAAAAATTTGAGCAAGTTCAGAAAAATGTGCAAAGAATCTGGAAGATTATGCAACCCAAAAGTTATGTAGGCTTTTCTAATAATCACTAGAGTTATTAAATACAGATACTGGGCACCCCGACTTTCTACAAAATTTAGTACTCAAATTTCAGTAATGTGTGCATCTTTAGAAAGGAATATACAGAGAACAATTCCACAATTAAGTTAAAGGTTTCAGATTTCCAATAAAATACATGCAGTAAGGAAAAAAAAACCTCATAAAAATCAGTACCAGTCACAGTACATTGCACACACTCGATACCGAGAATATAACCTTAATGCAGGAGAACACTTAACAGTATGTTCCCCAGCATCAGTAATGTGGTTACCGTTACTTTGGCTCGCACGCTGCCAGCACAGCCTCACAGAGCATTAGGAAGGTGGTGCAGATCTACACAATCAGCTGAGCTTACAAGTAGTATCCAGGAGGCAGTGCCCTCTGCCCCTACCGTCTCCACCTCCCGGCAGCTGCATCTTGCCAACTGCATGATTAAATCTGAACAGCAACAAAGCTGTAAGGAGCAATGCAAGTGGAAAAGCAAACTCCTGCAACTGATTAGCAGCAGCGGAGGCAGCAGCTGAGGAAATAGCCATCAGGGACTGTCTCTTGTAACAGCTCTCTGGGATATTCAGCACAAGCCAACTACACAAGGAATCTCGCCTTTTTGCATTGCCTTCTCCAAAATGGTAACATTTCAAAGGGTTTCTAGATTTTACAAAAAAATCATTTGTTTTAGCCTTGTTTGCTACAGGTAAAAATACACTGTATGTCTGGTGAATAAGCAACAAAAGTTGTTACTCCATAACTTAATCTATTTTAAGAGTTGCTCAGAGCATTTTGCGAGATGACCAATCTTTTTTAGAGACTACTATAGAAAGTGTGCTCCACCACTGATCCTTCCTCAAACACTGGTGTGAAATGACATTGAACCGCTGAGCCAAACTCTAAAAGAGAACAAAATCCAAGCAACTTTTAATGGGAATGTCCAAAATGGGAAGTGATTTATCTCAGAACATCATCAAGTAAAATTCTTGGCGAAACTCAAAAAATTTAGGACTCTGACTTAGCCATGGTTTATTGCTAGTTGCTCACATTCTGGAATATATAATTTTTTACCTTCCTATATTCTTATCATAGGGAATGAATTTAACATTGTAGGAAATTTACACCTGTAAATTCTTGGGCTTAGCAAAATCAATGGAAGAGTTTGCCAGTAACAATAATACACAGTAAACTGGGGGATTTACCCAGAGTTCTCCTCACTACCAAAGAGCCACTACTTGGTTTGTGTATTGGTACAGAATTGTTTTGTTTAGAACAAAACTGTATATTGTTGCCTATACTTTGGCCTTGCACTAGAACTGTAAACAGAAAGTGGCACCAGGTGAAGCGGAAATGTTGATTCAATGTCCACGTCCCAAGGAGCACAAAACCACAACCTGGTAAAGACAACCTCCTCAGTTCACGACTCGAGCAGCAGCAGGCTGGGTGACTCACACGCTACACAGCAATGTGGCTCACCATGCTCAATTGCATGTAGCCAGAAAAGACCTACCATGTGACTTGGTATGCCGACTGCATAGTATGTTTAATTGTTGCTTTCAGAACAAATTAGAAGTTAGGGCACCGGTTATTCTGGGACTTTAACTTGTGAATTGATAGCAGACTACATCATGGAACAACTTATTCTCTAGCCCAGGGATATAACAGCAAAGTGATGATCTAATATTATTTTCCAGATGCCAAAGAAAATACATTAGGATCCAGCTTGCTCTAAGGCTAGAGACATCACGTGCATGCAAACCCAGTAACAGCAGGAATCGAGATACAACAGTACTATGAAAGACTACGTTGTAGGAAATGAAGTCCAATACCTTAAACTGACCACTCTCAGTTGTTGGTTTTCTGGGTGGTTGGAGGAGTGTGTGGTGTGGGTGAGCCTCTTAGTTTCCCATTTGTAATATTACTATTTTATTACTTTTGGAGAGAAGAATGTAAAAAAGAAGAGTATAAAAAATATATACACTGCTATTTAAGAAGCACTGGTAATAATGTGGATAAAAATGCCCTACCAAGTCTCTGAAAAGAAGCAACTGCCGTACATAAAATATCAGAATGCACAAAAAAACCTGGTGCAACATAGTAGTGAATTCTGTCCTCATATTGCACTCAAAAAAGTAAATCAAGATTTTCAGTCTTACTGTTTCAGTAACAGTGGTATTCTTCCAGTTGTCTATACATGAAAAAAGCCTGAGCACCTCAGTTCCTTTATGTGGAACTGTACCTTTTCCACACTAGTCATGTTACAATGGAAATCCTCAATCCCACACTTGCTATTTCAGTTAATGGAGTTACTAGTAGTGATAGTAGGTAGATAATTCTTTCTGGGTCAGAGAAAAGAACATAGAAATTTTGGTTTTGATTTGCCAAAACCCTGCTGACTGTTTCCACACCTCAATGTTCCCATGTTGTAATCCCAGTTTTGGAAATGTAAGGGTGACTCCTCTGCTCTTCAGGACTTTATTTGAAAACATTTCAGAAAAGACATCTTTTGCCCTCTTCCCTACCTAACAGTGTTTCATCCATCTCACAGAGATGCTGGCCTTTGGGAGGGGTTGCTCTATTTTCTGTCTACATAAACACTTTTCTTGTAAGTTCTTGAAATTTGTCATTAAGAGCCACATAACAGTTTCAAGGTTCTGCTTTTATCTGAGGCCCTACAGGCATACAGCCACAGAAAGCCATTCTTTTCAAATAGACTGTGAACATCAAATTTTCAGTTTAGTAAGAAAAACATGCAAGCGAAGCTACTGGACCCACACGTAACAGTTTAGCAGCAAGGTAAACTCAATGCATTTCTATGGCCCTTCTGAAGTTCTTCAGGTAACAACAAATTCGGCTTTGCGTTATTTGACAGGGGATATCATGGGGCACTTGCTTCCCTCTGTCTATACCAACATGCAGGATTCATGATGTGGTTCTGCTATGGACCAGACTGGTAGCATAGCTACTAATGTTAACATATGTACTCATGAAGAATAAAAATGCAAGTCGAACTCAAAAATGTCAGCTTTTCGGGTGGAACAGGTAAGAATGCCTTACTAGTGCAACTCCAAGATGTTCAATAACCAAATTTAAGGAATTTCCAAGAAGTGCGTGAAGGAAGGAGATGCATATAATTTTGGTATTGACAAGTAAATTACCACAGAATCACAGAACATTAGGAGTTGGAAGGGCCCTCAAAAGACCATCTAGTCCAACCTCCCTGCCAGAGCAGGATCATCTAGACTAAATCACACAGGAACGCATCCAGGTGGGTTTTGAATGTCTCTGGAAAAGGAGACCCCACAACCTCTCTGGGCAGTCTGTTCCAGTGCTCCAAAACACTCAAAGTGAGGAAGTTTCTCCTTATATTCACATGGAACTTCCTATGCTCCAGCTTGCACCCATTGCCCCTTGTCCTATCGCTGGCCATCACTGAGAAGAGCCTGGCTCCATCCTCCTGACTCTCACCCTTTACACGTTTATAAACATTAATAAGGTCACCCCTCGGTCTCCTCTTCTCCAAGCTAAAGAGGCCCAGCTCCCTCAGCCTGTTCTCATAAGGAAAGTGTTCCACTCCATCATCTTGGAAGCCCTGCACTGGACTCTTTCAAGGAGTTCTGTGTCCTTCTTGAACTGAGGGGCTCAGAACTGGACACAGTATTCCAGGTGTGGTCTCACCAGGGCAGAGTAGAGGGGGAGAAGGACCAATCTTGACCTACTAGCCACACCCCTTCTAATACACCCCAGGATGCCATTGGCCTTCTTGGCCATGAGGACACACTGCTGGCTCATGGTCACCCTGCTGTCCACCAGGACCCCCAGGTGCCTCTCACCTACACTGCTCTCCAACAGGCCAGTCCCCAACCTATACTGGTACCTGGGGTTTTTCTCTAGATGCAACACTTTACACTTGCCCTTGTTAAAGCTCATTAAACTTCTCCCCACCCAGCTCTCCAGCCTAAGTCCTGCTGAATGGCAGCACAGCCCTCTGGTATGTCAGTGGTATCCAATTCTGGGAACATGAATCTCCTCCAGCCACTCTGTTTCACTCCAAATAAGGAAGTAGATAGGGAGGGTGTCCTTTCTAATGAATTATTTTTCAAAAGTATTCTCATAAAATGGGGGGCGGAGGAGAGAGAAGGACAAGCATAAAGAAGCCTTTTAAACGCGGACAAGTAAATTTGGTCACAAAGCATTAGGAAGAAAAGTTTTGTGGGAGAGAGTGATTTTGCCTCAGTTTACCAGAATAGAATTTTTTTTTATTACTTCAAGGCTCACTGGTAAGGTCATTTTCAAATAGCCAAGGACAACACAGACACAAAAAAGAGTAGTATCAGTCCTTTAAAATAAACAACACTTAAAATATCAGCAAAGCACCAACCACAAGACATGTAGTATTTAGCTTTCAGGCTAGTTAAGCATTAGGGAAAACACAAAATTACTATTTTGATGAACACTGAATGTTTACTATGAAGTTTTACTTCTGATGTTAAGACTAACAGCTGATGTAGAATTCCATAATATACATGGAGGGGGGGAAGTGTTTTGAGTACTGCTTGTAAGAATTAGCAATATAAAAACCTATTTTTGCACTAGTCTGAAGCACACAACACAGATTACATACTGTAGCTCCTTTACAGAGCCTACGGATTTCTCAGCATTTATATGTGAAAAAATTTCAACTCATTTTGATGCATTACTGTGGACATTCTAAGTGCATGTATATATATTGCACAGTCCAAGAAATTTTAATGCTCCAATCTTAATACACAAAATACATTCCCTCGAATTTATTTCTGTCCCCTCCAAGTAATGTGTTTTATTTAACTTCAACCCAAAAATCTGTTGCCAGTGATGGAAACAGGTCACATCTGCAGAAGAGCTTGAAGAGCTTTGCTAACAATCTTGCATTCTAGGAAGACCAGAACTGAAAAAACAATTCTAAATTCACATAACAAAAAACCTGTTCTACATTTTAAACATGTAAGAATGAGAACACTGCAAAATGCCAGACAAAATAAATAATCTTAGTTTGTTAATTTCCCTCTTGGTTAATTAACACCTATAAATGACCTTTAGCATTGACAAGTCCAACTTCATCCAGAAAGCCAAGGTTTAAGAATATCTATCCAAATCAGATTGATTACTGATTACAGCATTGTGAGAAGCACAATTCAATCTGATTTTTTTTTTTTTTAAAGGCTGGAACTGCATTCCTGAGTGAGCTGATGTGACTGCCAATGAGGTAAAATGCAGAGAGTCATTAGACTATAATAATGTTGATGTTACCATTTCTACATTTATCTAAAGCACAGAACATACATCATTTTAGACTGAAATTAAAACTTGTCAGAAATAATTTTTCTTTATATTGTTTGGAATTAAAAACATATTGAATTGATCCATTAAGAAAATTCTCCTCTCTCTATCCTTGTGTTTTTCAGACTGTGTCTGCATCCTTAGGCAATGAAACAATTTTTATAATTGTAATAAAACAACAAAGTGTTGACTTTAAGTTAAGAAAATTGTTCCTTGAATGACTAAATACTTCAACAAACACAATAAATCCTTCCAAGTTTAACATACAGATAAACCACATGCTTGAACAGGTACATACATTTCACAGTTTTTCACAAGTAAGTTTCCTTAAGCTTGAGCCAGTTATAGTCTTTGTGCTCAGTGTTTGTAGATCAGGCCTGCATCTCTACATTTTAATACTGGTTTAGGCAAAAAGCATCTTCCCTTAAGCTAGAACTAAAAATCTGCCATTAGGAAAACCCAGTTTATAGTACAGCAGTAATGTTACACTCCAGCAAGAAATACAACTGAAGCATCTATCTGTATTTCAAGGAAGACAGCAATGATAACAGAGTCAAGCCCATGTATTTCTTGCTGATTTCTAGACAGAGAAATTTCAGTCTGGCGATGTAAATAAATCATAGATCTCAGTGTTTGCTTTCTCCCAAAGACAGAAGATATGAGCATCAAGCATCACTGAACTATGTTGCCAACAAAAGCATTTCAGCACATTTTACAGGAAACTCTCTAAAAGATTATTATTATTATTATTTGTTTTTGAAGAGCAGCAGAGAGAGAGAGCCTGCCATTTAAAACCTGTTCCAGATCGTATTTAGAATGATTCTTCTGTAAAGCAAAAGAGGGGGCCGACTTATTTCCTCTCAAGTCTGCAGCAATATCACAATAGAACCATTTCAATTTTGTTTCAGCACCAGTTAGGTGCAGATTTTATTTTTGTAAGCATGTGAATCTTTAATCTCTCAACTGTAATGTATCTTCTAATCTCAAAGACTATTTTAGACTCCCTTTGCTCTCCTTTTGGCTCCTTATGCTACATATCCTTATCCAATGTGCAATCATTATTGTCAAGCCTGAGAAAACACAGGAAGGTACCCCCCTCCCAAACTGTACACAGAGGAGGAATGAACTGACTACTGCAAGGTGACCTAGCACACAGTATCACCTGTAGTGCATTATCTTACAGAAGTAGGCAAACCAAGCTCACCCCATGGTAGAAGACAGCAAGATGCCAACTCCACAGAGAGGTAAAGTTAAAAAATGTTGACAACTACTTTTTACACTGAAGTACAGCATTTAATCGCTTATCTGTGATACTTCAGTTCCCAAATCCATCCTTACTGGTCTCTTTATTTGTTGACTACTGCTTTGAACACCGATGTTCAGCCCATTGAAAGAAAAGGCCTGTGCCAGTAATATGGTTGAGGAAGTGGTATACACAAGACTCATGTACACATTTATAGAATAATTTGAAAGAGAGTTGACACAGAGTTGATGTAAAACATAGGCTCTGGAGAAAGTCTTCACCTGCTCAGTATAAAATTAATTTTTACATGTTTGTTATATTCTACAGAGCAACTACGAAGGCAGAGACATTTAAAGCAGGCAATTTTACATATACTATGTTAAGCTTCATTCTTCACATTTAATATATTCTTACCATCTAACTATGGCACAAAGACTCAAGCATCTCCAAGGAACAAATGAATACACATATTTAGAATGCTGAACATCTTAATAGGTCAATGATTCCTTTTTAAAGGCCTCTGGACAACAAAGGAGTATGGTTTAGTTATATAAGTATCACCTGTTTTATCAGTGGCAGATAAAATGCCATTTAAAAGCATGACTTCCAATTAGAAGAGGAGAGACTACTTCAGTTGGAAGGGACCTACAACAATCATCTAGTCCAACTGCCCAACCAATTCGGGGCTGTCCAACTGCCCAACCAATTCGGTGCTGACCAAAGTTAAAGCATGTTGTTAAGGGCTAAATCGCTCAAACACTAACCAGCATGAAGCAACAACACCCTCTCTAAGAAGCCTGTTCCAATGTTTGACCATCCTCTTGGTAAAGGAATGCTCTCTAGTGTCCAGTCAAAACATATCCTGAATTGTTCCTAAGCTAATTATTTTAGATAGCCTTCAGATACTGGTAGTGCAATACACGCCACGTAATATTATTAGGATTTGGCTCTATGTATGTGCATGCATACACATTTTCATTTCTTAGTGCTTCATGAAAATTATAATTTTACTAAGTTTCCCTCTGTAGATCAAAACCCACAGTATTTAACTGCTAGCAGCTGTAACACTGAGCTATTATGTAAGGTGATACATGTATTGTCATAATAGTAAAAACCATGCTGCAGTTTGCAACTATTTTAAGTCTTTTCAAAAACACCAGTGAAATTTTAAACACAAATCCTTTTACCCTTTATCATAGTTTTCTGTGTGAAATACTGATGTAAAGAAGAATTTTAACAAATGTTTACTAAAAATCTAATAGACCTCCAGAATCCGTTGAATTTGGGTAAAGCATGTTACATTTATGCACACTCCCCTATCAATTTAATATATTAAATAATTTCATTTTAAACACTTGTGAGCACTCTTTATTAGTCAGAAGTTGTTCAGAATTCTTGGAGAAGTATTCTGTTACTAAAGGGCTCATCTTTGTATCGGATGGAATAGAAAATAATTATGCACCATAAAGATTCTGGTTCCATTCCACTCTATTATTTTAAAATGTAAGTTACAAAGATTAAAATAATAAAAGGCCATCTTAATCCACATAATGGTACGTATCACCTGTCTCTGTCAATGAGACATTTAAAAGCATCTCTATTAGAAACACAAATCAATACACTCAAGGGACTGCAATAACGGCTTCAAGCAATTTGTATTATCATTTCATTCTTGATGTTCCTACTCAGAGCAAGTTATTATGAATGGCGTGAAAATGGCTACCTGTCACAATTGATTTTTTTCTAAACCTCTTGCAAGAATTTTTTCCTTTCTTAATATAATTAAGTATCTTCTTACTAAACACAGGTCTAGGTTGTAAGATATAGCCTACAACTGAAGTTTCATTTCATTATAATTGAGGGCCCTCCCCAACTCACATTAGAAACATTACCTGAAGAGCTATTTGCTTTGTTTTGAACTGAAAGAACCTTGTACAGAGGGAAGCACTCAAACTTCTGCTATCTTTTCAACAGACAAATCTCTTGGTGACATTCTCATTGCTTACAAAAACCCCTGAAGAGTGTTCTGGGTATTGACTGGAACCTCAGTTATCTTGCTCTACTTCCTCTGGGAGGCCAAATAAATATTAGTAGTCTTTTACAAACATTCCTTAAAACTACTGTGTAGCTTTGGCAAAATACTTTACAGTAAAATAATCTGAGATAAGTGAAGTCAGAATTAATATTTATCTGTGACAGAGAAGTATAACAGTCTGAAAACGCACACATACACTTTGAAGACAAATGTTTCCATTAGTACCTGTAACACTTCTAGCTAAAGGAAGAATAATTTTACTTCTGAAATGTGATCGAGACAGAATTCACCTCTCATAACAAAGTTCAATTCAGCCCAGCATGCATGAAAAGAGCTTGTAGACTTTTGGGTTTAGTTATGCCTATTTTTAAATTTTATGAAAATAAGAGTAGGAAATCCTACAGTAAGGCAAACTTACTTTATTTTTTGGGTTGGATGTGTTCATTACGCTTCTAGTTTCCTTGCCTGTGTAAATGACAACGCCAATTACAGTTCCTGAAAAACAAACAAACAAAAAGTAAAGCCGAGGTGTCAAGCACTTAAGAGAAAATTTGTCCGAATTACAACTTGCAGTAACTTACAAGTCTCTCAAACAAACCAGCTGTATGAAAAAACCCAAACATTTAGACAATGAACATAGTATTGTAAAGACTCTTTTCAGAATTTACTATGAAGGATCACTATAACTTCTTTAATGAACATATACACGAATGACAAATGTTTTAATGGAAACAAAACTTTGTAACTGGTTAAAAACTCAGCTACAATTGTCTGCATCTGTTTTCAGAAGTTAACACACAGCATAACTAACTGCCCTTCTCAGGAATAAAAAAATCAGTACAATGGTGCTGAACACATCATACAGAAATTGCCTGCTAGCTCTGTCATCTATAATGATGTAAAACTAGTTCACTCAATCAATTACTTTGATAGAACCCCTACAAAAATATTCTCCTGTTCATTAATTTATAAAAAGGACTCCCCAGTTCCAATTACCTTTTTGTCAACTTTTACTGGATGATAAGGACTTGGCTTCAGCATCACTTAATAAATTTTATATTAGTAAATTTAGATTTTTATTAATATGCCACTATCACACTTCCCAGCAGAAAACAACCCCCTGTTTTTTATTACTTGATTTCAAGTGACCTGAAATGGCTTTATAGCAGTACAGCTAGTAATGTGATATATTTTGCTGTCTTTATGCTATAAAATAATTAACATGCCTTGTCAAAAACACCCTGCTCAGAAAACTTTAACAACAGTGGAAATATTACACATTTGTCTGGCAGTAAATAACTTGTCTTTAGCAATCAGGAACACATGCAAGATCTGCTATCACTATTCTTGCAACATAACAGGTTGTAAAAAGTTGAAGGAACACAGGAAGAGAAAAAGATGACAGCTAAAGAATTTGGCATTAAAGAAAGGCAGTTTAATTTTTTCAAAAATGAGAACTGAAAACTTTGAATACCCATACAAAATACCAATGGTTATACATCACATGTTCTGTACAAGTAAGGTTAGGTTTTTCGATTATTTTCCTCTCCATACAAAAGCTTTTTCTTAAGACTTCTGTTGACCCACCATTTTCTAGAAGGCTAGTTTGCCTCTGCTGACAGATCCACATGCAAATCTGCACATCACTATATAGGTAACATGCCCCCAACACACACCAAAATTTCTCCCAACTTTTGTAAAAGAATAGTCATTGATGCACAATCATAGAATAAGTCTGGGTTGCAAGGGACCCCAAGGATCATAGAGTTCCAACCCCCTGCCACAGGCAGGGCCACCAACCTCCAGGCTTGGATCTACACAAGGTTGCCCAGGGCCCCATCCAACCTGGCCCTGAACACCTCCAGGGAGGATGCATCCACCACCTCTCTGGGCAGCCTGTTCCAGCACCTCACCACTCTCTCTGTAAAGAACTTTCCCCTAATATCTAATCTAAACCTTCCCTCCTTTAGCTTTAATCCATTCCCCCCTGTACTACCATTTTCTATCCTTTTAAAAAGTTGATTCCCCTCCTCTTTGTATGCTCCCTTCAGGTACTGGAAGGCTGCAATGAGGTCCCCCCGCAGCCTTCTCTTCTCTAGGCTGAACAAGCCCAGCTCCCCCAGACTCTCTTCATAGGGGAGGTGCTCCAGCCCTCTAATCATCTTCATGGCCCTCCTCTGAACCCTCTCCAACAGTTCCACATCTTTCTTGTATTGGGGGCCCCAGATCTGGACACAGGACTCCAGATGGGGCCTCACGAGGGCAGAGTAGAGAGGGACAATCACCTCCCTGTCCCTGCTGGCCACCCCTCTTCTAATGGAGTCCAGGATACCATTGGCCTTGCGAGCTGCAAGAGCACACTGCTGGCTCATGTTAAGTTTCTCATCCACCAGAATCCCCAAGTCCTTCTCAGCAGGGCTACTCTCAAGAAGCTCTTCTCCCAGTCTGTATCTATGTCTGGGATTCTTCCGGCCCAAGGGCAACACCTGACACTTGGCAGTGTTGAACCTCATTAGGTTCACCCGGGCCCATCTCTCCAGCCTGTCAGATCCCTCTGGATGGCTTCCTCTCCTTCTAGGGTGTCGAGCACACCACTCAGCTTGGTGTCATCCACAAACTTGCTGAGGGTGCACTCAATTCCATCATCAATGTCATTGATAAAGATGTTAAAGAGCACCGGTCCCAAGACAGACCCCTGGGGGACCCTGCTTGTCACCGGCCTCCACCTGGACACAGACCCATTGACCACCACCCTTTGTCTGCGTCCTTCCAACCAGTTTCTTACCCACTGGATGGTCCACCCATCAAATCCACATGTCTCCAGTTTAGAGATAAGGACTAAATTCTGGGGGACTGTGTCAAAGGCACAAGTCCAGGTAGATGACATCGGTTGCCTTCCCTTTATCTACTGATGCTGTCACTCCACCATAGAAGGTCACCAGATTGGTAAGGCATGACCTTCCCTTGGTGAAGCCGTGCTGGCTGCTCCAAATCACGTGCTCATCCCTCATGTGCTCCAACATGTCATCCAGCAGGATCTGTTCCATGATCTTCCCAGGCATAGAGGTGAGTTATTTCTGAACTCTTTCTAATGGTCTCAAATCAGTGCCCATATTCCTTTGGGGCACTTCATTTTGGCATGATCCTCTGAGCTGACCTCTGTCCAATGGTTAGAACACACTGGATGACATCCTGTAGGGGATTACCCCCTGCACACCCCAACAATCTCTGCCCTTGTAGCTCCTTAGTTCAGTTGGGGAGCACTGATCGTTCCAGTTGGCACCTTTACATTAAGCTTCACCTAACAAGGCTGCTGCAGCTCAGGAAAAGTGGTGTCCTACTTGCCTGTTATTTTGCTCCTTAAAAAGTTGGTATCAAACATAAAAGTCAAATAAAATCCATTTTGATTGTACGTTTGGCTAAATCTGACTGAACTGCTGCTTTTAATGAAACTTTATCTTTGATTTTAAACTCTGGGACTGTAAGTTACTGGTGCCAAAACACTGGTAAATGTACAGTTCCTGAGACCTGAACTACAATAGTCCAGGGAACGCCAAGCCTAATTTCAGTGCTGTCCCATGGTGGTTGCACCAGGGACAGTTCTGGTTTTCTGGAAGCGTTTTTTTACCTAGCATTCTCTATCATTATCCACAGTAAATATAAGCTTAATACTCGCACTAAACTTCACCCTGGCCCACAGCAGAAAGAACTGAGTCCCATGTGGGGTTCCCAAAAGCCAAGCTGTACTACAAGCCTGGACTTACTAAAAGGAGTGACTCAAGTTATTTTTACGTGGGGCCTCTTTCCAAACTGTCTCTTGTAAACTGGGCAGCCGCTGACTGGTAAGGGCAGAGTGGTTAATGAAGGAGAAAAAAATTGCATGAGATTCCATTGGAATAGACATGTGGGCCTGGAAAAGAGATTAAAGAGGACTTGTGCAGAATTAACACACATATTCCCAGGCTGGTATATGATCACATTAAGTTTTGGTATCTCCCAAGCACTATGTGAACCATATAAAATGAAGACAGCGCTCAAATTAATTAAAACTGTGTATAGAACATGGCACAAAATACTGGTTTTTATAGCTGTTATAGAAATTGTTCTGATTTTATCTAAAGTGATTTTTGCAAGACTGACACCTGCCAAAATGATCACAAAATTCCATTAATACAAACCTCCTCTTAATAGGTATCTCAGCAGGTCTCTCAGAAAATTGCATTTTGAACCACACTGATCATTACAGAAAATGGAGAGCAAAAAGTTAAAGTCCAAACTGTAGTGGACCTTTTGAGGCTTTTAAAATTTAACTGCTGACTTTCTTCTCTCCATTTCCAAAAGGAAATCTACAAAAGCTTTCAGTAAAGGCAAACACCACAGCCAGTGATGTCACAAACACAAACGATCTGGAAGTAATTGAATTATAGATAGCCTAAGAAGTTTTCAAAATAAATATAAGAAAATAGTTTAAACCACCAAGTAAAGTTGTTTCTCCAGTGACAGCAGTTTTTCAAGAGTTCACTAACCAAAACTTCCTTTCCTTCAGGCACTATTAACAATTCCATAACAATAATATTGATATTAAGAATGGGACAGACGCCATATCTTGCTGCTACCTTTTGTAAACTCATTGGGATATCACCTGGAAGTGGAAAAAGCCAGAATATTCTTTCCTATGTCAGTTATGAAAGAATAACAAAAGGATGGCTGTGTTCTTCAGACTTGAGACAGGGGCTTTTGATTTTCATCTCTGCCAGAGGCTCCAGTGTGACCCTGGCATGTCAGTCTTTGTACTTGCTGTGATTTGGATAAACACGATACACAGAGTCACCAGGTCCCAGACACAGCTTTACAGCAATGAGCAGAAAGCACTTCAGACTTCATAGCAGTAAGCATCTCCATTTAAGTATCTACACCACCAATTCTGAGACTGGAACTGGTATATTATAATGTTAGGTGTCACAAAACAAGAATTTTTCTTCTTTCCATTTAGCTTATTGTTATTCTAAAGGGTAAGGAGACATACTGAGACCAAGCAAAGTAAATGCCTCCTTAACGTACCAATTTGCGGAATCTCATTCTTCTAGACTTTATATAGAAAGGCTGTGGAATTGGATTACTTGACATTACATGGTTTTTTGAAACGATTTTTTCTTTGTTCCCAAAATTCAAAAAGAAAATAAAAATACTCTTAAATGACAGCAAGTATTTTTTCTTGCCACTTGCACTGCTCTAGCAAAAGGTTGCCTTCCCCCACCCCTCTCCCCCATGAACAACATTGTAGTATCCTGATATTTTAGGACCTTTGGTAATCCGCATTCAACATGCAGTTGGTAAGATTCCTTGAAACCTTTATACACTTACATTCACCATTACTGCTCTGCAAGGTGATTGATTTGTGGTCTCTCTCCTCTAGAGCTGTCAGGACATCAGCAACCAGAGCTCCAGTTTTCCGAGGTATTCCCCACATAATACCCCAAGCACTCTTCCTAGCCCGACCTTGACCCTCGGCATCACCTTGAGAAATTGCAACGCATGCGTCCTGGAGATAGTGTGCTCTCCTAGCTGAGGCAATGTGCCTTATGTAATATGTCAAAATGAGTATCAGGAAATTCAGCATAAATGCTGGAAGTAGTAAAATAGGAAGGACAACCCCCTTGCCCAACAACTGTCCTGTATGCCATATGCAAAACCTTTTAAAAATTAAATAAGGCTTTGTATCTGCAACTCAGCTATATAGTCCTTTCCTGGGCATCAATGATCTATTTGCCTGGCACCTATCTGAGCTGGGATAAGCCAGAAATAGGTCAAGATAATAGAGCAGGTTGACCCAGAATGCTTTCTAACAACCTTCAAGGGGTTGGTAAATGCATATCATAGAGGGTC
The DNA here is from genome assembly GCA_020800305.1 of Porphyrio hochstetteri. Taxonomy (NCBI): domain Eukaryota; kingdom Metazoa; phylum Chordata; class Aves; order Gruiformes; family Rallidae; genus Porphyrio; species Porphyrio hochstetteri. The sequence continues at coordinate 104,282,101 of CM036906.1, read as the reverse complement.
ACATATTTGCTTTGGCTTACTAACAGATGCTGTCTAGGCTGCTTTAAAGAGCACTGCAGGAAGCAGCTTTCCAAGCAGCTTGGAAGGATGGGCAGGGCAGGTGAGAAGCAGGTGTTACCCTCTCTGTTAATGACCACCTGGAGTACATGAACCTCCACCTGGGGATGGATGAGGAACTGACCAAGAGCCTATGGGTTAGGATCAGAGGGAATGCGGGGGGACACCATAGTGGGGGTCTGCTACAGGCCGCCTGACCAGGGGGACCAAGTGGATGAGGCCCTCTCTAGACAGATAGGAACAGCCTCATGTTCCTTGGTCATTATGGGGGACTTCAATCACCTGGATGTCTGTTGGAGGGACAACACAGTTGGTCACAAGAGATCCAGGACGTTCCTGGAATGTGTTGATGATAACTTCCTCCTCCAGGTGACAGAGAGGCTGATGAGGAGAGCTGCCATGCTGAACCTTGTTCGCACCAACAAGTAAAGGCTGGAAGATCAGGGGCAGCCTTGGATGCAGCAAACAGGAAATAGGGGATCCTCAGGGCAGTGAGGAGGATGCACAGCAAGCTGGCTACCCTGTACTTCAGAAGAGCAGACTTGGACCTCATCAGGGAACTGCTGGGTAGAGTACAATAGGACAAAGGCCTGGAGGTTGGACTTGATGATCTCTGGAGGCCCCTTCCAACCCCTAAAATTCTGTCAATCTAAAATTCTGTGAGGGAAGAAGGGCTGAGCTGTTCTTAATATTTGGATTTTTGATGCTATACAGAACAAACAGATATGCAAGTAGAAATTTTATATGCTTGATAGCTGCAGTACTTACAAGACAGGTGTACATTATCGCAGTATTAAATTACAGTCAATACATGATGTAAATGAAATGAAAGATACACCAAAGTTTAGACTAAGAAAGTTAATGTCAAATAGTCAGTTACTGAAATTATTTCTCTCTGCTACCTTAATTCAACCAACTTCTGTATGCACATCATGACACCATTTTTAATTCATCCCGATTTTTCTCTTCAGAAGGGCTGCAGTCTTGAAGAGCTATTCAATATTTTTACTTTGTATCATTCAGCGAGTTGCCCTGAGTCTGCCTTAGAGTCTTATTCCACCATGCTTCAAAACAAGAGGATTATCTTCTGCGTTTTTTTACTGACATCATTAATGATGAATTCAAGTCCTTCATAAACACTTAAAACCTTCACAAGACTCCTCAAAAGTAAAATACCAAACAAATGTGAAGGCATAAATTTTAAAGGAACACTGTTTCCATTAATTTGGGTGCCAACTTTAGATCCAGATCAAGAGGTTTCAGTCATTAGCTACACTTCGAAACAAAATCATCTACCCTAGAAATTAAAACATGTATGGTCTTGAATTAAAATTCAAAATTACTGATTCAAAATTATTGACTTAGCAAACACATACTCTTTAAGTGCAGTTTCCCCATATATGACGCTCAGGAAAAGCAAACTCAAACCAAATTTACAGTGTCGAAATTTATAATTCATGTAAAGCAGTTCTTTGGTTTTGGTTTTTTTTTTTTTTTTGCACATAATTACAGATCTTGGCTACTGAAGTTAAAACCCTAATTAATTAACGACAATTTTAGGCATCATCCGTTTGACAGAACAGTTTCGGAGAGAACAGCTTCCCAGTGCAAACAAACCAAACACCACTGGGAATCAAAGAACATGACTCTTTCCAGAGCCTGGAAAGGAGTGCTCAGTCACAGACCTTCTTCCCTTATATCCATATCCCTCCTCCTCTTGGCTTATGTTTCCAGTTGTTCCAATTCCCTTTCTTAAATCCCATTCTTTTCAGAAACCATGCCCCCCCCGATTCCTTATTCCCACTCTTTTTCTGCAAAAGAACCACCACAGCCCTTTATTCTACTGTTCTTCCAACTCTTCTCAGCTATAGCAAAAATCGAAGAAAAGTTTTCTGCTCTTAAAAAAAAGCTACAATAGCTTAAAACCTGAATACAGCATCTATGTAATGTGAGCTCCTTATGATGTATGAGACACATACAAAACATTACTAATATTTAGTTCCCGTTATTTTAAAATTACACACCTGTCTAACTGAAGTATATTTTATAATGAAGACTTTGTCTGCTAAAAAATTTCAAGCATGGAGTACACATAGAAGAAAAAACTCCAAAACAAACGCAAAGCTACCATTGCTTTGCAGCAGGGCCCTATCCAGAGTGAACTGATCAGAGCACTTTACAACGTGAAGTTTTAACTAAAATAAACTGATCAGTGACTTTAGTGGCATACAACTGACAGCATTACTGAAACAGCAAAATATAAGTAAAAAAAACAACCCAGAACTATTAAAGAGGTTTTAAAAGGCATGAAAATACTGCGAGTAGCATGATGAAGCCCACACGAAGGCAGATAACAGAGGAGCAAGAGATTAACAGCCTGGAATTCAAAAAATTTTCAAAAGCCATCAATATTTCACATGGTAAAAATAAATATACAGTTCCACAGAGGTTTTTAGATACATTATCAGTTTTACAATACTTACCTGAAGCAACAACAGTGCTTGCCCATAACGTATTTTCTATGCTTAGGCTTTCGTGAACTGCTGGATCACTGTCTTCCTGTAAAAAATACAAACAGCTAAGTTAATCAACATCATAACTAGTCATAGTGAAGATGCCAAACCATCTGCATAACTTGCACAGGATGTCTGTGTCCTCCTATCAATCACTGTGTAACAGTATTACTTGTACATACTTTGTATGTATACAGACAGAAATAACTTTCCAAAAAGTAAAATAATGATTGAAATTCATATTTCTTTAACCCAATTAGATCCAAAGAACTAAAGTCAATAGTGCTTTAAAAGGAACATATCTGTATCAAATGGTAGAACTGTTTGCCACACCAAGCAGTTAAAGGGTTATGAAGAGTAACCAGCAAAAATTAATACCCTGTTCTCTGTGACAATTTAAATCACCTGTAATTCATACAGTAAGTTAGAGTCGCCATCATTTTGCAACCCAAGTGACATTGTATTAACTTCAGGGAAGTGTATCTAGACTTTTAAAAGAAGTGTCTGCTTGTGTTGCTTCATGACATGCTTACAAAATACATATCCAGTGGGAAAATACTTCCAACAGGAAATTGCTTCCATGATTATTCTATTTCCCTTTTTTTTTTTCCCCTCCTCTCTCTATTACCAAGCAATAATGCTCCACAGATTGTAAACAGGCTTAATCTCTCATAATCAATTTGGAGCATGTACAGATTTGTTACTCATTAGCAGCTGTGAAATGTGCTGTTTACAACTAAAGGAAACTTTAGGAGGTAGGATAATCAAGTGTATTTGATCGAATTACAGATTGTGCTAAACACTTTGCAGGAAAAGGGGGGCCACTTTACCAAAGCATACAGTAAGTTCTACATAATGTCAACAATCAAAACCTATGTCCGTTTTTCACCTGTATTTTGAAACAACCACCAAGCAAAGGATGAGCTACTTAGAAATCCGTTCCTAAAAAACAAAAATCTCAAACTGAACAGATACATGTTTTGCACATACTTCAAAAGATCCCTACAAAACAAGGAAACTATAGCTCTTACTCTCTTAAGTGAAGCGAAATCATTGTTTAAAAGGCATACAGAACCATTCTGTCAAAAACAGGAAGGAAAGGAAGGAGGATATGCAATTAACTACAAGTTTTTAACCCACAATTTTTGAACCCAGACTCTCACAGGAAGCAAAAATTTTGTCAAGAAAAATCAATGTTCTACAAGATTATCTTTTCATTAAGAAAAAGGATAAATATTTTTGATTCATACCTAAGAAATTAATACTGCAAGACTCATTTGCCATACTCTTAACAATGAAAATATGTTAGGTTTGAGACTACAGCAGCAACAAGCCCACTCTAATGGATTAACATGATCTCACGTGAGAACTTTCAGTAGCTGGGGAGTACTACAAAGATCAGAAATTAATTCCAAGATAGTGCTGTGTAACAGCAGAGGTACTTCATGCAAGTAGGCCAAGTAATATTCAGCTACAGAAAACTGAAAACATATCTGATAGTGAAACAGGATCAGCAGCTTTAGCAATATGTACAACTATTGGTAGTGTTAGCAACAGATGAAGTCTTGATCACCAAAACATTTTAAATAAAAGGAAAATACTTTGATCTAGCTCAAAAAACTATCATTTGTGCCAATTATCAATCGTCTTCGTAACACTCAGGAACATTTCTGAGATGAGTGGCTTCGACAGACTTCATCCGCAGCCTAAATTTCGGGATAATTTCTCCTGATTTTATAATGCTTAGATTCCTGGTTTGATTTATGTTTGTTCCTGGGTTATGTGTGATTACTTCAGCCTTCTAAAAGCCTAATTAAACAGTGTATAGACTTATTAGTCTAAGTAGAAATTATCCAAGAACACAAGTTTTTCCAGAAGAAAGACAGTAATGTAGTAAAAATACTCATGGCAGCTGTTTGGGGCATGGCAGTGGCGAGATTGCCATATACAACTGTAACACTGAAACATGACCACGTCAAGGGGTACGTTTCCATATGGAACTTATTTAGAGGTTTCAGAATCTGTTTCTACAAGAAATAGGACCTGTTTCTAGAAACAGGACACGAACTAGCCATACAGATAGGGTTTTTTCATTCATATCATGGGCTTTTCAAGAACTGCTAAATCTAACAGGACAATGTTGCTGGAACTGTTCTGAAGAGAGAATGCCAATTACCCATTTGTGAGAAGGGTAGAAGGCTGCCACTTTCAACTCAAATGGTGGGCCTGGCACCAAACAGGAGTCCCAACTTCACCCAACCTGCCGTGAGATGAACAAATTGTTCTCAGTCAGGAACAGACATGCCAACCTTGATTGTTTTTTATCATCTGCAAACTATTCTGAATAGTTGAAACTGTTTCAACTTGCTTAATTTTTACAGTCCTATCATCTCACACTGCAAAGAAAAGGAAATACTGCTCAAGTATTGAGAACCAGAAATTCGTGGAGTTTCTCACTGCATCACCAGGGCAGCTGAAAACAATGTATAGGTGTACAAGGATAATGTTTTTATTTCTAAGAGCTCACTACTGTGCCTCAAAAAGTGAATCACGCTAGAGTTTGTCACCCATATACCATGATAGGGCACATGTGTGAATACCACTCCTGTAGGGAATTTAGAAAAAGTTTCTGTATTTTGCTCTTGAAGATCCATACAGAAAATCTGTTGTCCCGGTTGGACTCCACATTGCTTCCCCCCTACACTGAAAGAGGTAATTTCCATCTACCACTTATTACAACTGTAGTCATACTGAATTAGGCATTTTTTGCATTATGTTGAATTCCAGTGTGAAAAAAAATTGAATTCTGTCATTCTAGCCATTAGCTCAGAATTACTGTACAGAATTGAGATTCAGAAAAGCTGCAGTATTCAAAAAAACATTCATTACTGTGTCTTTACTTACAACCGTAACTTTATGTAAGACTAAAGTAGAGCTTACTAACAGAATTGCTATAGAAAAAAAGGCCTATGATTTAATATTGAGGTAAGACTGTAGGTTAATATATCCTACAAAAAAGTGGCCAGATGAAAATCCATACACTGAAATGTAAAACGATAGACGCAAAGGAAGAAAACAACTCAGCTTCATAAAGCCATGAGCTCTGAGCTGATCAAAACTACTCAGGACTCATTAACTACGTAGAAATGGACATGACTACTCAGAACTTACCACAACACTAACGTAATAGTGAAGAACAAGTGAAATGCTTAGAATTACAAGGAGAGGAAAAAAACCCCAAACACAACAAGTCATGCTACTACAAAGAAATCAATGGTTTGCCCAGGTCTGAAGTCTGTAGTTCTGTATTTTTTCTCCCCTTATTCCAAACAGAAAATAAAAAGAACTGGAAAATGTTCAAAAAGAGCAACAAGGGTGACCGATGTAGCTTCCATACCAGATATGTCTAAATAAACCTGAACTCAAATGAAGAACACAATAGACATCTATGAAATGGGCACCTACAAAGGGAGTATGGATACAGCTGTCTCTTAGCCAAAGAAGCAACAAGCCATGAAGCCAGAAAAGTTAAAACAGGTAATTACTCCTCACAAAAATATTAACTGTATAACTTCTTCCTATGTAAATGCTGAAAGGTTACACAGGTTCAAGGGGGGACTGGGTAAGTTTATAGAAGGAAAATTCATTGTAAGTTACTTACAGAAAGCAGCTCTGACTCAAGTGGTGCCACTATTATGAGTCATTCTGAGGAGGCATTACCATCTCCTTATTATAGCCTCACTCTCTTTCCCAGCAGCCTGCATTGGCTACAGTCAGGAATGAGATACTAAGCTAGGAAAATACTTTATTCCACCTTAGTTTATTCTGCAGTTAGCAAATTTTTGAAGACAGTGAATTATGAAACTCTTTCATATGACAAGAAGAAACTGAAAGCCCTGCAGTGATTATGGAGAGCTGACAATACACACAGGAAAAAGTCCCTTGTCCAAAGTCTATGTGCTACAAGACTTAGTGAAATGTCTCCTTTTAGGTCATTCAAAATAGACAAACATCTAACGAGCCGTATCTGTTTCCACTCATGCCGTGCTCATCAACATAACTGTCTGGCTGATCAGTTAGCTTGTGCTTATTCCATTATGATCCTTTCGTGTGTTTATGTCCTCATCTAACATTTCCACCTTTCTACAGCTTGTTCAATTTGCCAGATACCACACCTTCCATACCCAAAAGGATGTCAACTTAACCTTATTTTTCATATGTCATGAATTACTCAAATGAAAGACTACAAGTGTATTTACAGGTTATGAGTTTAGCTGTTGCACATTATTTTTGTTTCTCTTCTTGAAGAGACGGCATGCACAGATGAAGCAAGGAAGAGACGAGGACTCAGACATCTGAATAAGACTAGGTCTGTGGTAAGGAGAAAGGCTTCTGCAATTTTTCTGACACTACTCTGCTAAAAGAACTATGTATTTTTGGGTAAATTAAATCCATTGCTCACTCCAGCAGCAGAAATTTGACATACAAGGGCTTCTTTGTCCAGCTGACAAAGTTTCCACTTAAGTTCTGCTGGGCTGAATTTCAATTGGCAGCTTATGTTTATCAGCCTTTAAATTCTGAATTAAGTTCATTACCACAATAGGGCAGTTCAGTATTGCATTCAAGTTCCATATTCAGGCTCAGTTTTTGAAGTCACGAGCAGCATTGATTATAGATGTTTAAAATGCCTGTAACTCCTATTCTAAGAAATTAGCCTGTAGCTCTTGCATGTATAGAGAAAAAGGAACAGCTGAGCAGTGAAATAAAAATTGAATATATCCTATTCTCAGTCCAATACAGCTGACCAAGGATCATGACAAACTTCAGGGGGTCATTTAAAAGGTTTCAAGGCTGCAATTTCTTAGAATTTTTTTTTTTTCAGATAACAGAGACTTTTAAGAGTAAACACCTCCATTAGGCCTTTTTTAGCCCCTACTCCTACCTGACCGGATGCAGCACAACAACCACCTCCACCAGCTTTTATAGGGAAGTAGAAGAATACAAATTAGACTGGTTTAGTTGCATCACTGAGAGAGATTCCTTCCCATCCCAGTCCCACAGTTAATTATTATTGCTATGTTCCTTTTACATGCATGTGTATTTGGACAGGGTCAGGGTAAGTTCTGCACATTAGCTCCTTGGCTCCCTAGTCTGGCTGGCTGTATGGCTGCTGGTGCCAGCACAAGGAAGGCAAGTAAAAAGGGAGTTGCAAAACACTAAATACCATTCCCTTCAGCGGCAACATAAAATTAAGTCAGACTGAAGAGAACACAATCATGGCTTCAAAACAGGTAATTCTCTAACAGCAAATACAAAGTAAAAAATGACTTAACATTCTCTCCACTAAAATACAAGACTTATCCAAGTACACATCTGTACGTTAGCCCCAGGCCAGAGATTCTGCTCAAACAAATGCACAGTATTCACTGCTCACATCTTTTTATGTATTTTTCTGAAGTATCAGCAGCTACATGTAACAGTGTCCCGGGTTTGGCTAGGACAGAGTTAATTTTCTGTCTAGCAGCCGATGTAGAGCCATGTTTGGGAGTCAGGGTGACAGCGGTGCTGCTAACACACTGATGTTTCAGTTGCTGCCAAGCGGTCCAGGGCTTTTCAGTTCCTACTAAAGAGAGGCAGGGATGCCCAGGAAGCTGGGAGAGGATTCAGCCAGGACAGGTGACCCAAACTGGCCAAAGAGGGTATTTCATACCAATTATATCATGCTCAGCATAAAGTAGGGGCTAGGGGAGCACAAAGCTCCAGGACATGCATTTTTGGGGGATGGTCTGGTTTCAGGACAGCTCTGAGCTGTACGACCTGAGCTGTGGGGTTCGGTGTATCACCAGTTCTGTACATTTTGCTATAAAATTCTGTTATTGTTATGTCTCTCCTTCTCTCCTGTCCCAGTAAACTGTCCTTAACCCAACACACAAGGTTTGGGGTTTTTTTGGGGGGTTTTTTGAGGTAATTTTTCCCTCCCCTCCTGCCCAATTCCCCACACATACCCTCTTAGAGAGGGAGTGGCTGCATGGTGCTCAGCTCTCAGCTGGGGCAAAACCATGACAGTTTTTTTTTTAAAAATATAATGAGGTGCTATATTGTAAAAAATTATACCAAGTAGAAGTTTATTACAGCAGATGAACTAAACTCAAAGGAATCAGTTCTGAGATTTCCACAGGTATGAAGTTATATATATATTCCCAAAATAAATTAAGAGACTGAGGTGAATGCACAAAACTGCAATGTAGGAGAAATTAATGGAAAAGATTCCTAATGAAATGGTGCAAAGATGACCCAAATTTAAATTTAAAAAGCAGCCAAGGTCAAAAGCAGGAATTCAGGGAAGCTGTAAGCAGAAGGTAAGTAATACTGGTCATGACAGTACACACCAATGTAATGTTCTAGAGTACTCCATGGGCTCCAACTGGTAGAAGCTGGGTTAAGAAGTACAGCTACCTTTTATCATTTTCCTACAGATGTTTTTCTCATGGTTTTACAGAATTTATGAAATAGCTCCCAAATTTCTCAAGCATACACGGGAACAGACAGAACAGAAACTCTAGTAGTTATATCTACGCAAACCCCTGTTCTGTGAATCACTATTTTGCAATATCAGCCAAGACATGGATGACAGGCTGAAAACAAATAATCTCTCACTTTTTCACAGAACACTAATTTACACTCTCCATTGTTTCTTGGCAGGATATCCAGAAGAGGGTAGAGGAGGAGAGAAATTAACTTATGCCACTATTTAAGGGCCAGACATGATCCTTCCTGCATATCCATGCAAGGACACATCATGGCTTATCCCCAGCCAGCACTGAGCAGCACACAGCCACTTGCTTACTCCTTTTCTACACCCCCAACAGGATAGGGAGAATTGGAAGAAGAAGGTTAAAGTCCTGGGTTGGGATAAGGACAGTTTAACAGGACAGCAAAGGCAGAAGGAAATACCAATGACAATACTAATAAAAAAAATATACAAAGCAGGTAATACACAATGTAATTTGTTCACCTCCCAAAACTCAATACCCATCCTGTTCTGGACCAATGATCCCCCATCACTGGGGGATCCCCCATCTTAGCTCTGTCCCACCCTAGCTTCTTGTGAAAAGTTAACTCAACTCCAGCCAAAAACCAGGACATTACCTGCCCCTTATTCTATACCATCTACATCATGTCCAATTAATCACCACCACTCTTCCTGTCTTTTCCTAAAACATATATATATACATGTATACACACAGAGGCTGATATTACTTCTGTAGTCTATGAGCTACCTCTCCAAAGTCTCCGTTGACTTAATTTAATCCATGACTTTGGGTTCCATCATAACAGTCTCTCAGGGCAGGAGAAATGATGTGCACTGTTGGATTCTGGAGCTTGTGCATACTGTATCTGGCACAGCCCCTGCCCATGATTTGCAGGTTGAAGATGTCAATCTCAAAAGTTGCTGGGCTCTAGTTGTTGAAGCCAGTTCTAGTTCCATCGTTGTTGCACCTTCCTTGGTTTCAAAGTTCATCCTTCATTAATTTAGGTGATTCTTATTGTAATACCATTGATACAGCAACTGTAGCAATGGCATCGTACAATGGCAGGGTTATTTAGCAATTAACATAATACAATTGAATTTAGTGGCCATTCTCACCCAAAATCAGATCCCCTTGGGGTACACATCAGCCTATTCCATCCATCCACATCCCCCAAGTGCACCTAGGTTCCTGAACAGAAGCAGTCCCACAGATGGGTTTGCCTTTGCCTGAGGCAGGGCCAACTCAGACTGTCTTCCCTAACAGGTTCTTCCTGCACGGTCTGGGGACTTTATCCCCTTCTAGAGCACACAGAAGTTTTGACTGGGCACAGCCTGCTTGATTGGCAGTTCCCCTAGAATTAACTAACCAGGTGGTCTTTGCCGAAGATGTACCCCAATGTTTGAAGGTCCCAACACCCATTGCTCTCAGTGTAGCTTGTAGCAGCCTGTTTTATCGTTAGATTTTACCAGAAGCTGGTCTGTGATAGGGGATGTGATACCCCCACTCAATGACATGCTCTTTGGCCCAGGCGTCCATGAGGGCATTTCGGAAATGAGTCCTGTTGTCCAAATCAATTCTTTCTGGGGTGCCATGTGGCCACAGGACCTGCTTTTCAAGGCCCAGGAAAGCGTTCCGGGTTGTGTCACAGGGCACAGGATGTGTTTCCAGCCCTTCAGTGGCTGCTTCTATCTCTGTAAGCACATGGCACTTGCCTTCACTGGTTTGTGGAAATGTGACATAATCATTCTGCCAGGCCTCACAGAATGGTAAGCCCTAGAAGTGACCTCTGGAGATCAGCTAGTCCAACCCCCGATTAAAGCAGGATCACCTATAGCAGCTTGCACAGGAAGGCATCTGGGTGTGCTTTGAATATCTCTGGAGAAGAATATCTCCATAACCTCTTGGGGCAGCCTGTCCCAGTGCTCAGGCACCCTCAAAGTAAAGAAGTTTTTCCTCATATTCAGATGGAACTTCTTGTGTTCCAGTTTCTGTTGCTAGGCATCACTGAAAACAGCCTGGCTCCATCCTCTTGACATCTTCCCCATATTTGTATTTCAGACATTATCCTCCATATCAGAGAGGTTTTACATGCATGACTTGCTTGATTGCAGCACATCTCACATTCACAGATAACCCGAGAGACAGTATTCCATACAACAGCCTACTCCTCAACCACAAGGCCATCTATATGTTGCATCTCTTCCTTGATGGCTTCAGGCGCCAGGGGCCCACTGAGCTATAAATAATTCACCCTTATGTTGCCAGTCCAGATCCACATGAACCACTTCAAGCTCCGCAGCCTTAGTCACCTTCTCAGTAACCACCTTCTTCAGTAGCCTGACTCCTGGGTTCATAGGCATCTACATGACGTACTTTCACAACCAGCTTCTCTTGCTGGGCAGCAATATCCTGCCACAATGAAGCAGCCCAGATGGGTTTGCCTCTGTGCTGCCAGTTGCTTTGTTTCCACTGCTGTAACCAACCCAACAGGGCATCTGTCCCCATCCATGAGTCAGTATAGAGGTAGAACATTGGCCACTTTTCTCTTTTGGCAATGTCTAGAGCCAGCTGGATGGCTTTCACCTTGGAAAACTGGTTCAATTCACCTTCTTCAGCAGCTTCTGTGACTCATTGTGTAGGAGTCCACAGAGCAGCCTTCCACCTCCAATGTTTTCCCGCAATGCAAGAGGACCCATCAGTGAAGAGGGTATATTGTGTCTCATTTTTTTGGTAGTTTATTATATGGTGGGGCTTCTTTAGCACACATCAACTCCTCTTCTGGCCATATTCCTTGCCTTCTGGCCAGTCCACGATCACTTCCAAAATTCCTATTCGAGCCCACTGTATGACCAGTGCAACCCTCTTACTCCATGTAGTATCAGCTGCATGATGTGTAGACAGAACCCTCCCTTTAAACATCCACCCCAGCACTGGCAGCTGTGGGGCCAGGAGGAGCTGGGCTTCAGTTCCAATCACTTTGAAAGCAGCTTGAAGCCCTTCATATGCTACCAGTATTTCCTTTTTAGTTAGTGTGCAGTAGACCTCAGATCCTCTGTAGCCCCAACTCCAAAACCCATGGGGACAACCTCGAGTCTCCCCCAGTGCTTTCTGTAAGAGACTCCAAGTAGGGCCATTGTTCCCAGCTGTGGTGTTCAAGAATATTTAACATCTGGTCCAGTCTGGATGTGCTCAAAGGCTACTGCATAAACAAAGGATTAGTTGTTTAATTTAGTCACAGGCTTGTCATTGCTCAGCAGCCCATTTAAAATCATTCTTCTTCCATGTCACCTGACAGAGAAGGCTTACAGTGAGACTGTAATTTGGAATATGGATGGCTTGTGTTTCCCTTTCTGCTAGTTGCTAGAGACAGAGCTGCTATTTTGTTGATCACAGTAGGATCTGATGATACGTGTCTTGCCATTTGATTCCTAAAATCTAGATGTCCTGTGCAGGCCCCTTGACCTTACTTGGGTTTATAGAAAAAACAGCTTTCAGAAGTATTTAGACTATGTTCTTCCCTTTCTTAGAAACTTCCTCTGCTGTGATGACATCATTGTATGATGCAACAATGTGCTGCACCTTCACCCTTTTCCAGTGTGATCTGCATCAGTCCAAGGCAATGGACTGTATTTGGTGGTGCTACATTTCCACCCTGGGTACAGGCAATTCCAGGTGTACTGAATGCCCCTTCAAGTGAGAGCAAGCTGCGGCCTGCACTCTGTTACCAAAGGGATTGAGAAAAACACATTCACCATATCAACTGTGGTGTACCCTGTGGCTGCCTTCGCCTCCAGTTCTTACTGAAGTTCTAGCATTCACACCATGATGGTCCACTGTCAGCCTCCACCCTCCATTAAGGCTTGTGCACGGGCAACAGATGCTCCCTTTCACGCACTGAGTGCATGTAACACACCAAAATCCATGGAGGACAATGCTAAATTACTTCACGTGAAGTCGGCAGACATCAATGGAGTACGGCAGAGCTTTGGCCCCTCCTGACATGCTTTTGCAGGTGCACTGCATAGAAGTATTTAAGAGAAGTTGTTCCCTCAGAAACTCCAAAGCTGTGCATCTAAGTTGCTGCTTTGTTTTATGGTCATGCACTTTTTGAAATTATCTAAGTTTGTCTTCTACATTGTTAGTACTCTGTCTTCATAATGGGGAAAAAAAGAAAAGAAAAATCAATGTGCTATTACCCTGTCAACCTACCCTTGCAAGAATTCTTTGAACATCAATGCTTAAGTAGGAAAAATGTATGCATTAGCATCACTAAGCACAGTAATTTTTTTTTTACTTTAACATAAAACAGAAATTAGATGCAAAACCTGACTTAGTATAAGAAGCAAGGGCTCACAGTAGAAGTAGAAAGATAAATCCGTAAACAAGTGTCCTAGACCAACATTTCACTAAGCCAAAGGTACACCATCAACAAAAGAAAGATTCTTCTAAAAATATCTAGAGTGTGATGCACTGTGAACTAAATCTGAGGGTGCACAAGTTCAGTTTAAACTGTCCTTCCTTCTGAAGCAGTCAAAACAACACACACATAAAACTGGAAGCATAAAACGCATCAGGGTTATTTACACATATCAGGGATGCTCAAATAATACAGCTCTTCTTACACGTACAAACAGAACCCACAACAGGGAGCAACTGCTTAGTGACGATTTCCCAATGTCTCAATTACACGTACTAGAGTTGTTAAAAATGCTCTGAGGAGTTCAATTTATATTTAGAAAAGTATACACTTGGCCACTGGGACAGGAATAACATGAATTTTACAGCTGCTAATAGAAGCTGCATTTGGACAATTGGTCAATACAAGGTTTAAGTAAACGTTGTTGCTTACAGCTTTAAAAGATGTGAGCAAATGACATTTACTTTGTAGGCAGCATGAACTATGTAACTGGTATAAATTGGTCTTCAAGAGCCAACAACTGCAATATCTCATTCATCAGTGTACTTAGAAATGTGAACTGGAATTCCAATTACTGAACAAAATCTATTACCAATTTGAGTCACTTGGGTAAAAAACCCTTCCCTACCTCCATAGTAGTTAATTCTCTCAAATTATTTTAGAAACAAACCATCAAGAGGAAGGAGCCTACTAATACTGAGTTTGACTAAAATAAACAAAACAATCACTGTATCTGCTAATGTAATGCTACAAAACTTTAAAAATGATTGAAAACAAAAAACTACTACCTATTAGGACACCCTGCTTTAAATGGTAACTTTAGCAGGCCGTCTTTTGAAAATAACAGGAAAAAAATCACCAAAATTTTTGCGTTATCAAACTTGGGTTTGAATATAATTATAGATTTTATAAAGGCCCCATAAGTAACTTTTAGTTTTATTGTACTTGAGATAACTCCACTTTGGAAGTACTAGCTTTTCCTTGAATAGAAATGCTGTTAAACAAGACACATTTTTGTTGCACATAAACTAGCAGTTGCACTGTCTTAGGCTACTAAGTATATTCAACTTGCCACTTTTTTAAACATATATGAACAATACTTTAAATGCCTGGAAACAAGCAATATATACTGCTTTACAAAGGGTTTCATGTAAAAACATTAGAGTGATATCAACAAATAGCCCTTTTTTGGATTCTGCTTTTTTCAGGTATTATTTTTGTATTAGCTCCTGGCAATACGTATTCTAGAGGTTATCTTTTGTATGAAGTACTGCCATGCCAGGAACACAGAACAAAGTACTGATGTAAAGCTAAGGACAGATCTGATACAACTTTGACACTAAGTATAGATTTCACTTACAATGAGAAATGGAATAGAGAGTAGAACTTTATTTACATGCACTACTTACCCGTGTGAAGGTACCCTCAAAGCTGTGAATATCCAGCTGTGGCTTCTGAGCATAAACGTAAGCATTGATTGAAAAGAGATCCTGTAAAAACAGATTAATGTACTTACTATTTTTTAAACTTGAATTTAATTACATATTTTGAAGAACCATTTAGTGATTCCAGTTTATGACCCCCATCCCATCCAAGTTAAGTTCACGGTATTTTTACCCAACTAATAAACATGCTGTTTTCCCAGCATTATCTTGCTATAAAGGGACCAGATTTGGAATATGGATGACTGGAACAGGCTGCCCAGAGAGGTGGTGGAGGCCCCATGCCTGGAGACATTCAAGGTCAGGCTTGATGGGGCTCTGAGCAACCTGACCTAGGGAAGATGTCCCTTGTTACTGCAAGGGGGTTGGACTAGATGACCTTTAAAGGTCCCTTCCAACCTAATGCATAATGAAACATAATGATTCTGTAACGTTCTAAATGTGTTGATAGTTCAAACACTAAACTATTCTGCATTTGTAACATTAGCTAGAAATTTTACCTAATTTATTTTTTCCATTTATTATAGCATAGCCTTCAAATATTTTCCATATGTTTCTTCTTTTAAAAATAAAGTGATTTTTTGTTTTGGTTTTAATCAAACTGAAAACAAAATACATTTTCAGCAAGGACAAAGCCAACTGAATACAAGAGGAAACAACGAAAGTGATCCAAGTTTTCTTAAATGCTCAAGCACAACTGTAGTCAACCCATGAGAAAAGCCCATCAGCATCAAGAAAGCCTGGATACATCAATAGGATTACTCAAATTCTTACAAGTTAGGGCTATGCTAAACTAGTGTGATAAAGTTGGGTTTACTATACATGGTACTGCAACTCATGAAATTCCTAGCCTAAAAATAATGAGACTCTAAGATACTACAGTAGCAGGCTCTATAAATAGATGGCAGTACGGTATAAACAACAGAAAAAAAACCCCCTGAATATAGCTAGATCTTAAAAGCTGTCCCTAGAGGCTCAGGCAGGACCACCTTAAAATTCTGAAACAATGGTTTCATCAGGTAATTGTTCTGAAACACCCACCTCCCACAGAAAGAATACCACAGACTGTTAAAAACCTGATACAAAGGACTTTCTTCTCACAAGAGCAAACTTTTTTTTTTTTTTTTAAAGATTATCAGGCCCAACAGCAGCTAAGAGTTTTTACCATGTGCATGGATCCACAATTCAATTTCTACTCTGGCAAGGAACAGACACTGCCAAGTGTTGATCCTGGCTGATCTAAAAACCATACCCTCTGATGAAAATGCAGGAGTGCCTACCTTCTCACCCTGTGTAGTACTTAACTATTTGGGTTACCTCCATCCTTCATCACTGGATGAATCTTGCAAAAGACTAATCAGACACCATCACTGGGGAGCAAATTACACAGCTACATGGTTTGTGCTAGTTAGAATGTGCTCTCTTCAAAAGTAGAATTAATGTTACAGCCTCTTTCAAGGACTTAGAGCTACACCTGGCTCCAACTGCAGGTATTTTTACAAGCACACCCTTATTTCTTGTTCCTAATCTTGTAATTTGAGTATTACATGATTTGAACATTACAAAAATTTATGAAAGGCAGAACTGTCTACCTGTGATAACCTCCTAAAATGTGTTGCATTTGTCTTCTTTTGTTTCTCCAACAGAATGGATGCAGATTTTTGAATATTGTTATTTTTTCACTTTTCCAGATCAAAATGAATGGGTTTTTAAATCTACTGTACACACATCACAGACACTTGACTTTAGCTTAAAAATCTGTAGCTCTATAAATAATGAATTCACATGTCTATTTATATTCTTCATACAAGAAACATGACTTCATACCTTGCAAAACATATACTTTGTATTTCATTGTTTTAAGACATGAATCAAATCTGAACATTAACTCTCACAAATTAGCTTTATCTTAAACCAACAGCCATTTATTGTAGTCTTTCACATGAAGTTTATTCATTGCATCCTTGTTCTTCCAACCTACTTTCATCAGGTTCACGAGAAATAATTCATATGAAACTAATACACATGTGGTGTCCTATATCTTCATCATTCAATTCTTTCCAATCTGTTATCACCTACAATTTAGCTAATCCAAGCTATTATGTGCTTTATTATGCAAAGAAAAATGAAGACTCTCTCAGTAGTGGACAGCACAGCAGAAAACTAATACCACACACACACACACATATATAGAATAAAAACTGCTAGTGAAATGCGTCACCCAAGAACAACTTCTCTTTTCAAAGAATGCTTTAGTGGGAAGCAACATCAGAATAAAAGGAAGCAGAAATATTCACCTTTTAAAGTATATTATCTGGTAATATATTTTCCTGGTTTCTAATCTTTCTATTTTCTTCTGCTGTCATGCTCTCCTTTGTTACATGTTATATGTAAAAATTTCTACCACATTCTTTTGGTGTTTTTTCACATTTTAGTTTTTCTTTTGTATTTCTGATTTAACACCTCAACTTTCCTGTTTTCCATTTTTACCTTTTTTAATTTCAACTCTGAAACAAACTCATGTATCTTTCTGAAAAACATATCTGCACATTCCGTACACATTTGCAGCATTACCCTGGAATGCCACTAACTAGACCCAGCAGAGTATTCCAAAAGGGCACGTTTGTTCCTAAAACTAAAGAAAGTTAGAAAAACCTATGGTCCGACAGAAATCCAGTGTGATAGTTCACTGCCATTTCATTCACGAATAGTAGAAAGAAAAGGCATACAAAGACACTGCATGTGCTGGAAGTGTTTAAGGCCAGGTTAGATGGAGCTTTGGGCAACCTGGTCTAGTGAAGGATGTCCCTGCCCACAGCAGGGGGTTTGGAACTAGGTGATCTTTGAGATCCCTTCCCACCCCCAAAGCATTTGATGATTCTAAGACAGATTACATACCAACTGTATTTAACAATAAAGATTACTATAAGAGTACAAAGATGTTCCTTCACTTAGTGCTGTTTTCCCAGTAGCAGAAGCTGTGCATTTCTAATCCCAGTGACTTGGAAGAAGTTGAGATGGTGAATTTAGCAAGGAGACATCAAGATTCGTACAAAACACTACATGTAAATAAAACTTGTGCTGACTGAGCAAGAAAAATTTATTTGGTTAGGTTATGTCATTGCTATCCCCTACATAAGAGCAGTAAAGAAATAAAAAATTCCTTAAAGTATTTATTTAAAAAAAAGACAACTACTTTTTATTAATGATTTAACTAAATTGATCTTTGAGAAATTCAGCTTCAGCAAAGGATTATTTTCATACTGTAAATCTGCTTTACTGAAGCCAAATAGTTCTACTGTTACCTTCAATGGAAACAGTATTCTACATCCAAAATTATGTTGCTTTTAGGAACCAGTGAGGGCAAATGACCTCAGTTACTTTCATACTCAAGGAAAAAATCCACTTGGATAGAATAGGATGATTATAACAGTTCCACATTAAAGATACTACGTGAAAGATTTGAATCTCAAGCAATAAAAAATATTTTTATGTGACAGTATGAGTTGTTGGTTTGTTTGTTAGGGTTTTTTTTGTAAATAAGCTCAGTGGGCATTATCCCATACTAGAAAATTATAATTCAGAAGAATGCATTTCATCTTTCTACACTGAAAGTCAAGAAATGCCTTAAGGATGGCACAATAATGAAAATGTTCTCTTTTACATTTCACAATTTAAAAATCACCATAAAATTATCAATAACATAGAAAAATCTCCTCTATTAGGTCAAGGGCAACATTTGTTCACCTTACTTAAAGATCATTAAAATACATTCTTAATCATAACATGTAGTTCATTACAAATAAAATTGCCTTTGGTTCAATAAAACTAATTAAATGTAAATGGTATTGTTTACTGCTGTATGGATCTTCTGATATAAATCAGCGAGTCACCATTTATTGAAAATTACAGTGACCTCATTGCTGTTAATAAATTTAGTTGATCACACAAGCTAGGGAAGAACATCTCAGAACACATGTATTACCAGAAGAATTGTCCCACCTATAACTATAGAACTGCAAGAAACCTAACCTAGGTGTAACAATATTTGCTGCTCAGCCATCATTAAATGACTTGCTGAAATTTTAATTCTCTGATCACATTAAGTGCCTTAGGAAGACAACAAAATCTGTACTGATCACCTCAGTGGTGTCATCTGTTCTTTAAGAAAAGCTCTGAAGGTCTGCAGGTTTATTTATTCTGGGTGTCACAGTGGGTAGGGTTACAGTGCAGCTCTGTTGACACAACTGACAGCTCATGCCAACACAAGATACTCACTGCCTTTACATCAAATAACTAAGGAGATCAAAGCAAGTGACAATTGTAGAAGGTCTATTCCATCAAACACATCATCAATTTGTTTATAGTCTGTTTTATGCTCAACTTGCACACACTCTTAAATTATTAAAAATGTATTTTAGCATGTAAATCTGAACTGTAAGCCTCAGCTTTGAAAACGCGCTGCAAGCATGTGGAGAAGACATAAGACTGTAACAGGTGTTGCTTTATGTGAGTAGAGTCTCTAGGAATGCAACAACCAACTGCTACTTCAGACCCAAAGTCGGCTGCAACAATTTGATCCACTTCAGCCAAACCCCAGAGCATCCTCCCAGACACAGAGGTGGCAAAGGGCTGGCCCCAGAGATCGTGCCTCAGGCTCTCCGTGTGAAGGGACCCCATGCAGCTGACTGCTGGTTGATCATGAGCACCTAGAAAGGTAACCTTGGGAACCTGACCCACTTTTGTCACCACCTGTACCGACACACGCTTTCGATCCAGTTTAAAGGCAGTACCGCGCTAAAACGCAAGCTTTGTGTCTTTGAAACACCCAGGCCCAAGAGAACATAATTCCTGCCTTGTAGGCAGAGAAGATACCGTGCTCGACCCACTTCCATTACTGTGCCTTTCAACTAATTCCACATCAGTTCTGTGCATTATCACGAAACAAGGTGCAACACAGCCCCCCTCCCCATCCGGGCGGGACCTGGGCTCAACCGGAGCGGAGAGAGAGGGAGGGAGGGGGGAAAGAGAGAGGAGAGCGCGCGGTTCCCGCCGCTGTGCCGGCGGCCGCCCAGCAGGTGGCAACCAGGGCGTTCAGCACGGCGGGGCCGCGCCACCGCCGGTAGCGGCTCGCACCGGCTGGGTTAGCGCAGTGCCTGCAGCCCCGGCCCCGCCGTTCGGTGGTACCGCAAGTGCACGGAGCGAATCCGGCCTTCACCGGATACCAAGGACCCAGCGTTTGCGGAGGTTCACTTCCCAAGAGGCACTAAAAGCAAAGCGGTTTTCAGGAACGGCGCGGTCTGCAGCGGCTAACGCGGAGCATCTGGTCAGCGCTCCCTGAGGCGGCCAACTTCCTTTACGTCAGTTATCCTGGGGGCACATACGACGCGTTGCCCACCTTGTGCAGTGCACGCTGGGCACAGAGGGAAAGGAGGAAGAATCATGTCCCAGAGGAAGGAAGGAGCGCTGCCTGATTCACCTAACAGTCTGCAGAGGAAAAGAAACCAAAGTTGATCCCTGACTGGAGCACAAAGCCCAGCCCTTTGCCAGACTGCCTCGAACCCCAGCAAGTTTCTGAAAAACTAATTCTAAGCCTATCTGAAAGCATATGCCCCTATTACACAGTACGCTGTATAGGTTAGCGAGATAATCACAGGAAAGATAATGATTTTTCATGCTCAGGCTAGAAACAGAGCCCAGGTATGTTTTTAAAAAGCAACAGACATTTTCAAGTGAGTATCTGGGAAGCAATTTGCCTGATTTTTCAGCTTTATAAAGAGAAGTTTTCAGAAACAGAGGATATTGTGGATATTTGCTCACTAGGGTGAGATAAAGTCTGTTTGAAATGGATTTCTCAAAGTCGTTTCAAATTTTTTTCTTCTGTATATACAAGAGAGCTTGAATACTGTTTGCTGTGAAAACCTCAAATACGTATTTTAAGCAACCCGTTAGGTAAATTGGGTGTAAAGTTTCAAAAAGCGTGAAACACTTTCCCAACACATTTAAAGCATGTATCCTATTTTTATCCTTAACGTTTTGCCAAACCCACCATAAGTATAAAGAAAGAATTCTGCCCACTGCATTTTAATTTAACTTCTAAAAAAGTTTATGTATCTGTACATAGGGTCCATATACAGATACAGCTTAGAACTCTTATTAGGAACTACAAAAAATTAGGCTTAAAATAAAATAATTCCACAATGCTGTTTTTTGTTAGTTTGAAATTCACAACTTGCTTGGAGCTTCAGAATATTAGTATGAAGTTCCTCATCCACAGAGTTTCTTTAGACTGCTGATACTCTTGCATATTGTTGCCATGCCAGTAAAGGTAAAAATTTCTTTGTAGAAATTAAAGAAATACTGACATGCTTTCCACAGAAATGGAAACAGCCTTCTGGCGTTTGCACTGAACCATATCTTCTTCTGTGAAGGATGTGGGGATCCCCTGAAAAGTGTTTACATTTGGGTGCACTATGCTATTATTTCCCAAAAATAATCCACAGACAGATGGGGCTCAGCGGTGAAGCAGATACATGACATGACCACTGCAAAGAGTCTAAGACTGGCTGGGAAGCAGCCACTTAAAATGATCTCATTAAACAAACCACCAAGTACCAACAGTTTGACCAAACCACATGGGATGGAAATTGGAAGACAGGTTAGTTTACTTGGTAGGAAGTATCAGTTACTTCAGAATGACACAAAGTCAGCTTAACGCAGACGAAGTCTTGGCTAGTGCTCTTAACCACCAGTAACTGCGTGATGCAAGAAGGGGCAGCGGCACATCAACTGCTTAGTGGCTTCCATTTGCTGCTGGTAGCCAGGGAAGGCTTGTTAAGTGCACATAGCTCCCTGTAACTGCACCAGATGATGCAACTCAAGCTGTCTCCTACAGCTTAAGATGAGGGAGAAAATAAAATTCTTATATATATAAAAAATATATTTACAAAATTATAAAAGTAGAACTCCCTGCTCTACCAGGTCTATTTCTTCCTAGCAACGAAGGAAAATGTCAGACATGGATTTGGGATTTTTAGGGGGAAAAAACCTGAAGAGAATGTAAAGCTTTTTCTCCTTTTCCAAAGGATAGTGTAGAGAAACCTATGCATTGTAATTTACTCCAGATTTCATTTGCCTCAGCAAATTATAACCAAACAAAACTCAAAGAGGCAGTGCTCTGCGCAAAGAGTTGTATTTGCCGAGTACAGTCAGTGATGCTTCCAAAACAAGAGGGGAATATAAAATAACAGCTAAGTTTGACACAGTTGTAACTATCTGAAAAGCACTAGTTAATAAAAAGAAAAACATCAAATGTGGACATGATTTTTTTTTTTTTAACTGGGGAAACAAGATAGGCCAATGATTCAATGGCAAAAACCCATAGGAGAGGCTTACTGCAAATATTAAATCCAACTGTAGGTTAGTTTTTGAAGTCTGTTCTTGCACCAGAACTCCTGTCTAGAAGCCTGGCTTGACCTGTCTGTCTGGCATAACCAACCTTCAGTTTCATTCCTTGTTCCCAATCCTCTATATTCAACTGTAACTATTTATTCCTATTCTATCACAGTTGCCAGAACATTATGAATACAGGAAAAAAATCTCTCCCTTTTGCTAATTTCAGTGTTGCAGCAAATCTCTAATTCTGGAAGAATACCTGAAGAAGTCCTGCTAAAGTCTAGCAGATGCTCTTAACACTTTTTTTATTAAGTTGGCCAATAAACAGTCCTCTTAAAGTGTGTTTCCCTTTAACAAAAAACCTAAAGGATTTAGCATTTAAACACCAAAAATTCTGTACAGTTAGTTTTTCACTACCTTGTAACTTGGGTGTGCTTGCAGAAGAAGCTTCTTAATGCCAAGCCAACTCTCCTGTAAAACAGCAGCTTCTCCAATCAAAGGACAGAATTTAGCTTCTCATTAAGAGACCGTGATACAGTTCTACACACAGTTTTGCAAATACATACCTATTTTGAATGGATACTTATAAACACAAACACCTATGTGCTTTTTCACAAGTCTGCCACCCACGACATGACACATACATGCAGTCCAAAAATACAAGCAATTCAGGCAACTCTTGGAGAACCCTCCTTGCAAGAACTTGCACATTGCACCTAGCCAGACCAGAAAGCATCCTGACAACAAGAAGCACTCTGCACCTTCCAAGAACAGACTGCGGCTGCCCAAGCTTACAAGTTAGTGTTAGCTCCCAAGCCAAGAACGACTTGCACTGGCAGTATAACGCTTGGTTGACAACACTACAACTGAGATACACTTCCGCAGAGTATGGATCTCAGTGGGGACGACAAGGAGAACCACAAAATCGAAAGATAAAAATCCAATTCTGACTGTTTCTTTTCAACGTAATACCAAGAATATTTGTATAATCAACTTATCATTCATCATTCAGTGGAATATCTCTCTCCTGGTTTTTTGCAAGGCTGAGACTGTGGTAACAGAAGTTTTCCAATACTTAAGAGCAATTGTTACAATCTTTTATATAAGATATATACACATGCATGAAAGGTATCTCAAAAGCTAAGACATAAAATACTTACCCCCAGAGCTGGCAATCTTTGTGTGCAACTGACAGCAACCTTCAGTTTCCAGTCTGTTTCTCCATCGAGCTGGTCAGTTCGAATGAAACATGAACCTTGAAGTTATAAAGAAACATTAAACTATTTTATCATCTCAAAAATTCATCTGGATAAAGATAAAAATTAGAAGAGTGAAAAATAAAGCGATTTACAACCATTTCTAAATAAACACACTACATATAAAAGAATTAATATTTTGGAATGTCTGTACATGCTTTCTTCCAGGAATGCTCCAGATACCACACAACAGCACATTTTTTTCTGATAAAATTAACACTATGACTATTTATGAATGGGGTGGAAATCCTATTTTAGAGATTTCTTAATAACTTCTAAACTGGTTTCCAAATGTTACCAGCAAGAGATACAACTTCACTGGCTGAAACTGAAACAGGTTTAATTTGAATTATTTTAAATTTTTGTTTCACTTGTACAGTTATAACACAATAGAATAATGAACGGATGCCTGTGATTTTTGTCTCTTTGTGGGTATGACATCAGAGCCTTCCCCTGCTTACAGTCTCCTGGCATCTTTCAGAAAAAACTTCAAATAAATCCTTGACATGGGTATCATTCGAAACAACATGGGTCCCAATGTATGATACTTAAATAATTTTGCTTCACCTCTAATGGTCAAGGATCCAAGGCGAAAGAAACCTGGCAACACATGCAGAGTATTTATGATACAAGGGAAGCTCAAGAAAAAGGTGATACATACTGAAGGGGATCAGTACACTTTACAGACAGAAGTATTCAAGAAACAGAAAACTGATCAGTGCAGAGCCTCCCCCAACCTTAATAGCTGGTCTGATGGATGCCATCACATCTGGAGTATTACACAGGTTATTAATGTGAGCTTTAAAAAAGACCGCACACGAACACCGAAACCTACTAAAAACATATACAAATAACTACAATTTCCATCTAATTTGAAGCCTTTAAAAAGGTGGTAAAATTGTAGCAATACTCTTCACAATTGCTACACTAAAGAAACCTTAAATATTTCTGAAGTAATAATTACAGTTTCCATTACGCTACAGCCTAACAACTGTATACACTATTGTTACTGTGTACTGTGGGTGTTAAATAAAAATAGATTTTTCTAGTTATATGTAAGTTTTAAACAATGTGTATAGACATTCATGCATATATACCCATAATTCCTGTATGTTTCAACTAATCCAATAAAAACTAACCAAGTAGTTTTATCACTAGAAAAGATACAGTAGTAATTAAACTGAAGGAAACGCTGGCAAAGCAGCTTACCCAGGTTTGAGTCTTCTTAGCCAAGAAGACAATGTGCTACAAGCTTTAAATCCAGTAGGCAGTACATCAAGAAAGGGTACCTACCAGCAAACACAAAATTGAGGGATTCTTTTATAGGTCACAGGGACCCTGATGTAAGTAAAATCTAACAGAACCCGATGCTTTATTCATCAAGGCCTGTAAATTAAGCAGTTCCCCATGCTAGCAGTCTGAAAGGACATGCTTGACAGAGAAGCCACCTGAAATTATATCCCACTAAAAGGTAGCACTTTCGCACAACAGTCTTGCGTGAAGGCTTGTAAGCTGCTTTCAACAGCTCTATTTGTATTAAGCGCATACAAAGGAAACAAATCTTTAAATGTTAACACAAACTGTTCTCAGAACCCACTACCACAACTAAATTTCACTTTAAGTTCAGAGCTGCAAAGCTGTATCTAAAGTTCTTGAAAAGCTGATTTTAAATTCTGAACAGGATTTTTTAACGGATTTTCTTCTAAAAATAAAAGACTATAAAACACTTTTTCAATAGTCCAGTGACATAGGTTGCAGTATGATTAAGAGTGAGGTACAAAGGAACACCTAGAAATACCGGTTTCTCTGCACCTTCTCTCCATGGCACAGATGAGCCTACTTTCCATCATACTTTTTGTGTACAAGACATTTTGTGGTTCTCTTTACCCTTCCTGTCAATGGCTGCTCTCTTCCATCAATTTCATTTAGAATTATACTATAGATCAATGCAGTTCAAGACCAGTGTGGCTTCTGTGAATGGTTGACTGCACATATATTCATTTAATAGAGCTCACACTATGACATGTATTGGCCAGCTGCATTTCCTCTCCACTTCAGCAGTTAATTTCATCAATAACTTATCTCATAGCCTGTTTCCCTTTTATCCAGAAAAACGGACTGCTTTCTGCCGAGTCAGCTTTCTGTAGTGACCACAACAGCAAAACTGAAACAATACAATCCTCTTCTCTACCTCAAATACTGCAGCAGATGTCACTAAGCAATTTTAATTATGAGATACTGATTTTAAACCTGTTTTAACTAAGATACAAACATGGGGGATTAAACATGTAATTACAAACCATGTATAAACACAACTCTTCAACCCTACTAAGCCCTTGGTCACACAAACTTTACATTTGGAAAGTATTTGAGTCATTTGAGTACATTAAACTTCTAAAAAAATCAAACTCTTCTACAAAGAGCTATTGTAACTTCCATTCTGAAATGCTTGGAAGCACTGTCCCCTTAATCACAAAAATAAAAAAATGTAGTAAAAAAAACTGTGTTATGAAAACTGTGTTATGTACTTAACAGAGTGTTTGAGATCAGTGTTATCTCTGACATTTCTAACCTGAATATGACCTGCCAGGAAAAAAACATCTATATGAATGTCAGGAATTGCTATTCCTTCTGAAATCAGTAATAAAGCTTGAACCTGACAATTATCTTACAGGACATAATGAAACAATTTTTAAAAAGTTTTGTACTGCTTAAAGGAAATCATGAAGTATTTTAAATATTTATCAAAATGTAGCTGTCTACAAAAAAACCCAAAACTTCCATGCTGAATGTAAGAAGTTTTTGTAAGGCTACATATAAAGCAGAATGAATATAATTAAAAATATAACTAAACACAGTAAGGGAACTCAGATGCTCATTTCCCACAACAATACACAGATCAGCGGACAAAGCTGAACATCATGATCATGTCTGACTCATTTCTGTCTTTACAAAGGAAACTTTGGAATGATGTGGATGGTTCGTTTAAGGAAATTACACTGGGATTAAAGACTTTAATATTAAATTTATTGAAAGTGGTGCAATCTTTACATGAACACATTTAACCTAATTTACAAGTATATAATATTCATCTACCCTGAACAGTTGAAGACAGGCATAAATTAATATAGTTCATGTCCACGCAAGGTGCTGCCCAAGGGCAATTAAACTGATTTTTAAAACCTTTTCAACTGAAATTTGTGAAACCTGAATGCTTAGGGAAGCCCAAGGACTACAATACCATTTTTTGTGTTTTAGCAAAAGCTCAACCATTTGAGGCCTGTCCGGAATTTACCCTAAGATGGTTTTCCTGTGGAAAAGCTGCACCTATAATACAAAGGATGAAAACAATTTTACGAACCTGAAGTAACTGAGGAGAAGGGCTCTGGAGTGGGAGACTGTGTCGAGGGACCCTTCCTGAAAGCAGCAACCTGCTATGATTCTATGTAACTTTTAAATTTTAGGATACACTGCTAATTATTAGCAGCCTTCTTGTTCTCACAGAACACATGTGCAGGGCATGTACATGTCAAATGCTTCTGGGAATAGTTTATACTTACAATTGCATCAGTGACCTCTTTAGTGGGTCTGCCCACTCTAAAAATCCTGAAGAAAGAGGTCCTGAACAAAAATTTTCAAACTAAATACAGGTTTTCCTTGGAATGTGTAGGTCATATTTTAGCCTTAAACTTAAAAAAAGTGAGAAAAAGCAGAGGAAAAAAAATCCTCATCTAAAGAAGCTTCTTAGCGTAGTAAAACCCAATTACATCACAAAACCTTCTTTTAACACTATACATTATCATCAGATAGCCAAATCTTGTATTTTTATACTACCAAGCTCTCTGTTCGTATTTTATGTGTTGATCCCTTTATGTGCAGACATCCTTAATTTCCTGAAATTGCAGTTACATATGCAAACTTGTGCTACCACCAGCACTGAAATTTTATTTTTATATACAGGCCTCAGAGCATTAATTACAGCTTTTAATACAGGCTTCTGAAAATAAGCTATTACTTGGGATGCTATGTATTTTCTTAAATGTGTTCTAGCTTGCAGGATTTTTAAAATAAGTCACTCTGAAGAGGAAAGAATGTTATGCATTAATTTATTCAATCGTATTTTATTTCATTTCAAAGTGTTGTTTCTGATAAGCAGAATGATGGATAATTTATCCTTAAAACACTTACCTTAATTCAGCCTGTTTACCAATTAGTTTCTAAAGAAAGTTTTGACAAACTAAGAGCAATCTATTTAGCAAAAGGGAAATGACTGAAAATATTTTATATAAAATTGCATTACATGGTTTTCATGGAAGGCTATAGTGAAGAAAACACAACAGCAAAGATCTGAATTACACAGATTTAGTGTTTGCAACTACTGTGGAAAGAAAACCTCAGCTACTCTTGAGAAGTTTTAGTTTGCTGAAGAAACAAAACTGTATATGTAGTATCTTCTGTACACTACATACATTCCTATGTACTAAAAGCATTGTTCTTTCAGAGATATTTTAGGCAAAGACTCCTTAGTAGGAGACCACAACAGAACTTTTCTTAATAGCCTAACAGCATCCTACAATAAATCAGGCAGAACCAAAATATCCAACCAGTTACGCAAGTATGGCCTCATTGCTTTGTTAGGCAGTAATACTCCTGAATAATTTAAGACTGGATAATTGAATCCAAATACCTCAAAATGTGTGCATCAACTCATGGAAATTCCCAGAAAATGAGATTCTGAAAGTGGCAAAGAAAAATTTAGGTAGAGTGGCACCATAAAAAGACAGCTTCCTCTCTGCTTCCTTCTTGATCATGAAGTCTATTGGCCTTGTTTTTACAAAGAGAAGGTGGCAAAAGTATGATAATACTTAAAGCGCTTCTTTTCCAGGACTGCCTAGGTTTCTTGACTAATAGCAAGATGAGAAATTAAAATTGTTTTCTTGCTGTAAGATGATAAACTATCCCACTTGTCCTGTATCCGGAACTTAACCTTCATTTCCTCACTCCCAGTTCCCAGCCTGGAAGAAGGATCTGAGAAAGAAGTTCTAGGTCATGAGATGAGATGGAAGGGGGAGGATTCCAAATTCAGGGGGAAGGGAAACCTATGGAATAAATTATTCTAACTAGCATTTAAAAAAATGTCGGAGTGAACAATACATCAGTATAAGAATACTACCCCACTTCCATCCTTTACTTTTTCTGCAATCACTTACAGCAGATCTTGTCTTTCACTACACTTATTTAACCAGCATTTTACAAATGAAATTATTTAACATTTCTATTTTCAGATTTCACAAGTACATTCAAATCCCTTCCACAGGGCCTTAACAGTCAGCCCACACACAGTATTTGTTACAAACATCAGTATACACAGCAAAGAATAGTATATAAGAAAGCAAATCAACACAGAAGTTCTGAAAATTGTATTCAACTTCCTCTTGGAGAACATTAAAGTTAACAGATTTCTGCTTGCAATTTTATTGCCAAATATCAGCAAGCTTTAAAAAAAGAGACTTGCCAGTAAGAACTAAAAAGAACTTTAAGGCATAATTCAGATATGCCATAGCATACATTTTAACGTTATACTGTGGTGAAGGTGCATGGAAGGGAAGCAACTATGATTTAGTTGTATATAGCACATATGCAGGAATATACATATTTTACAAGCATACTGAAGAACAAGCACACTGAAGAACAAGCACCCCACACTTGAAAAGGTATTGTTTTGCCTGCACAAATGCAGGGTTGAATTCCACGCTCCATTACAGACATATCATTGAAAAACCACTGTAGTGTGCTAACTTAGTCTAAAACAACAGTAAAATTAAATTAAATTTACTTTCTATAATATGTAACTGATAAGAATTCATGTCAGGTATTTTTAAACAGAGATAATGCTAAACCACCACTACACATCTGGGTTCTTTTCAGTTAAATCTAAATAAATAAAATTATGTCTGCCTTCTCTCTCAAGAGCTGTATCCAATGAATTTTTTACTAATGAGAACAACAGCTACAACTAATGCCTTTCAAGCCTCAGCAAAACTGAATTATTAAATCTGTCTGCCTATATCCTATTACAGCCTACTTATGAATACTTGATTTTATTTTGTATAATTGACAACAGTTGTCAGGAAAGGAAGGTTTTAACGGCAATCAAATTAAGATCAACTGGTATAAGTGTCACAGTGAAGAGCCTGCGTCAAGTGTTGATGAATTAATTGATGGGTCACTAGTAAACAGGGCATGTGGAACTATGGTGTCATAAACAGCTATATATTTTTGGTAATACTACCAGCCTTTCTGATTTTAAGACAAAGTAATTGGAAGAGATGAGTTACTAGAATATACCCATAAAAAGAAAAAATAGACTGACTTCACACACCTAGCATCAGATCATTTATGAACAACTTCATTTTTGAATCATTTATATTACTTAAGTGACTATCTGCATGAAAATTTTAAACTGATGACAAGATGAATAGCAGCACCAAGATGACATGTTGGAGTACAGAGTTTCATTTACCACTATAACAAGAAGCTTTCAATTATGATAGTTTCTAAGGAGGAAAACAGCCCAAGACATCCCAAACATTTAAGCTACAATGCCATCACATAGGATGAAACCAAAAAATATAGTGGCATTTATATAAGACTGATTAAATTAGTTTTAAGGCATTACTTTCTCTTAAGACCATGAAAGAACTGTGTGTACTTGAGATATTTGATCTGAATTAAGAAACCGATGAAGCAATTGATTAATTGGAATTTAAGCCATCAGTCACTGGATCCATCAACAGATTCATTTACATTCTAAACAATCAGCTGATGGTCTTATAGGATACCATGTATTAATACACAGTCAATATGATACCCCCAAACTCATCACCATTCTTTATTGACAAGCGCACAGATGCTTTTAATCCGAGCTTGATCACACTGCATCTTTTTTGAATTGCTATATTGATTCAGTACGCTTTACGAATTTTTAACTCCATTTTTTATTAAAAACATTATGGAATCCTCTTATACATAACAAACTGTTCAAAATAAAAAAAAAGAGAGTATCCATATTCACATTCTCAAATTTTAACTTACTGTTTTGTATTATTTTGAGATTATGGAAGGATACTCAAAAGCATGAATTTGCCTTTTCCATTTAACAGGATTTGACACAGCGCTTTGCCAGCAATAATGGGGCAGTCTCTTTTTGGGGAAATCCAGCGACACAAAAAAAAGATAATGTGAATTACGTATATCTTTGGTTTAATGACTAAATAAAAACCTCTGCCACACAGAACACTTAGAACAGTGAAAAAGTTCTTGCTTTTCAGATCGCAAAAGGTGAAGGAGGCCAGAATACCACTTGATAATGCTATGAAAATCAGTACTGTACTTAGCAGATGTCAGCTTTACCATTTTATACAATCAACAGAATATTTTTCACTGACACTACTTCCTGTTTGTGCCTTAGCTTAGTTTGCTACTCCAGTTGTTTTCAACATTTAGAACTGGAATAACCTATGTCCATCTGTCTCATTCATGATCCAAACACATTGTCTGATTAAAACTCAAGAATCTTTAGAATAATTCCAGCCTTGTTTTTTCATCTGTAAACTACTGTGCTCACATCTTCAACACTAGACACATTTACTATATACGTTAGTATGAGAGCACACTTCTCAACAAGGAGTGGATGGTACACCTTCCTTCAAATGAATCAAGGCAGAAAATGTTTTCCAGAGGTAATTGTAACACAGTAGGAGAAAATCCCTATTGTAACTTACTACAGCAATCTAATTTCCTGATACTACAGACTACTTTGATACAAAATATGCAGCACATCTGGATAGGTAAACGGGATGAAACCAAACCTTTTGCAACCAGAGTGGTTACAGCCTTTTAACACAGAGGTGCTCCACTGCAAAACATTTTAAGACCCCACTACAAGAAGAAAATTGTCTAACATTGATACTATTCCGTAAGTGCTATTCCATAAACATCACCCATTCTGGTATCTTATTATCTGGACCATTATTGTGGTCTAACTACTGAGCCCAGCCGGCATTTTCCATTTATCTGTCCTTAACACACAGTGCTGATTTGGTCGTCAAAGGAAAACATTCTGATTTGTCACTGGATAGTTGGTTCTTATTTAAGCCGCATTAGGAGAATTATTCCAAGTACAAGTACTGCATGTTTGCTTACAGATTTCAGTAGGATTCTTCTTACAAGTTACAGTCACATATGCAGTAGTTATACAGGGCAATCATTAAATTGCTGCCTATCATAAGAGAAACTGGATCAGGAATTAGGACTTTTTAACTAGCTTTCTACATTTTTGTCTTGAATTTCAGTAGAGAAATCAAAATCAATTAAATCTATTTTCTAATCCTAATGCAAATCACACATTAACATCGATGCCATACGTAAAGGTTCAAAGCATTCAAAATATTTTAAGAATATTGACATAACAGGCTCCCTAATTTGAGAGCTCTGACAGCACAACAGAACTTGCTCTCCCCATCAACCTCCTTAATGCACTTATGTATTTCTAAAGACCAATAATACAAAAAGTACGTATGTGTACACCCCTCAAAGAAGAGCACTCGTAACTGAGTCAAGGAGCATTGTCTCTTGATGAAAGCAGAACTCAGAAGCAAATAGAAGAGGTTGAGAACAGGGTATGGCCAAATGTATCAGAATCCACTGAAAGTATGTTTAATCTCAAAGATGTGCCATTAGCTGAACTAAATTAGGAGGAACAGGAGTCAAAACTTTGGTATCTCAAAGCTTAAACACAGAAAAGTACAAGTCAAAGGAGTTGAAAAAGCCATCAGAATACAACTGGCACATGAAAAAACAGAGGATAAATCTTTGGTTAATATAGCAGGAAAAAGCTTATTCTCCTTTACCAAAGAGGAGCCTGGGAAGAAACAAGAGAC
This sequence comes from Porphyrio hochstetteri, assembly GCA_020800305.1. NCBI lineage: Eukaryota > Metazoa > Chordata > Aves > Gruiformes > Rallidae > Porphyrio > Porphyrio hochstetteri. Next base: position 104,249,546 of record CM036906.1, on the reverse strand, counting down.
CCAGCTGCAAAGATTTACCATTGGACTTCATGACAACAAAAAACAGAGGATTTCTATTTTCTCTCAATTTATTTTTACTTTACAGAGGAAGGCTCTGTAAAACACCTGTGATCAGAACTGGAACTGAAGTTTAATATTCCCAGCTAAATTTCATTTACCATTAAAATGTCCCAAAAGCAGTGGCAACATGGGCATTTTTATGGAGAACTCAGTGCCCTTCTCAACTGTGTACTCCTTACAAGGCCACTGGCTCCATATCAGGCTTTCTACCAAAAGAAGAGCTGCTAGCTTAAGGGCTATGCAAGCTTCCTACCCAATTCCAGCCAGACACACGCCTCAACCCCCATATCACAGTCAAAATCAGATTAGTATGTGTGAGCCATTCTTCCCTTATCAATACATTAACATTAATTTCAGCATAATTTCTAAATCTGTAGTGAGACAACTTTAAAACTACTGAAAGATCACTCCTCATTAGACCTAATAATCAGAACTTTATATACTACGCAGCAATTCCTTTTTCATAATAGAGATGGGGACCATCAAGAGCTGTTTTCCAATCGTTTCAAAGAATTATCAAGTTAAGGCTAACAGATTGTCTAGTAAAGCTTTCAGGTAAATTTAAAAAAACATCAAAACCAAACACAAAGCCCACCAAAAAATTAAACAGTGTAACATAAGGATAGGTACCTTAAAAAAACCATAACACACAACATCAGCTTTCTGAACACATACTTTAGAGAGGAAACAAACCACTTCTACACAGGGAATTCTTGAACCTAACTTCTGCAAGAGTAATTTGTCTTTTATTTTCAAAGCCTTCAAAAACATATCTATCAGTTATACATATAGTTTTTGCCTGACTTGCCCTGCCTCTGACATCCATTTTGATGATTGTTGCCATCAGCTTTTCTAAGCTGTTTCCCAAAACTGGTGCAATTGTTTGGTATTTCAAGACATTCAGACTGCTAGCCCAGCCAAGACACAAAATGCCCTGAAATTCTGTGGAAACGCATTATCACTGGAGAGTAGGAATAGGGAAATCTAAGTCTAACACAATACACTGCCTCCTTGCATATCAACTTTTCAACTCTTACTAGTGTTTTTTTAATACAAAAAAATACTAAAATATTTCTTTGTTACTGCAAATCTAATTAAACACTTGCATTGTGTTGGTCACCTAAGCATGCACAGAAAATAAAAGAAAATAATCAGGAAATTAAATACGTGATAGTGTCCTATAATAAAATTCTACTGTGTCATTTGACATCAATACTAGAGAGCAATATTGTCAGAACCTTAACGCTCGCTGAGACCACCTCCTTCCACCACAGAGCACTCATACTATCTCAAACAAGTAGCTGATCATATATATTCAGTAAGTAATACTCAGTGGCTTAAAGTAGATCCCAAAACATTTCAAGCCCGATTTAAATCAAATGTTAAAAATGGAATAGGAACTGAAGTATAGAAACAGATTAAAGTAGTTTGGACAGATTGTTGGCAGCTACTCATGCCCTGAAGATAAACTTTTATCTGGCCGTATGTGCAAAACTTAACTCTAGTCATTTATCATTCTCTGTAGCAATAGATTTTCAAAGCCTTTTAGTTCCCAGGCAGGTAGGTTTTATAACACTTGTTTTCTAAACATAATAGAAAATTCCAGAATGTGTGACAAATGCAACTCCTTCAGCCTTATTAATCTGCCATAGTTGGTTTTATAAAGAGATAAAAAGCGACATCAGTTGTGCAACTGAATGACAAACTGGCATTTTCTTCCTCTCCTTTGATTTTCAAATATCTGGAATTCCAGAAAACACTGGGGCACAGACAATAAAGCTGTTTGCAGAACACTTATCCCTAACTGTCCAGACTGAACAGGTACTACTTGCCCTCACCTTTATTATATTTTTACTTGCAGTGCGTTTGGGGTTTTCTGTTAAGACTAGTAAAGAATCCTGAAGACTTTAAACTACAAATTTCAATGGAAATGAGATTGCTTTGTTGTAATTCTGAAAAATGTGAACATGTTTGAAACTAGTAATTTATGCTTGATTAAATATACCTTCTTTAAGGAGTTTAATAAAGTGAAATTCAAGAAATTCATCTATGCAGTGGGTGACATTCAAAAGGTCCTCAACAGGCTGGAGAAACAGGCTGACAAGAACCTCAAAGTGCAACAAGAAATGGTGCAAACTGGTGCACCTGTGCAGGTACAGCCCCACACACCAGTTTATGCTGGGGCTAGCCAGCTCAAAAGCAGCCTGGCAGAACAGGACCTGAGGGTTTACTGTGGCGCATTTACCATGAGCCAAGAACAACATTGTTGCTGAGCATTTTGCAACATTAAGGTAAGGCTGGTCCTTCATCTCTTCCCATCCCCAGGGCTTTTACATGAAAAGTATCAGTAACATGTGGAATGTAAAATCATAAAATGATTAGTTTATTACTTCATTACTCCATACACATTACACAGACACACTTTTTATATTTAAAGAAAGCAAAGCTTTGAGTTTTGCCTTTGTAGCAAAGAAGGCTACTGTTATCCTGGGCTGCCTTAGGCAACATATTGCCAGCAGGTTGAAGGAGGTGGTGTTCCTCTCTGCTCAGCACTGGTGAGGTCACATCTGGAGCCCTGTGCAGCTGTCATCACCTTGCAAGTAATTACAGGACTGTGAGAATTTGTAACTGATTTCCCATTTCCCTATTGTTTCCATTGTACAGCTGTGATGGTAGACAGAGTATTATGGAATGTTCACACTGGTAGATTACTATATACTGTATGATGATTTGGGCATGACAGCATGCTTGACAGCAGTGGAACTGATCAGTCAGTGGGAGTTGCTCTTTCTAGACTATTGCCTCTAACAATACAAAATAAAAAATGAAAAACTGCCAATTTGGTAGCTACTGAGAAGTCTACAGCAGCTGATGTATTAAAATGCATTTGTGGGTCTTATTTTACTAGACTATCTTCAACAGTTCTACCTTTACAGTTTCTAAAAACACCTGCAAGTTTGTCAGAGGAGGGCTAAATTAAAGTACTCTGTCTCTTGGGAAATCTACTTTTTTCCAGAAGCAGGGACTATTGTTTTACATAGAATCAAGTAAGTGTCTACCAAAAATTCTAACTCCGTGCAAGAGAGATGTACAAGATTCAAATAGCACAGTCATTTCCATTTTACCCTCTGGAAGTTCAGCTTCTACCAGAAAAGGCTGAAGAGAAAACCCAGCTCTACTCTTCATACCATCACAAAGCATTATCTGCAACAAGTGGGAACACAAAGGTGGGTTTAACCAAGATTAATAAATTCTTACTCTCCTAAAAAGCTACTAACAGAAAGCTGTATCTTAACACTGTTATGATACGTCTGTCTCATGCCTAAATAGCTAGCAGTAGTACAGAATACAAATAATCCTTCATAGTACTAGAATGTATGGAGCATGTCACAAGCCCAAAAGGTAGCTATCCCTTCACTCTTCCAGTTAAAGACCCTTTATCAAATAGACTGTTTAACCCTATTTCCACGTACACTAACAGGCCATACCATCTTTCTCCCTGTAACTCTAAAAGTTGTGGCCAATTTCAACCAAGCATGGCAGACAAAAGATCTCAAGGATATGAAGTTCCTTGAATTTTTGTGAAAAACAAGAGGATGAGCAAATCACATAAACAAGAGAAAAGCCAAGCTGTCAGCCCCAGCAGTCACCTGTTCTAGGGCCTAGAAAAAACTGATAGCAAAAAATCAACATGTGCTTAGCTCAGAACCAGCCACTGCATTTGCCAGCTTTTGCCCCATGAATAATACGAATCTGAGGTTACTGGAGGTGAGCAAACGAAATGTTTAAAGCAAAAAGAAAAAATAAATTTCATTCTTTTTAGAAACAGTAGTCACCTTATTAAATGTGTGTTCCTCTCAGAATTTCACGTTTATAAGTTAACAGAGCACAAGTTTACCAGAGATACCAAGTCTTACAAAGACATGCACCAGATCTTCATTAAGGACCACTTCCAGTTCATGTCAGAACACTTTTGTGCGTTAGCATAGGAATTCCTGACCTGCATCAGGAACTGGTCACTAAACCAAGAGACAACTAAGGTAGAGGGAAAAGATTCTAGCTTAGAGAGCACGAAAGAGTTTATCTTTGAAATGCTTCTTCTTTTACATAATACTCCCAGAATGCTGAAGTGATTGACACTTGCTTCAGTTGGCAATTCCTGGGGACAATCACAAAGTTATACAATGTCTAGCTTTTGACTTATGATTGAGATAGCATATAGACAAATAAAACAGGGAGAACGCCAAACATTTTCTTTTAAAAAAACCCTGAAAACTAGGTTAAAGGCAACTTCAGATCTAGCTTAACATCAGTAACAGAGCTTTCTGTTGGTGTAACACAGATATTGCCTACCTTAGTTTTCTACCAAGGTATTCAATTGCTTTTGGGATGAAACCTGCTTATACACCAAATGAAAATAACCTTTAAACCATCTTTTGCAGCCAGCTCAGCACGAATGTTTCCTATAATCCAGTGGAAGGCTAATAAATAGGACAAATCTTCCAAATTGCTTGTCATCTCTGCTACATGTAATGAGAAATAACCAGGTTCAGCCTCAGCATTTACACCCTTCCTCTTTAAATATATGTAAACCCAAAATATTATTCCAGAGGTTTTTTTGCTCTTAATTTTTTTTTTTTTTGAAAGCCAATGAAAATCTTGTGGAAACCTCTGTTACACAGGGACCCTGAAAGCAGCAAAGAATTCAGATCTGAGGAGGAGTGATTTCCACCTGCTCCGCACCCCCGGAAGTAATCCTAACTCTAAACTCAAACAGCCATCTAGCTACCTTCATTCATGAAAAAGAGGAATACAATGTTACGGACTGTCAAACATGAATACAAAACAAAGACCCATGTATATTGGCCTTTAGTCTAACTTTCAGAAAAGTCTGATTAAAATGAGAACTGCAGACACTAGATACATTGGGTACACCATTAGCATCAAAGTCACTGTATCAGATTAGATGATGATTCTGGCTAAAAAACGATGTATCTGACAAAGTCAAAACACCATCTAATAAGAGTTCAGTTTTTAGCAAATGAGCTTGATCCCCTGAAATTCAGCTTATCCTATGCAGCATTCCTCAAAGTGCATTTGGGGTGCGCCTGGGAAGTGGAAAGGGAGGAAAAAAAACCCCACTGCCATTGCTTCTACAGTACCACTCTTGCAAGAAAAGAAGCCAGAATAGTTTTAGACTGATCTTTGTAAACAACTCATCTATAACTCAAAATCACAGAATCACAGAATTATCAAGGTTGGAAAAGACCTAGAAGATCATCCAGTCCAACCATTCACCTATTACTACTAGCTCCCACTAAACCATATCCCTCAATACAACATCCAGTCTTTCCTTGAACACCCCCAGGGTTGGTGACTCCACCACCTCCCTGGGCAGTGCATTCCAGTGCCTGACTACCCTTTCTGAGAAGTAGTGCTTCCTAATGTTGAGCCTGAATCTCCCCTGGCGCAGCTTGCTACCATTCCCTCTAGTTCTGTCACTGCCTACACGGGAGAAGAGGCCGACCCCCAGCTCACCACAACCTCCCTTCAGGAAGTTATAGAGAGCTATAAGGTCTCCCCTAAGCCTCCTCTTCTCCAGGCTGAACAATCCCAGCTTCCTCAGACGCTCCTCGTAAGGCCTGTGTTCCAGACCCCTCACCAGCTTAGTAGCCCTCCTCTGAACGTGTTCCAGAGCCTCAATGTCTTTCCTGTAGTGAGGGGCCCAAAACTGAACACAGTACTCGAGATGCGGCCTCACAAGTGCTGAGTACAGGGGGACAATTACCTCCCTGCTCCTACTAGTAACACTATTTTTGATGCAAGCCAGGATGCCGTTGGCCTTCCTGGCCACCCGCGCACACTGTCGGCTCATGTTCAGCCGTGCATCAATCAGTACCCCCAGGTCCATTTCCTCCACACAGTCCTCCAGCCACTCCGCCCCAAGCCTATAGCGCTGCCTGGGGTTGTTGTGGCCAAAGTGCAGGACTCGGCATTTGCTCTTGTTGAACCTCATGCCATTGGCTTCAGCCCAGCTCTCCAGCCTGTCCAGATCCCTCTGTAGGGCCTCGCTACCCCCAGGCAGATCCACACTCCCAGCCAATTTAGTGTCATCTGCAAACTTACTGAGGGTGCACTCAATGCCCTCATCTAGGTCATCAATAAAGATACTGAAGAGGACAGGCCCCAGCACCGACCCCTGGGGAACACCACTCGTGACCGGTCGCCAGCTGGATTTAACTCCATTTACTACCACTCTCTGAGCCCGGCCCTCCAGCCAGCTCCTTACCCAGCCGAGGGTGTACCCATCCAAGCCACGGGCTGCCAGCTTCTGCAGGAGAATACTGTGGGAGACAGTGTCAAAGGCTTTGCTGAAGTCTAGGTAGACCACATCAACAGCCTTTCCCTCATCCAGCAGATGGGTCACTAGATCATAGAAGGAGATCAGGTTGGTCAAACAGGACCTGCCCTTCATGAACCCATGCTGGCTAGGCCTGATCCCCCGGCCATCCCGCACATACCGCATGATCTCCCTCAAGACTATCTGTTCCATAACCTTCCCTGGAACCGAGGTCAGGCTAACAGGCCTGTAGTTCCCCGGATCCTCCTTACAACCTTTCTTGTAAATGGGAGTCACATTGGCAAGCCTCCAGTCTTCTGGGACCTCACCAGTCAGCAAGGAGGACTGATAGATAATGGAAAGCGGCTCGGCTACCACCTCTGCCAGTTCCCTCAGCACTCTCGGGTGGATCTCATCCGGCCCCATGGACTTGTGGCAGTCCAGTTGGAGTAGGAAGTCTCTGACTGTTTCTTCCAGAATCACAGGGGAGTTAGCATGCTCCCCAGCTGAGACTACCAGGTCAGAGAGAGGGGTACCCTGAGGATCTGTTTGACCTTTAAAGACAGACGTAAAGAAGGCATTCAGAACCTCCGCCTTTTCCTTATCCTCAGTGATCACATTCCCAGCCTCATCCAGTAAAGAGTGGATATTCTTCTTTGTCCTCCTCTTACTGTTAATGTACTTATAAAAGAGTTTATTATTCTTTTTCACCCCAGCGGCCAGGTTAAATTCAAGCTGGGCTTTTGCCTTTCTGATTTCACCTCTACACATCCTGACAACTTCCTTGAATTCATTCTCAGTTACCCGTCCCTCCTTCCACAGGCGGTAGATTCTCTTTTTCTCACGGAGCCTCAAGAGTAACTCCCTATTCATCCACGCTGGTCTTCTTCCCCGCCGGCTCATTTTGCGGCTCAGGGGGACCGCCTGCTCCTGCGCCCTTAAGACTTCCTTCTTGAAGAGCAACCAGCTCTCTTGTACCCCTTTGTTCGCTAAGACTGAATGCCAAGGGACTCCCCCTACCAGTCTCTTGAACAAATCAAAGTCTGCCCTCTGAAAGTCCAAGGTAGCAGTTTTACTATTCCCCCTCCAAGCTCCACCATGAATTGAGAAATGTATCATTTCATGGTCACTCTGTCCAAGGCAGCCCCCAACCTTCACATCTCCTACCAGACCTTCCCTGTTCACGAACAGCAGGTCTAGTGGGGCAGTTCCTCTTGTGGGCTCTCTGACCAGCTGCATCAGGAATGCATCCTCTGTGCACTCCAAAAACCTCCTAGACTGCTTCTTCTGTGCTGTGCTGTACTCCCAGCATATGTCAGGGAAGTTGAAGTCCCCCATGAGCACAAGGGCTGATGACCGTGCAGCTCGTGCCAGCTGCTTGTAGAACACCTCATCTGTCTCTTCATCCTGGTTTGGCGGTCTATAACAGACGCCCACCAGGATGTCTGCCTTGTCAGCCCTTCCTCTGATCTTTACCCATAGGGATTCAATGTTATCATCCCTAGTCACAATCTCAGTGGCAGAAAAGGATTCCCTAACGTATAGAGCCACACCACCACCCCTCCTTCCTTGCCTGTCTCTCCTGAAGAGTTTGTAGCCATCCATTGCAGCACTCCAGTCATGGGAGCAATCCCACCATGTTTCTGTTATGGCAACCAGGTCATAGTTTGCCTGCCGCATTATGGCTTCCAACTCTTCTTGCTTGTTGCCCATGCTGCATGCTTAGTGTAGACGCACCTCAGCTGAGCCCCTTGCCTCTTGCTTCTGTTTTGACTAAAGATATAAGATATTGCAGTGCTGCAGATTAATTATGTGGTGTATTGAAGATGGAAAATTGTATTTTTCCCTGAAAGAAGCTTATAGGGAGGGTAGGATTTTCAGATTAGTTCAAACTTCATTTTACTCTCCATAGATTTATAGAAAGAAGTTATAGTTAAACTGTTTTATTGCACGGAATATAAAATAAAATTACATATAGAACATAAAAATATGCAAAAGCTACTGTGTTTCACAAAGTACTTAAAGTGCCAACTATAAATTAAACCATAAATCAGTCAAAACTGCAACACCCAAGAAGAAACAATTACAGATGTAAGTGTTCATTCTGTAGTCAAAAAACAATTACTGCCATATGCTTGAAGTTCGTGGGATTTGGGGGTTTTTTGGGGGGGAGGAAGGTAGTTTGTTTTATTTTTAAAGTAGTGCAACACCAATATAACTAGTTAACTTGTTGCATGCTTATAGAAAGCACATTTTCAATGTTAAAACTATCCAATGTGTGTAGCAGAAGTGTATATAAAATAATTTACATCAGAATTCTGGGAAGATTTCTCTCAATTTGCTCCTCACTTTACATTATAAGGAACATTTACATAGTAGGTACCCAACTTGAAGTGCTCACAATAATTTTTAAAAATATCAATTATGGAAAGTATTTTAACAACATGATAAACTTTAAAGCAGCAGCTTTATTTTCTTGATTGCAAATAAATGAGTTTCTTAAAGGGAAACCTTCATTATGGCATTCTAAAGAAAACTGACAAGTAGACTTAAACAGTGAATACTGAAGTAGACTTGAATTTCACTTTCAGAAATGTTTTTCTTCACACATTTTTGACCCTGTTCCCCTCCCCCCATCTATACAGAGATAGCTTAACTTATATCAACTGTGGTTCAAGATTTACTACTCATATATTCCAATCAGGACAAAGAGGCATCCTATGCAGAAACACTTCTGGCCTGTGCTGTTCATTGGCAGCCACAACCATGTCCCATTCTTCAATGAACAGCCCTACAGAGAAGGGAGACTACACAGTGTCTTGCAACCTCCCAAACAGAACCCAGAAATTTAAGATTTAATAGGGAGGAAAGCCTGCTATAGTGCCAATATGCAAAACACATAATTTGAGATCTTGTTTTGTTGCAAGAAGGCAACGGTCTCATCTTGTTCTTGTCCGTTCATTCATTCCAGCAGTGGCGATGCATCCGATGTAAAGTGCCACAGGCTGCCTCTCACCAGGCAAACAGGTGTTGATGCTCCTACAGCAGCAAGCGCTGTGCAGTGCTACCTACTGAGCTCCATACACCCTTTTGCTGCGGGTACATCCCTTCAAGAAACTGCAGCTGATACGTACCCATGCTGGAGTGGGCGATTACTGCTTCTGAATGCCTAAACATGTAACATCTAATCCCACAGAGTTAGTAAAGACTCGGAAAATTTTGGATTAACGCACACCACCCTTCTGCCACTTACACACTGCATGCAAGTGGCTTAGTTTAACTATTCTACAGGAGCAGAAGTCCTCCTGCTTTGTACTTTTCTAGCAGCTGTGACTTCAGCCACAACAGTTTTGGGGTCAGTAGGAAAAACTGACATTGCAAGTAGCCCAAAACCAATTGCAAATCTTTATATAATCATGCTGGATCCAAGAGATTTTAGTTGTCAGAAACATTATGCATTTTAATAGTACTGGGGGAGAGAATAAAAAGAAAAGCCCATGTATCCTGAACCAGAGGGTGATTAACCAAGATGGAGATGATATACAGACTATTAGGAAAGCACGTCAGTCCAGACCGGTTATAGATGATCTAGTGCATCTAATCAGCATCTGAAAGTCATTATCAAGACACAGTAACAACTGCTTTTAGCAAATATATAGCTCTAGTAGTGTTCTGTAGGCTATCACAAATATTTTTGTCTTCTCTTGCAAGTGATCTCTGCAAATTTAGCCTTTTACCTGAAATATATGATAGAACCCCAGTGCCACCGTGAAATACCAAGTGCCACTAATACAGGGTTTCCCAATATCACAGCCATTAGCTTTGTGAAATTTAGTGCTGTCTGACAAATACCAGACAGTTCTTCAGGGTCTGAAGAGAAATGGTAATATAAAGGAGGGAAACCCATTTGAGTTATATGGGGGGTATGCAATAGTAATTTCCAAACTTTAATCAAACAGCTATAATTTATAGGGTTCCTATAAAGGAGATATTTGTTTCTCAAAGATTAAGAGTACTTCCCTATCACCATGGTAAAGGAAACAGAGCTAACAAGAAGTACTATTCTTTCTCTCACTCAAACTTGTTGGGGTTTTTTGACTGACAAAAAAGCAGTATTATTTACAAGTTAAAAATCCAGTTACTACAGCTTTTTAGATCATGGTAAGAAAATTAAAAAAAAAAATTAAATAACATATGTAGGTTCAGATTTCAGGTCTTAATGTAATAACTGAAATAAGAGTAATAATTATCTTGCAACACATTTAAATGTCATGACTGTAAATAATATAAAATACTATTAAGCCATATTAAACAAGGGCAGCCTTTTAAATATAGTGTTATTATTTGCTTTACCTAAAATTTTGTTATAAGACTTCATTAAAATCATCCTTTTAGATGAATGTGTCTATAAAGGTTTCAGATTCACAGTAAGATTTCTCCTGTTTAACAGTCTGAGCATACTGTATTTCTCACATACAGACCTTCTCCCATTATTCTGATGAACGCAGATCTCCTACCATTAATTTATTTGACCCACTTCATATTGGCCACAATGCACAGTCTAAAATTTTGACTACAAACACAATCACATAACCAATCTCAATTATCAAAACATACCAGTTTTCTCCGATGTTCTGAGAAACACCATGTCAGATGGGATTCGTTGATTCTGAGGAGAGGGAAAAAAAGTGTATTTTTGTAAGTAGGAGAAAAGTGAATTCCAATCAAATGTCCAGTAAGATCTATCACCAAAAGGTCACACTTGGATTGAAACTCAATTAAAATAGGATTTCTCACAGTACTTTACATTCAGCATTTGCAATTCAGAAATCAATATTTTCGAAAAATTATACAATAAGCAAACAACAGCTAATCCCTTCAGATGCTCTTTATAGCTGGATCATAAATACCTGAAGAACTACAACAGATTTACATTTTCTTGACTGAAAACAGTAGTTTGAGAATATAAATATTAAACTGAAGTATTTTAAAAATAATTTCCCTGAGCAAAACTCTGACACCCAGCATACATAACAGTGAACTTTAAACACACCTGTCTTGGCACTCAAGTTGGAAACATTATGTATACCAAGTATTCTCCTCTCTCTCACCACAAACATACATACACAGAGAAAAGAGCAAGCCAGGGAACACCATTTTGCTGTTTCACAAATCTATAAATCTGTCCTTTATAAAGGCAAAAATGAATTGCATTTCTTCCTCATCATCTAAGGCACAGAGCCATATGCAGCCAGATGCATCTGCATTCCTGTTCTGTCATTTCCCTTTCAAGCACAGAAGTATCTGCATCAAACTGCATTCTCAGGTTTTTGTTGACCACAGAAAGGCCAATCTGAGCTTTCAGATCAAACGAAATGAACACCCCTGCCCCCTCCCTCCTCGCATGCTACATGACTACCCCAAACCTTAGCTCCACCACCACTTGTTCCCAAGGCATCTACCAACACGCCTGTTACACACTGCCAACACAGGGCTTAAGAATGAAAAACTGGGGGAAGTAAAAAGAGCCAACATGTCAAATCCTGAATAGGATACCAACTGGAAAGAAAAAAATAGCAACAGACTAAGCTGACAGAGACCAGAGAGAACAGTGGGCAGAGACACAAGAAAAGATACTGTACTGAACTGCTGTTTCTTCCACCACAGCTTACATCCAGTATGGCATGGCACGTGCTGTACTGTTTGATAATGAAGCTAACACCAAAGATTAATTTGCATTTCACTTACAGACTACCTTTAACCAATTCACATACCTCAGTAGATTATTAGAATCATAGAATTGTCTTGATTGGACGGGACTCATTAGATCAACCATCACCCTAACCTGCCAACCACCACTAAACCACATGCCTAAGCAGCACATCTAACCATCTTTTCAATGCCCCCAGGGATGGAGACTCCACCACTTCCCTGGGCAGCCTGTTCCAGTGCCTAACAACCCACTCTGTGAAGGAGTTTTTCCTACTATCCAATCTAAACCTCCCCTAGTGTGACTTGACACCATTTCGTTTTGTCCTATCACTTGTCACCAGGGAGAAAAGGTTAGATTAGCATTAGCAATGGTTGTACTAGTTCCATGCTAAAAAAATATATGTAATATTCATTTCAGGTTACTTAAGAGGATATAACACACAAATACTTTTCACACAGAAAGCAGCTCCATCTGAGAACAAGTTTCAGGTTTTCCTGTTCTACTGCACTGATATTGCCTTGAAAGCAAACGCACACCTAGGGCTCACTGCTTTTTTTTTTTTTTAAAAAAAGAACACAACTGTCTTCCATGGAAAAGAAAACAAATGTAGCTGAGAAAGCCCACTACATGGCATTCATGAACTTCACAGATTTCAGCCTTAAAAACCTGGCTGGATTTACTCAACATAAAAAAAGCTAAGAAGCACGTTTGGTATCTGAGCATTTCAAAACTACACAAATATTCCCTATTTAACACTTCAATTCTAATCAAACTGCAAAATTATTACAGCAGCAATAATTCAACTGCAGTTCTGTTTTGCACTACCAGCTATAAAAACCTGGTTTGTTATTTTACACAGATGAAACACCAATGAAGATGGGGTCAAGTTAACCTGAAAAAATTGAGACATTAGGCAGGGGAACATCTCATACTGAGCACAACACACAGAATCCTGCCTGTAAATTTTGTAAGGGTAATCCTAGTCACAGCACTCTGATTCACTGTATCAAAGGGGTGTACATTATTTCTGTGGGGTATTACAAAGATGTAACTATCACAGAAAAGCATAACTGTTTCAAAATTATCTTTACATGAAATTCGAGTGCATTCAGCACGTAGCAGCTCCAAACCTATTTATCCCAACAGGAATCTAGGCAATAGCCCAGGCCACAGCATCAGCAAACACATTCAAAAACCTCCTAGAAGCAGGAGCACAAAGAGTAGTGTTTCTGTTCATTTGAGCTGAGCCAGTCCTCCATCTCAACGCAACACTGCTATGAACAGAAGGAAACCCAACGTTCTCAAACTGGTTTGATTTGAAATCAGACACAGTTTCTCATTTTTAACCCTCCACCTTCTACTTATTTTGAAGGCAGCACTTCCCCTTCATCCCCACATGTCAAAGGAAAGATCTTAGAAGTATGTATACTCACAGTCCCCTCTGATAAAACTTCTCAAAAATACATCTGCCAAGATAATTAAGCAGTGCTTTGTGTAACACTCAGTGTGTAGAGCCCTCAAAATACTATGCCTGACTATCCATAAAAACTAGTTCAGAGTGAAAAAATTCAGTCTCACTCTTAATAAATTAAAAAACCAGACAACACCACTGAAGCTGATTTCCTTCCCCGCCCCCCCCCCCCCCCCCCCCATATAAAGCTCTAACATTTGCCTTTGTTCTTGAGAAGCCACATTCATATAGCAATATTACTTCTGACCACAGAACATCCTGGATACTGTAGGCCAGCTTTTCCATTACTCCAAAGAAACCTTCCCCTGGATCAGCAGGCAGGCACAACAGTGTCACTTGCTATGGTGTGATCTGAATACACCTGTCCAAGTTTACTGCCACTTTCTGTGCTATACGGGCTCAGCTTTCAAAAATCAGATGATGTAAACTCTCTACAATCTGCGGGAGGCAGGCACCTCTTGACACTCCCTGTAACATACTGTCAAGGACACAGATTCAGAAGTGGGACTGGAAGCAACTGCAATTGTATTCTCTAGGGTGGGAATTTCAGTATAGAGGGGCCACAGAAGGCTACAGAGATGGTTCTATCCTATGCAAGCAAGATACTTGGAAAACAAGCCTGTCTGGAAATGTTAGAACCAGAACATGTGTGTATCTATGTGAAAGGCAAAACCCCCTTACCTTATACTTTAAAATGATGCGCTTTCATGCGCACTTCCTGATTTGCTGCAATTCCCAATTATTTGTAAAAGCACAAAGAGTTAAAAACTCATGTGCTTGTGTCTATGTCAAGAGTATTCACCTTGAAGAGTTTGCTCAGCTGCAACTGCAGCTAGTACAGCATTTTTTGGAATCCTGCCTTATAACAGAAAATAAGTAAACACATAGAGAAATTCATTATCCATTATGAACCCAGATTCAACCAGAAATATCTCTTCAGATTTGGAAAAAACTGCAGTAAAAACATTAACCTTAGTATATCCTATTATGCATTTCTTACAGGAAAGAAAGAGGAAAGGGGAGTGCAACTTCAAAATTCAATAAATCTTTCTTTAAATGACAATAACAATTAAACAGATATCCAGTCTTCATATAGATTAGCTATACATTTTTGCAGCTTCTCTGCCAGCTCTGACACAAATCCGTTACACAAGTTTCAGGTTACTGGCTTCATGCCTACAAACTTCCACTTACTCGTGAACAAGATAAAACACTTTGACCAACATCCAAAAATTCTGCAAAAGCAACACTCAAATGATCTAACACTAAATTAAATAGAAGTTCTAATAATTCCAACGAGGTGTCAGGTTTTTACAAATCATTACCGACTTCCATGAAGAACACATTTCACAGGCAGTAAATGAAACATTCACCTGGCACTTGCTATCCAAGATTCAAGTCTTTATGCCTGACAAAACTGGGCATCATCACAGAGTATCTCAAGTTGGAAGGGACCCATAAGGATCACCAAGTCTATCTCCCCTCCTAAAACTAAGTGCCATGAGCACTGCCCTGGGGAGCTTGGTCCAGTGACCAACCACTGCCTCAGTGAAAAGCCTTTTCCTAGCACCCATCCTGAACTTGCTCTGATGCTGCTCCATTCCATTTCCTTGAGTCCTGTCGCTGGTCACCATAAAGAGATTAGCACCTCCCCTTCTTCTGCTCCCCCTTGAGAAAGCTGTGGATCACAATTGAATTGTAACCATTTTACTAGAGGCAAAAAAAAGTATCTTGATTTTATGTCTTTTTAATGTGTTTTCTCTGCTTCCTTTTCTTTCCTGTAAAATAATTCCATACAAGGAATATGCCCTTCCATGTATGGAAGGCTAGAGACTGCCTTGTCTTTGCTTTCTCCTTAGGGAAAAAAAATAACCCAGGCAAACAAAAAAACCCAAAACCAACCAGTTGGACATCTTGTCTTTTATCAGGTTTCCCGTATTTTGGAAGTGGGCAGAAAGATGCTGCAAGAGTACTAGATACCAAAAAACATTGTCACTATTACTGCTGACACTGGAGTGCAAAGATTCCCCTGCAAAACTGTAGTCACTATAAAAGAGGGACTACACGGAAACAGATGGCAAGTATGCTACAAAAATCTTTAAGACCTCGTTATGGAGAAAATTAAGTTCTGTTGTACATCGTCACAGACAAACAGCAGCAATATGTCAATCACGTTAGCCCTCTCATTTCATATTCATCAAAGTGGAACAAGTTGAAATGACAACACATACAACTTCAAGCATTCAGAAACCCATGAAGAAACTATGTAATCTCAATTACCATGGAAAAGGAGCCAGAAATGCTTCTTGATATATATTGACATTTGAATACACAAGTAAAAAATTCTTGAATACATTGTTTTGTTCAAGTCTGGGCAGAAGTAGAACTTCAGGAAAGGAGGACTTCCATTTCCCTTGGTATCTGTCTATTCTGCAGACTTACAGATTCCTTCCTGGAGATCCAACTACAGCAAGACAACTGTCAACACAAGGTTATGTACTTCCCCAGCTTCTCTGGGCTCCCATGGCTAACTCCATGCCATACAGGCAGACTGGAAACCAAACCAACCCACAAACTCCTACTCCCCTGTAATAGAGGCTACAATGCTTGCTTGCAAAATATCATTTCTAATAGCTTTTAAATTACTTTTTCATTATTATGTTATTATAATGAAATTATTTTCATAACTGAAATCCTTAAAAATATTAATTTCACTTCACATTTGTGTTTTTTACAGCTCCAAGAAAAATTCCTTAAATTTTAAGATGAAGCATTACTGTTCCACATTTTCAAACACTATTATGTGTTATTTATTAAGTCTTATTAAGTGAGCATGTTATTAGCTGCGTTATTAAGTTTTATGCCCTCTTTGCACCTCCAAAATGTATTCCAAACTGTCAATAAGACAGAGTGTCTAAATAACAATATCTGAACTCATAGAATCATAGAATGGTATGAGTTGGAAGGATCACAGAGCTCCAACCCCCCTGCCACAGGCAGGGCCACCAACCTCAGGCCTGGAGCTACACTAGGTTGCCCAGGGCCCCATCCAACCTGGCCTTGAACACTTCCAGGGACGGGGCATCTGCTACCTCTCTGGGCAGCCTGTTCCAGCACCTCACCACTCTTTTTGTAAAAAACTTCCCCCTAATATCGAATCTAAACCTTCCTTCCTTTAGTTTTAATCCATTCCCCCTTGTCCTGCCATTGTCTATCCTTTTAAAAAGTTGAATCCCCTCCTGCTTATAAGCTCCCTTCAGGTACTGGAAGACTGCAATAAGGTCCCCCTGCAGCCTTCTCTTCTAGAGACTGAACAAGCCCAGCTCCCTCAGCCTCTCTTCATAGGGCAGGTGCTCCAGGCCTCTAATCATCTTCGTGGCCTCCTCTGAACCCTCTCCAACAGTTCCACATCCTTCTTGTACTGGGGGCCCCAGATCTGGACACAGTACTCCAGATGGGGCCTCACGAGGGCAGAGTAGAGAGGGACAATCACCTCCCTGTCCCTGCTGGCCACCCCTCTTCAAATGGAGCCCAGGATACCATTAGCCTCATCCTCTCAATTGTCCTATTTGAGAACACTATGCACACCTCTGATCCCATTGGAAACTAAAAATGTATCTGAACACAAGCCAAGAAGAATATCTAGGAAGCAGTATGTCTGTTCAAGGCAGGGGACGGTTCTTCAGCCAACACACAAGTGAGGTTTAGCTTTTAAAAACAGGTAATATTTTCTTCTATTTAGGCCTCTTCCTGCCCTAGTATTAACGCACATCAAAATTTTCAGTTGAAACAATAGATATAATTGCTTGGAATTAAACTGTTTTAAGGACATTGCAGTCATTTAGAGCTGCTTTGAAATCTATCAAGTATATTGAAAAAAAAGACAGTAACTAGAGGATACTCCAAGGTTTGAATATAGAAAAGCCTTTCATTTAAGTTGTTAGTATTTGTGATGCAGTCACTAGTTAACATATGGATCTCCAGCTCAAAAGAGTCATTAATTTCACAGCAGAAATGCTGTTGATGCATCTTCCAGTCAAATACAATGTTAACTTGTTCCTTGGCTATTAGAGTGAGCAATTGAACAGTTCACTCCCGGCTGGTTCTTCGGCTTGAGAGTCATACTCTGAAATTGGAAACTGCTTGCTCTGACAAAACACACTTCTCAACAGAACCAGAAAACATTTAATTTCATTAGTCTGAAGACACCCCCAGCTAGGCCAAAAGGAAAACAGCTCTGCTGGGCCAGGAGGGAGCTCACAGCTGAAAGACAACATGCAAACAACTAAATGCATCTTAGAGATAGCCAAGTAAAGTCTTCATCAAAAAGAACACTACTCATTATTTCCCTAAATCCTTAAACATTACTTCCCCCCCACCCCCCCGACTAGAAACTTCAGATACTCACAACATATGATCTGTGAATTACTGCAAATAATGCTGAAATAGATGCTAATGACCTACTTCACAGAAGACAGACTGACGCCCAAAGTAATTCCAGCTTTCCAGATTCTATCATAATTCAACTGACTGATGGATCTCTGAATTTCAGAGAAGGCAGATTACCTATGGAGACTCTTCCCTGTAGTCTATAATAATTTCAGGTTTAGAGATTAAGAAGGGCCTCAAAATTTTCCAAATAAAAATCAAAACATTCTCAGTCTCCTAGAAGATCTGGAATATGCACAAGGGAGTAGCTGACAGCTGATTCCACCTGCATTCTAAGGCAGAAAGGTCTAAGGCAAAACATGTTAGTGCTAATCTTGTCTATGCTAGTATGTGCTGCATAGACAGCCACAAGAAGGTGTCAGGTACAGATAACAGACAAAAGAAAGAAAAAGGCAAGAAATAGAACAAATTGCATGAAAACATACATTTTAAACTGAGAGTAGAAAACCAACTGAGACTTAGGTGTGGTATACTTTCTTGGGGCTATAGAAGAAACAGAAAGGAAGGAAACAGAAGTTTTCCAAAACAAAGAGAAGAGGGATTTCTTATACATGGCTGAAGAAAGAAATCTCTATCCACTAACAGCATGAGTTCTCCAAATTATCCAAGTAAAAAAGCACAAAATATATCAGCAGGGCATATTGCCTGAAGGATTTTCTTTTATCAGAAGTAACTTAGTCCAAATAGGAGCAAAGCCACCAAGAAGTTTAGAAAAGTCCAGTCACTGACTGAGTTCCACTAAGGATTGTGCTGTCAAACTGCAACTTGCCATACACCACTCCAAACAAAGCTGCAGACACAAGCTCCAATTTGAGGTGCCTCCTTCCAGCATTGCCATGGATTAGCTCACCAATACAAAGCATGACAGAAATCACTTGCTGGCACACAGAAAGCAAGTTACTTTTCCAAAATGAACTTCAGTAAAAATAGTTTCCTCTGACAAAAACTAAGTTGACTTTCAAGGCAACAATAACGTCTTAGTACCCCAGAAAGCCAACTGAAACAAGCAACACTATCTTTATTATACTACTAACACACAGGAAAAAAAGCTCCCTGATCTCACCATTTGCAAACTGGAAAGCTTTTTGTACTTTTAAAAATGTATATAAAGTTTTATATTATTTAATCATATATATACTATTACATATTTATATATAAATGCATTTATATATAAACAAAGTGTATCCTTGAAGACTTGAGACACAGAAAAACAGTGATTTGAGCATCAGAAGGAAGGTATAAATAATCACACAGCTTAGAATATTTGCTATAGCACAAACCATAGAATTTAATCAGTAACTATATTCCCTTCACTAGGTAAAATGAAGCAGATATCGATTCATAAAATATAAATGCTTACATTCAATTAATAAAAAAATAGACTTCCTTGAATATTCTCAAATAAGGCTTGGAACTAAAATACTAGCTAGTTAGTATTTCACAGGTAAGTACCTTGATATACTCTTCTTCAGAATCAAATTAGCACGTTAATTATCTTTAGTCTCTAAAATATAGTTTAAAAGTATCAACCTTTTCCACTATGATGAGGTCTCCAACTTGTATGTCTGAACTCTTAACTTGCACTTTACCTTAAAAAAAAGAAGAAATGTAATCAACTTAGGCAGACATTAATAGAGTCACAACAATATAAATTCCAGAATGTAAGTTCTACTTAAAGACGAGATTATTTGGTGAAAAGTGTTACAATTCATACAAAACGGATCTTTGATGAACACAAGAAATAGATTTAATCACTTTAAATAAATAATTCATTGGTTTAAAAAACTGTAGTTTTGTAACCAGTTCTCTGCTGTAGAAGTATTGGAGGGAAAAAAAATAGGGATGGAAGATGCTCAAGCCTGATCTATAGTATCACTAACAGACTTGCAAAATAGGAAAAAGGATTCTTTCACATGTCCTTGTAGAGAGCACTTTGCCTGACAAGTGAAGGGTTGTTAGGCTTACAGTTACGGAGCATTCTCACACACGCGAGCTGTTAGTCACAGCCCAGTTACCAACTGGTAGCTGTGCTTAGCCACTGAAGTTACTGATGTAACTGGCACTCTGACACATGTTGGCAATTGTAATAGAAGAGAAGGAAGTCTCTCTGTAGCCAGAAGAAATGCTTGGAGATTTCATTTTAGAGAAGTAAAATAGCAAAAGCAGAAACAGAGGTTCTTCATCCTCTAAAGCAGCCCATTCAGTATCTGCTGTGACCAACTCGAACACATACCCAGCACATATATCAATTTCTATATGTCCTGTAGGCTATCAATATTTGTAAGACTTAAGTTTTAACATTCTTATTTGGTGGATGGAAAAACTGAGACAGAGAGGTTAAGCTACTGCCCAAAATGAGTTTCTGTTGATTTCATTAGAACTCAGGATTTCTAGTCCCAGGTCCTCGCTACAGATCCAGGAACAGTTACTTCCCTGAGTTAAAAAGCAACCTAAAACACAAAGGAAAAAACCCACCCCAACCCAAAACCAACTTTGCAGACAGACAAGTCATGACATATGGATATCCTCTTCCAAGATATAACAGGTGATAACTTCAGAACCTGGATAACTTCAGAACTCAGGATATAAACACATATATATTTATACAGTCTGAGGAACTGAAACACACTCATACAAAATACCTTTCCCCATCAGAAACACTACCGTGATTTCAAGCAGCTGGTACCAAATAACAAGTCTTTCAAAACATGGTAGGGTGTTAGGGTTCTAAGTAAAAATCAGAGCAAACCAATTAGAACAGAAGACCCACAAAACCAGGATAAGCAGCAATCAGTTTAAACAAAAAAATACAGTAATTTGTCAATGTGCATTCCATCTGCTCTCAAGGTTATGCTAATAATAAAACAGAAACTAAGTTTGGTTCCAAATCCATGAAACTTCCTCTCTCAACTGTCAATGAAGAGAGATCAGGTAGGCAGCCTCAAAAAATCCTTTATACTTGTATGTGCATCAAGTCATAAGTAGCAAGATTCATGTAATGAGTAATTATTTTCAGTGCTTGCTCTTTAAAAATTGCATTTCCTGCAAAAGTAATAGATGTTTTATGTTTAATTCATTCAATAATAAATGTATTCTTATAGATAATTTTTAATACATTTTCCATTACATTAGCACTTCTAAGATGTACAAAGGGAAAAGAAAACCAGAATTTTTCTTGGGCCTGTCTGCAAAGTTATTTCTGAAAGCCAGTCTTTGCTGTTGATAATTTACACCAGTGCAACTCTTCAATTGCCAAACACCTCTTCCCCACCCCCAAATATAAAACCAAATCTGACTCCGAACACTGACATAACATTTGTGAGGGTAAAGGGAGTAACAGGTATAAAAATTGGTATCGATAAACATTAGCTGTTCTCTAAAGGAGTTTCAAGATACCTTTGGAATTTAAGTCAGTGTCAATCTCTAAAAACTATTTAAAAATTGCTGAATCTAAAGCAGTATTAGAACTCAATCACTAAAAGAACAATCTGATACCAACTCAATATATTTTGTCTAGTTAACTGAATAAGCCTGTGAATTCTCTAAGTTTTCAGGTTTTGACTAGAAGTAAATAGTATATGCACTGGAAGAACATCGCAATCTTTACTTTGCTTTCTGTTACCCTTACCAAAAGGATAAGGATAGGATTTCCTATTTTAATTTCCTATATTCATCTGCCACCTATTTTCATCAGTTTATCTCTGTAAATAACCATGTCAGTCAACTCACTATAGTGATAACCGCCACAAAAATCCTAGTGCCAGCAGGATTAGGTCCCAGATCTACACCACCTACACAGTCATGTATCACAAAATCAGAGATACTGATCAAATACAACTACAAGAAATTTTATTAACTAAATTTTCCACAGTCATGCTCTAACAGCACCTACAGTAAAGATCAAGAGACTCTAAGCTGCAGAGGACAAGAGAAAGTAGAATGTTCACTTGCAACACCACATAGGGCAGACAAAAAGCAAAAGCTGTCTACCCACAGGACCCCACACCACCTTTGCTTGTACTCGGGTCCAGCAATCCTGGGAATTTCACATTACAAATTGAAAACTTTCCTTATCAGACTGTTTTCTAGGTGGCTTAGCGTAACACAACAAAATACCATCTTTACCACACACTAATACGTCTTGCTAGAGCATCCTGTATATCCCCGGAAGATAAGAAAGTGGCCTGTGACATACAAGACAATTAATACCATAATGAATGTGAATGGTCGGGCATATTCCATTAAAAACTAAATGGTAAAATGTGGTAGTAATCAAAAAAGTGGCTTAAAATTTTGGAAAGTCAACAAATAACACTTTCCTTTAGACTAGTAAAAATGAGATTCACTAGATACAATTTCAGAGACCATTAAAATAACACAATACTACATCTCTGTGAAGAAACATTTAGAGGAAAAAAAGACACTGAATGTTATTCACTGCATAAATTATTTTTGCAAACTATTTTTTCTCTAAAAACATCTCCATAGCAAAACACTCTTCACCATCTGTGTAATTACCAATAAAAAGTCCAAAGCTGTCAGAAGTGACTGCGCATCCAGACTTTATAGTCCACCAAGGCGCAAGGCTTTCGCCTAAAGCAACATACAGAATTATGCAGAACTGGAACACTGAAATGTATCTGTAGTAATTCATTAAACACCAGAGATAAAGCCTTTTGAAATGAACTGCTATGATTTGAAAAACTAGTAACTATCTCCTATGTGCCAACAAGTATTTCACATAAAAAATTAAGAATGAAGTAAACAAAACGTAGACTTATACTATAACAGAAATTACTTTTATTAAAAAGTATCTCCACATCCTGAGTACAAGCCACTCCAGAAAGAATACCAGCTTCTGAGATGTCCTGGGTTCAGCCAGGACAGAGTTAATTTTCAGCAGGAGCTGGGAGGGGACACAGCCAGGACAGGTGACCCAAACTAACCAAATGGGTATTCCATACCATATGGCAATGTGCTCAGTACAAAAGGAAGCTAAGTCAGAGAGGAGAGGCACAGCTTCAGAGCATTCAGCTTAGGGACAGTCCAGCTTCCTGACTGAGGGGCCTGAATATACGAGCCAAGTTGGACAGGTTTTTGTGTGTAAGAAACTGCATTGTGTATCCCCAGTTTTGTATATTCCAAGTACTGTTGTTGGCACCCCCTCCCTTTGCTGTCTCAGTAAACTGTCATCCCAAGCCCTGAGGTTTCCCTCTCTCCTTCCCATCCTGCTGAGGGGTGAGCAAGCAGGCGCATGGTGCTCAGCGGCCAGCTGGGGCTAAACCACAACAGGAGCAGCATTTTCACATTCTTTTGATTTGCTGTTCCATCTTACCCATGTTACCCCAAGTACTTCCTGAAGTACTGCTTCTGGATTTGGCAGCCGAACTTCTCGCTAACCCATAAATACAAAATTTTTGACAGAAAAGACTTAAGTGTAGACCATACAACAGTTTCACCTGGCATCTGTTAGCCTGAGTTTTCAGCATAATTAGAGTATACATAACATAATGGTGAACAGGGGGTGGGGATGGGGAATAAATGGGGAAACCTTAACGCTACAGTGAGTGCAAGGTGTGGATCCTGATCTTGTAGCACAATCACTGTCCTTACATCTTCCTACACAGTGATTTGAAGTCAGTTTTTCATCACCAATATAAAACTCTATAGGGACGCTTCATAGCTGCTGTGTGCACTAACCCCTCTTGGCTGAAATCAAAAACTTTTTTTTTTTCTTATCCCAGTTTCACAGATGCTGCAAAAAGGTGGAAGAAAACATTCCCCTCGACATCTTCTCTCTTCTGGCCTCTTTCTGAAATTTTCTTAAATTAAGACTTCAAGTTCTGTTTCTGTTGCTTACTGATTCCTTAATCAGCTAGATTAAATTGATACAATTCTTGAAATATTTATCTATGCCAAATGGTCAGGAATGAAGTGATTGGTATATGTGAAATACTGCGAGTGATAGAGACCTAACTCTGTACCTTCTAGATGCAGAAATAATGTTTTATAAATGCAGCGACTTTTTAAAAAGCAGGACCTGTTCTTGAAGAGAAGCTGAAATTTCACTGTTAACAGAGTTCAAGTAATTGCAGAAGACTAACACTACAATAATCAAGACATTCTGACAAACATCTTGACTGAAAACTCACTGCCTCTTGACAGAGACCACTTAGCAATTTTGAAAAGTCAATTGTGATATAAACTCAAGATGGAATTTTAGGAACAGAGCAGCTCCCTCTGCTATACAAGATATTCAGAATGAAAAAAAAAAAAAAAAAAAAAAATCAAATCACTGTGGCTCTCAAAGACTGCTCAATTTTCAGATTTCAAAGGAACCATACTAGCATTCACACTTTGATCCCTTCTTAGGTATAGTAGTTACTGAAATTTTCACAATATCATGCAGTTTTGGCGTATCTTTTCAACTTCACTACATTCTTAAACACCCTCTAAGGATACAGCAAAGACATCAGTCTTCAAGATTTGAAGCCTGTGTGGATTTAATCAATCTCTCCCCTCCTGACATGCTTTTTTTTTTTTTTCTCTAAGAAAAGGTTGCAAAGTGAGAGTTCTTCAGTACTTCCAAAAATCATGCTGAGCATCCTCAGAAGTGACAGATGCATGCCTCTCCTGCAAACTTGCAGTTATGACTATTATAGCTATTTTCTTCTTGATCTTTTTGCTTCAGAACCTCAGTAATGGTGCACAGGCAAACCTAACTAGGAAAGGTTCAGGACAGAACTGCCAGCTTCAAGAATGGGAAGGAAAAAAGTTAAAATCCTTTACAATTTTATTATCCAGTTGACTGTTGGCAGTTTAATAAAGGAGATGGATAATATCCTCTTCATGAATATGAGGTGATTATTCTGCAGAATAGCAAGATTTTCTTCTCTGTAGGCATTTAACACATCATATTGAAGTGCCCAAGACAAGAAGCTGCACCAAAAGTATAAGGGTCCCTGCAGAAAGACAAACAGAAGCCCTCCTAAACCTGCATGCACAGGTCTGAAGTTTTTTCCACTGCAGTTTCTGTTCTACAAAAGGATATGGAAAAAAGGTATTTGAACTGACAGGATCTTTAACAAGATAATTCCAATTCTACAGGGAGATTCTCTTCCCCACCTTTAACTTGCATCCCGACTGAACACTGTCTATTTGCAGACTTTGATATGCAAGAAAGGAAAGTAGATTTTGCAGCAGGCATCTCAATAAAAATTTAAGACAGCAGAATGCATCATATGCTGAACAATTTAAGAGATTCAATGCCAAAATCTAGAGGTGTATACAAGGCAAAAGACTCACACGAAAAACATGGAGACAGGTACACCTGACTAGTTCACAAAAAATTTCAATACTGTTACTGATTTGCATGTTTCATCACTTGCCACATGGGTTGAAAAAGCAGAGACCACTCAAACTTCACATGTAGCAGGATCACCTAAACAAGCACAAAGTTACACATGGTGACTTCATCAAGGGATGCCTGAAGAGCGTGACAAAGCTCACTATATGACACACAAACTGCTTAACACTGAGTATCTCATGGATCAGAAGTCTAAGGACATCAAGCTGGCCATTGCTGTCTAAGTACAATAAACAATTACCTGTTTAGGGCTTCCTTGGTGACTCCACAGAAAGCCAATACTGCTAGGCAGTCAAAAACTTTCTAGTTTTAATCTATTGCAATGGTGTATAAAAAGATTTTAGCTTACAAGTAGCCTACCCACACTATCTTTATACAAGTAATTAATCGCAGTCCAAACCCCAGTAGCTTCTCTTGCTACAGATACATTTGTCTCCCTGTACCAAACAAGTAATTCTGCAAAACAAAAATTATATTATCATTTTTTATATCCCATAAATGACACAATTAAACCAAGGGTAACACCAAACTTTGCTAACTTGAAGCTTCCCTCCTGTCCATTTTGAGCAAAGGCAACCTGCTTAACCTCTTTATGTCAGTTTGTCCATCTCCAAGATGGAAAAAATACCTATTTTAAAGAAAAGACTGTAAAAGCTACACAAGTCATAAAATCACTAGGAAACGAAGAGAGATGCTAGAGCAATATAAAGTGCAGTTCCGCTCTGAAAAGTGACTCTTAAGAGTGGCATCGATTTTCAGGTTTTTAATTAAATCAGTATCAAGTTTGTTCATTCACAAGTAACAAAGCCTTCTTTCTCCACCATTAGCCTGCAGGTTACTATAGTAAGCCTAAGTCAATTTTTCCACATGAAGAGTACTGCCAATATTAAAACTTGGTTAGATTATACAGAAAGTTATTTATAAAAGTAGTCTGCAGAAGCGTAGGGCTTGACATTATTAATTTGTACAGATAAATACCTAAATTCTGTCTCAAAACCTGGAAAAACCTTGTTCTGATTTTACCATAGCAAGAAGTCCAATTGTTTTTTGCCTCAAAACAATACCTTTCAGTTTCACAACACCTTATTATGAAAGAACCCTGTATCATGAAAAGGGTACAATTTATCTTCTATTCCTTATTTTATATGTGTGTTTTTGAGAACTTTTAATACTGCCTGATTTTTAGCGTGGACTGCAATAATGTTTTCATTCTTAAAATTGGCTATAACTCAAAACTTAGTTAGCTCATCAATCATACCAATGTCAACATGGGATTGAGAGGTCATTATAAGACAAGATCCTGAATCTTTACTTCTGCAGAGTATCCTAGTCTTAAAAAAGTCAAAAACAAATCCAAAATTCATGATGGCCTGGACACAAAAACCTGCATGTCAATACAGACATTCACATTTGTGGCTAAAAGCTGGGGTTTTTTTGGGGGAAGAAAAGGACATTTTTAAAACTTTTGAGCAAGTCACTGCTACCTATGCGTCAGCTCCTGACGTAACTGTTTAGGTTTTAGCTACATATTATTACACTATTTTTAAATCTCTTCTCTGTGTCTAGAAAACAGCTGTGGCAAGGTGACCAAATCTGATTTTAATTTGACAACTTCCTCATTTCTAGAAGCTACAAAAGGGAAAGTTTCTCGAGTACACACAACCTCATGAAATATTTCATGAGCTGGGAAAGAGGGAATCAGGATTCCAAAGTGTCTACTTAAATGCTGCTGAAATGCCTAGGAATTCCAGAATCATCCCTATTAACTCTACAAAAGGTTAAATGAAAAAAGCACAAGGCACCAAACTTAGAGGTCTCAAAACACCAAATTTCAGTCGTGACACTTACATAACACTGGTAATTATAAACTATACCTGTGCTTCCAGAAATAAGAATTTCAGATTACTAACACTATTGCTGAATAGGGTAAGACTGTAGTATCTATTTCAAAGGTGAGTGCTCAGCGGCCTACCATAACAGATCTAAAAAATGAATAAACTAATTAGCAGGTTAAATTGCAACGAAAAGAAAAGCCTTGACTCCCATTTGTTTACAGATTGTATTGAAGACTCTGAAAACCTGGAAGCTAGCAACATAGCCACTTTTGTCAAAGGGATGATACCCCATTTGCAAATTTCCACAGTGGCATGTCTAAGTATCAATAAAGCTATTTCAGGCTGACAAAGAAGGGAAGAACAACAGAAGAATATTCCCTACAGTTTCTCCCTTCTGTAAGCAAACTCCAGAAAACAATGCAAGTCTCCATGCTGCAAGGAAGCAGTAAAAATTCCTCTCAGCTGCTAGGTTATATCATCACTAATGAAGCCATTGCCTGCTTACTTCCAATTAGTTTAGAAAATGGGGTAAGATTTCAGAACATACTTGTGTTAACATTACAAGCTTTTCATTAATTCCCCACCCCACCCCCCAGAGAGAACATGATCAAGATCTACTTGAAGAGTTTACTTTCTAATTAAGAATCCCAAGATCTGGTGAGGTTACTCTTCACACTGACTCTCAGCAGATACCCACCAAGATATACTAAAAAGTGCAGCGAGATGTACATTGGGAGTACATCTCCATTTCCTTTTTCAAGGAAAATCCTTAACAAAGACCTCCCAGGAAACTGTAGCAAAATAATTTTAGAGGTGAATAGCAAGGTCATGTTGTTTTGTAAGGATTTTCATTATAGTCTCACTTGATAATAGGTTATTATTTTTTGGCACCTTCCTATGTGGCACCCTGTTCTGAATCTAAACAGCAAAATGTGCTATGCAACATGAGTGGAGAGGAATAAGCACTTCTCTTATGCCCATGTTTAAAATTTACAATATCCTACCCAATTTTAATTGCCACTTCACAGCTGAATCTGACTTAAAAGATCTCATGAAAACCTGTCAAAAGATTTTCAGTAGTACCAAAAAAGTAGTAACCAATTTCTCCTTTTAATAATTTCTGGAAATAAAACTGGTTGTTCCCATTGCAAAATCATACAGATTTCAAGTTATATGCAAAAATTGATATCTTTGATACTAAAGCTGACATTCTTTTGTTAAGCACAAATATATCCACAAAGTTTGAAAGGCTCTAGTGAATTTTAATTAGATTGTATTTCTTAGGTACTGATCTCTTATTTCCTAGATACACTTGATACATAGCTGACAGCATTGCTGTTCAATATCCATTTCAGAGGAGAATTACACTTTGAAGTAACAGTACTAAACAGCAGAATGCTTCAAAAATATATACAATGATATACATACAGCTTTCCTTTACAAACAACAAGAGATTTACAACACTTCTTAAGCACATTAACAGTCTTATTTATCTGAGGGAAATCAAGCACTTCAGTATCAGTTTCACTTTGAATAATGCAACTGGAGACTATAAGTCAGTTCAAAGAAATAAAAGTCTGCAAAATGTATACACAAGAAAAAGATGAACTATTTTAAGGATTTATACAAGTGGTTTTGCTAACCTCGCACTGTCAGTTTGCTATACAACTGCGAGTTCATTTCCTTGTCTCTCTTGTAACGTCGAAATTCATCAACGGCTTCCCGTGCTACCGTGACCGTCAAAACAAATCCCTGTTAAAGACATAATTATGCAATTCAGAATTCTCAAAGGGCTGGAATAGAAATACACAAGTAGGAACACTATACAGAGTAAGAACATGTCCTTAGAATATTTACTTTTTTCCCCCTCATTTGGCTATCAATATTTTCTGCAATCCGTTAAAATAATATCTTGTTTCTTAAAAAAAAGGAAGTCATACTCTAATTATTTTTGCAATGTAAAAGTAACTACATCTCCAGATACACACACAATTTAGATATAATCTGGAATTTCAAAAATACTTTGGACGACCTAAAGATAGCCCTTGTATTACAATAAGCCTATTTCCCTATCTTCCACAACTTTTATCGCTTTACCAAAAGCATTCAAGAAGCCTCCCATTCTAATTGAGTTCACTGCATTTTTCCTAACAGGCAGAAATGACAAGGTAAACAGACAGCTAGTTTAATTAACTTTGCTACCTTAAATTCAGGTTTTTAGCAATGCATTGCAAATACTGGCAATGAAAAGAGTGCTAAATGCTGTGGCTGCTTTTGTCACATGATAATGCTGTGTCATGGGATCTCAAGCGCCCAACCTTTTTCCATCAGTGAAAGGGAAATAAATTTTCAACTGTAAGGGAATCTTACCATTACTTTAAGTAATATGGCTTAAAATTCCAAATACTCACAAATCCTCCAACAGTTAAGGTTCTAGATTATCCATCTAGCTTCAGACACCCACCAAAACTTCCTTTTATAAATTTCTACTATTAGACTTCCTTTGCTTGCAAAAGTCCAGTAGTTTGCCAACCTTCCCCTAACCTCCCAGCATTAAAAAGAGAGCACAGGTGTACAGATTTCCTAAGGGACTTTTGACTGAAATTCTCCTTTTCAACAGCAAGGGCTGTTTTGCAGTTGCAGCCCAAAATTCCAAAGCTTACTCTGTTGCAAGCTTATAGTTAAAATACTTCTTGTTTATTCAGTTTTACACTAGCTACAACAGTTTATTAGAACTACACAGAACAAAAATCTGCCATCACAAAATGCATTCCTTTTCACTAATAACGTAATAACTAAGCAGAAAGTTTCCCCTCTTCTGGCAGCAGTATCTTCATGAGCTTTGGCAGTACAGATATTTTTGCAACATTAAAAAAGGCACTCCTGAAGCACCTTCAAATATATTTGCCCTCTGCACATATCTCATTAAGTGGACGGTAATCAAAGCACAGAAAGCAAAGTGTTAATTGCAAGAATTTCCCCTAGATGTCACCGTACCTAGCCAGGAAGCTCAGTACAGCTGACAATGACTGAGGAACATTTTAGACAGGTTCCTTTTTCCTCAAAGGAACCTGATACTCTTCCAAAGGAGAGCTGAAATTGTGACGCCAATCTTTTTGTAAAAAGAACAACAACACAAGCCTGTCTTTTTTTTAATGGCAAGCAGTTAAATGTCTTTAGCTTAATGCTTATGATCCAACATGTACATCCTTCATACATTGGATTTGGAACGAGAAGTCTATCATTCTTAGGTTAAAATTGAGAAGTATTTGAAATATCCTTGAATAAGACAAACATTTCTATACAGAACAGATTACTGGTGTTTGCAAACTCCAGTTTTTTCTCCTTTCTTTGGGCAAGGATGAGATGGGCTGAGATGCTAAGTGATGATTTACCTTACTGCCTCACTAATGTACAGAGCTGTACACAGCACTTCACTGTGAACGACCAACTCTGGGACAAGACAGACTTGTGTCTTTTCTCACTGAGTCAGGGACAAAGACCTTTGTAAATATCCATTTAAAACGCCACTATTGAACAAGCTTTCTGTCTTGGAAGTAGTTTTTGTTACAGCAGAAACCAAAAGTTGCATGGAAATAGAGGCAAAGAGAACCTCGAGGACAGTGTCTCCGTATATCAATACTTAAAAGGACACACGTTGCAACCATTAAAACAATGAAATCAATCCAGAATATTTACTCTATTGACTTGTTAAGAACGACCTTTACTCAAGCAGTCAGCACATCACTGTTCCTCTTGAATACCACTGAGAATAAATCCTACTGAAAAATACTGGTTCCTATAAATTTAGAAAAACCATAATTTTTTATTCCTGCCTCACTTTTAAACCTGGTGGGGAGGGGCTGGGAAGAAGACAGGAGAGAAGGCAATGATCGGGTTACAAACAAGAAAAGAATTCCACATCACAGGAATACAGCTGGCAGACTACCTCTTCTGAAGAGAACACAATTTTCAAACCATAGGAAACCTGAGTCAGAAGCAACTGGCTTGAACAGTTTCCCAAGAAAATACCGCAGAGGGCTCAATAGTAAGACGACATATTGAAAGGAAGCCAGTGCAACTGGCAGGGTCATAAATTAGGAAGAACACACTTAATGACTAACTTCTTTTCAGGACACAATTTTCTCCTGCTTTATCCATGGCTTAGCATATTTTCTCTCAGTTTTTGTGCAAAAAGGATGTGATCAAAACCAATACAGTAGGGATGCAAAATGTTCATGCTTTCAATTCTTATCTAGCCTGAACACATGAAGTAGTGAAAAAGTAACAATAAACTGAAATAAGTTTAACACACAAACTACCTATGCTACCAAGGAAGGTTCTCTAATAGGTGGTGGGGGTTTCTCGGTTGGTTTTGGGGGTGGGGTTTTAAAAAAAAATTTCCCAAAAGAAGAACAGAAGCTCCACAAAGGAGGACTACTCATTCATACTAACTGGTTAACAAAAAAGACATCCAGCCTGTGGGGCAAGAGCATGAGAGGAAGGTGGAAGGGAAGCCCATCAAACAACAGCTTCTGGAGTATCTGCTGTTAAATACTTTCTTTTGAAAAAAGGCATTTTACTTCTGTTATGTATTTTAAATCACTGTAGTTTACTAGATGCAAGTTTATTAAATGTCTATTTACATAAATTTTTCATCTGAAGTTAGAAGACCCCAAACCTCTAGTTAATAGTATTTTTCTGTTTACCAGAGGAGCCCAGTATGTGTACAGGTAGCCAATTTTCAAAGCTGGTACAAACTGTGAGCAGGACACGACGAGAAAATAGAGATTCAAGAAAAACTTGAACTGCTCATACAAAACCTAAAATGAAAAACACAAAATAGATAAATACCTTAAAATCTGTAGCCATAACGTAGATAAGATTCACTTTTTCATGACAGTAGACAAAAACATTATATGGCATACTATTATATTTGGTACTATTACAATACTGTACAGTACACTATACTATATACCAAACCACTACATGCACTAGTAAATTTTACTAGTATACTGCTATTTTTCTCTTGAGAAAAATAACTTAATACCTCTCTTCACTGTGAAAAAGCAATTTGCCAATTTTTGATAGTTTGAAAACCAGACTATGTGAATTCATCAAGCTTTACAAATGCTTGATATCTATCAAGATCACTGTGCAGATTTACTCTGAAATTTTAACAGTTAACAATTCAGAAGTTTGTAGAGGCATACTACAATTATTTTATATCCATAATAGTTACCTTTATGCTTGAGGTACAACAGTTTTTGAAAATTTTCTTTTTATGGTATCAATGAAGAAAGGAAAGTACATTTGTGAGTATCTGAATTTTCATTGCTTACATTAAGTTCTCATTTTTAACTGCTAAAAACACAGCAAAAGTAAATCTTAATTTTTCCTTAAGTACTAATATTTAAATTGCTTCTTCTATAGATTGTTATGTTTAAAATTAGACTTTAGAAACATTTATTTTCACCAACTATTGGGCTTCATGTTTAGGATCTCACTTCATTCTGAAGTGATTCCTGAGTTTCCGAGTACTACCACCAAAATAAATATCTGATTCCCAAAAGAACAAAAAAACCAACATTCTCTCTCTCAACAGGTAATTGCAGGCTGTGGCTGATCCCTATTATAGGAAACATGAATCCAGTTTAGAATTTGTAATCTACACTGCAGATTTCTAGTCGCAATAATCAATGGCTTACTATATGCTTAATGAATTTTGTGACCTTTAGGAAAGCATATGTGACTTAACCAATTTCACTGTATTTAATAATTTAAACTTCGGAAGAAAACATTTACTTTGTTCAATAGAGATGAGAATATTTTATCCGCCTGTGATAAGTGACTTTTTTTCTTTGACAGGAGATCAGTCTTAATTACAAAGCCTTTTTTTTTTTTACTTCAGTTAAGAAATGTATTAGAAAGCACCTGCCAGTCACTGGACCAAAAAGGCCAGAACAGAATCAATATTCTTATAAACCAGCATGATCACTTAAAATAAAAAAAAAAAAATAGAAACCATATCTGTATTTAACTGTAGAATACATTCAGGTTTTGCAAGAGGACTCAGAACTCTTGGACAGTGTTAGTAAAGTTCGTATCACCACAGCAACGTACATTTTTAGGTTTCAACCATGGACGCTTCAAAAGTTGTCTCCCATTGCTGTATTTCATTACAGCAACAATTCTTACAGATGTATTAACTAGACAAACCTGCAATGTCTCTTCTGTCTCTATATGCACTGTGAAGATTAGATTTTAAAAAGTAATTAAGATGCAATGTGGCTTCATAAAAAAGTGATAAAAACAACTTCTACTCTACAACAAAAGCATTGTCTGAAGACTTACGTTCAAAATGAAAGACATCACTGTTTAAAAACTGCAACAGTTAAGTAACACTTTACAGAGCTGTGTTTCTTACACTAGGCCTTACTTAAATGAATTGAAAAGGTATGCTGTTTCTGTCATTTAAAGAGTTGCCTGCTTCAGAACACATTGTTTGCTATGCTGATAGTGGCAGAGAATATAAGAAAATACCTATGGGATATTTTCAACTATGTATTTATTTAAATGAGCTCAATATTTTATAGTATTTTCACAACTCACTGTGTAGAACTGCTTCTGTTTTAAAAAAGTGGATTACAAATTTCTAATGATGAATACAAAAGGACAAGGAAGCCCACTTCAAATTTCTAAAGCTTCACTGAATTCCAACCACTCAATCATACACACTGCATTTCTTTAGTAAATATCCCTCTGAAAACCAAGCGATTTAGAAAAACAGCAGCTTTGTTCTCCAGTGTCAATTTTAATTGAAGACATTGAGATAAATGTAAAAAGAAAAAGAAGAATCCAGGCAATTATCTTTTTGCAGAATTGTCAAAACCACTACAGAGCAAACAGCCCAATAACAATAAATGGTTCGTAGCCTTACCCCAGGTATAAAGGTAAAGATGTTGTATTTTTGATTTTTTATGGCATTTTTGGGGTATTTTTCTTCACACTTTTCAGGACACCCAAGCCACACTGTGCGAGCCTTCAGCTCTTTCTTTCTTCGACAAATATTTATGAGCCAATCAGAACAACTGAAAAGAAAAAGAATTGTTTACATTAAAACTAAAAATTTACTATATATGATTACTATTTCCAAACTTGGAACCCTAAAATATCTGGAAAATGGGTTTAAAAAATTTTGCTATATCTAAACAAACACGCATGATGTTTACTTGCTATATGGAGAGCAATTACACAGTAATTGCTACCAACTCATTCAGACATATATATATGGAAATACTTGCATGTACTTCACGAGAAATCCCAATAAAATAATTACAAGTTGCACTACACCTGACATAGGTACAAAAAATCTAGTTAATACAAGTCTCCATTAGCAGCAACCATATTCCCCCACCATTAAATAATTAACTCATCCATCATACCTTACTGTCCTTTGGCTAAACTCTTTATTTGGTGTTACTGATACTCAAATTATGCTAATGATTGAAGAGGAAATAAGGTTTCTGTTAGATAAAAGTCAGGAAAATTTCAACAACTCTATACAATTACCACCTAATTCGTAAATCCTCCATAAGACTGCCTACAGCAGATGTACCAGGGAAGCATACCTAATGCCACACCGTCAAATGTTTTCAACCAAAAAAATTCCCTATGTAAATGCATATTGTACAGTGATCTGTAATGGTGAACTTCAGTTCACAGAAGGAAGAGCATCCTTGCCTAATCAGCTTACAAATCTACAGAAGAGGGTTTAAGATATGAGCAATGAGAGACAGGAAGAGCTCACAGCCACCTTTGAACAACTGCAATTTGGACAAGGAGGCAGGAAAAATGGGGCTAGATCACAAGGTAGGAGGAACAAGAGTCTGGCAAACTGAACCATGCATCTGAGGCTCAGCAGACTATTTACTAACAACAGTAAAACAAGAAACAAACATAGATATGACTCAACTCCAATAAAGAATTTCATCAGCCCCAGACCTGCTAGGACTATCCACAGGGGCAACTATTAACACCAATGAGTATGGATCCAGGTTTGCCATGAACTGTATATGTTTTACAATCCCGTATGTTAGAGGAAAATTTCCTCTGCATTTTTTTAATACTGATGCAAGGTGCTGTAATCAAGTTGGGAGCCTGTTTTAGGCAAGTGAATCAGTAAGACCAAGCAGACAGCCTTTCCATGAGCACCTATTGCAGCCAAACCACAGACCTAGCTGGTCACAATTGATTTCAACTACACCAGCAGGTGAAGCTGGAGGTGAAGGAATGCGACATGCATTTTCTAGTGAGGTATAATGACAGTATTTTTGGTACAGAAAAAGAAGTAACCATTAGGAAGCTCTTCTAAATTGTATTCAAACTACCAGAAAGGATTATGATGAGATCAGAGGGAAAGATTATGATGAGGTCACCTCAGCATTGTTTCTGGATGAATTCTGAATAGTCAACCTACTTGTATGTATTTGTGCACACGTGAAAGAAAATAAAGTCAAAACAAACACTGACATGTCAAGAGCAACCTCTAAAACTGAACAGATTTCCCTCTAAGAACCAGATTTACTACTGCTTGAGAGTACATTTCCTCTCTTGACTCCTGGGGCTTTGAGCACCCTAACATAGCGAAAGATATCCCTGCCCAAGGCTGGGAATGTTGGACTAGAAAATCTTTAACGGTCTCTTCCATCCCAAATAATTCTATGATTCTGTGTGTCTAATAAAACTTTCCTTAGGAGAACTATCTTGAAAGCTAGAGAACACGTTCTTGGAACTGATGCAGTTGAAAGAATCATAATTACTGAGTACCTTGTTAGAAAACCAAAATAATTTCAGCAAAGTTGTGCAAAGCTTTATCTAGTACTATTTACCATTGCCTATTACCT
The DNA here is from genome assembly GCA_020800305.1 of Porphyrio hochstetteri. Lineage (NCBI taxonomy): Eukaryota > Metazoa > Chordata > Aves > Gruiformes > Rallidae > Porphyrio > Porphyrio hochstetteri. Next base: position 104,213,406 of record CM036906.1, on the reverse strand, counting down.
ACTGGGTAATTGACTACCAAATATTTCATTTTTCAGATAACAAAAAGCTAGAAGAGACAGGAGCACATGCAAACAGAAGATCAGAATTCAAAGCTGTCATGATGGATTGGAAAAACTACCTGGAAGAGATAGAATGCAGTTAAACAGGCAAAAAGAACAACACAGTAAATCTACAACAAAAAAAAATTACTTAGGCAAATACAGAATTGGAAAAGAGTTAGTGGATGGCAGCTCAGAAGACAAGGACTAAGCTACTGCATAAGAATGATATACATGTGCAAAAAAAAAAAAAAAAACCAGTAAAAGAATATTATCTGGCCAGTGTCTGGCCAGGCATACTGCTAGCAAGAGTAATGGACATACTCCTTTTCCTCAATCCTGTGCTAGCAAGATCTCCATTGGTTTACCATGCCATTCGGAATACTGAATTTCAGCATGCAGCCCTGTTGAGAAAACAGAGGCCGTGCACAAGAGTAGCACCACAATTACAGGTCTAGAAAGCAGGGCAGCCTTGTCTACCAGGTACACCAAAATAAAGAGTTGTTCAGAGAAGGCTGAGTGTGGACCTAACATGGTTTCAAGTACATAAACAGCTGCAAAGAGGAAAGGGACAATTATTCTCTAGGCCCACTATGATTAGGTAATGACAGACTTCAACTGTGACAAATAAGTAAGGGGGGTACAGAATGGACAGATACTGAGTAAATGCTTCTAACAACTAGGGTGGAAAAAAACACTTAAGGAGGCTGGAATTGCTACCACTGCAGGTGCCTAAGATGTGGTTAGATCAGGCATAAGTGATGGGTGTAATTCATCCCGTGCAGGCAAGGAATTGACTGGATGACCTCTTCTTAATGTCCTTTCCTATTCTGTTTTTCCACAACTACAAAGTCATGATGCACACAAATATGCAGGGAAGAAAGGCTGATAGTTAGATTATATGACCATAGTCCCACTCAAAACATTCTTGTCTGCAGCCCACATGATTCCATGCCTAATACAGGCTAATTCTGCCACAGACAAGTGCAATTCAAAGTTTCAGGCTCTTTTTAAAGAAAACTAGAAGTTCTATAAGAGTAAAATCATTCAAAGCAATGGTAATTGTTACACCAATGATACTACACCAATACTCACAAAATGACATTTAACACACTTTTTTTAGAATTCTGGATTCTTCAGATTTCTTCCCTGAAGCTTTCACTATGGGAGGGACAGCAATTTATTTCAATCCTATAGTAACATGCATTTCATTTTTGTTACAAATATAAGCTCCTTCAGCATCTTTCTCACTATTTAAAACTGATAGGAAAAAGTATTATTCTATTATAAAATTTTAAGTGTTAGTTCAACATTCAAAATTCAGCCCTGTTACTTAGTAACATGCAAGTCAAAAAATCAAGTTACTTTCATCATTACTTAAATTTGCCTTTAAAGCAAAATGAACAGCAGTCTTTGTATACCGTGGTTCTGCAATCATTCTAATAGCTGTGAACCTACCCTGCTGCTGCTGAAACGGCTAGTACCACCTCCTATAAGAAAGGTGTGAATTCTTAAGTATTCCCTTGCGTGGACACTACTCCTGCAACAGCATGGGTAATCCAGACCCAGAAACTGATCCAGCTGTAACCTGATACAGAATAAAAAGGGGGACTATTTTCAGTTAGATCCACCCCTGATCTTTAAGATCTATAAAACTGTAAAAATAATTAAAAAAACACAGGGTGTGCGCTCACAGGAAGAGGGTGGAACAATTCCACTCCATGCCAGCTTGGATTTGCACTCGATAAAACTGCTCACAGCAAACAGCTTTAAACATATTAGTTTGTGGGGCAAGGGGGGCGTGGAGAGGACAATCCAAATGAAAAGACAGCTTAGCTATATAGTAAGACTTGTCACGACAGATCTATAGCAAAAACATTCCAAGGAAAATAACTTTTTTTCTGGGGAATGTGAACAAGCATGACAGCCTCTCTCTACGAGCCCATGGACAGAAGTGTCCTGACAGCCTCTGGAATCTTGTATTGCTCAAATCAGTTTTCGAATTTAAACTGTAAACAGCCTGAACATCTGACTAGGCACAGCGTCTTTTGCAGAATAATCTCCTCAGACACCGAGGACTTTTGCACTGCTAAAATTAAACATTTTCCTAGATCAATTGAAATATACTGCCACATTTGCCACAAAGTCTCCCCTTCCTGAATCTACATTTTCTATTACAGAGCAACAGAGAAGCTGAAACAGATGCAATAATGACCATGAGTTTCAGCAAATGCCAAAAAGTACAGACAAGAATGATCTTTGATTGGGAAAGAACTGTGATACCTTTGATAAAAAGGGATTTAACTGACAGAGATAACACTCAAGTTCTTAGATGCAAGAAAATCTCAGATGATGGAAATATTAAAAGTTATGCACAAGTCACTATCATCATGGTTCAGATTAGTTTTACTTTTGTCTTAAAAGTAAAAATCAATTAGATTCTGCCATTTACAGTATCAATAGTAATTGTTGTTATATCACAGGAAGAATAAGAGGTGGACATGCTGGCCTCAGAAATGTTAGTTTACATTCATTCAGACTTTTAAAACAGTGAAGTCTAAAATGTATTTTTGAAACTCAGATTGCTACCACCCAACACATAGTTAATCTGTTCTAAAATTAACATTCCTCAATACAGAAGCTATTCTTATGCAAGGGTATGGACCTTTCCTTGAGTTTTTTGTGCTCACTAAATTTGTGTGAAATAAACGTCAGGAGATAAATCACAACAGCATGTAAGATTGTAGTTTGCATAATGCAAGATTGCTAGCTTTAGACTGTCCTGCAATCTTTTATGTAAAACCACACCTTATGCTATGGATTCAGCAATTAAAAATATCACATTCTTGCTTACAGATTTAAGAATTCAACACGGCCACAGAAAGCTAACTTTAAGGCAGCTATAACTCATGTTGCCTGATACAACAATAGATTGTATACATGAAGAAATTAACCAACTTTAAACAGCTTTAAGGTATATTTATTAAATGGCTTTTAATAACTGGCTTCCTAACATACTTTACAAAAAATTATTTATTTGAAGGAACAATAACCACAGTCTTTTTTTTTTAGTATGGCATCAGTTACTAATGTAAAAACACACCACCACAGCCTAGCACAACTGTCAAGTAAGAACCCTTAACTTTTTTCACAAATACAGCGTATCTCTCCAAGTCAAAAGCTAAAGTAAAAGTCCCAGCTGACTCTGCAGCTCCAATAATAAAGGCTTTTTTTATTTTCTCTTTTCATTACTTTTATCCTACAAGCTTAACTGCCAGTATCTTTCACAAAAGAGCATTTTCATCAGAATGGAAAGATAATATAAAAGCTCTATATTGTCTGCAAGGGTCAGCTTTTCCTTATTAGGTTTTAAGTAGCAGAAACTAGTTCTGCAAAGAAAACATACTGTAATTATTGTACTCAACAGGTAGCTTCAGTAATCAGGCCAAAAGCAACACAGTGGTCATGTCATTCTTAAAAGATCAGCATTTTCCCATGCTTCTGCATAACAAATGCATTGCAGATTAATTGAAAGCGTACAGGCCATCTTAGAGCCCAAAATAATCCGAGCATTTGATATCCCCTTCACTTCATATGGAAATGCCATTCAATGGCACCATTTTCATAGGGACAAAGTGTTTTTTGATAACAAGTGGAATGTAAATCTCATGAGAAAGAAATCAATCCAGCCCAAAGAACTCCACAGTATTGATCTATGTGCATTATAATTTCACAAGCTTGAAGAGAATTTGTAAGTTAAAGGGGAAATGATTACAGCCACAAAACAGCTGCTATATCACAAAGTTTTCTTTTAACTGTGCGATGAAAGCAAGAAATAAGCAGTTCTGAAGTTAAAAGTTATATTGGTTGAATTAAGTCTTCAGTTTGTTCAAAATCAAAGACAACATTTGACTTAATTATGATTTTTTTCTTGCAAATGTAAAAACTGTTTAAAGAGCTGCAGATTTGCAAATAAAGTTCATGCTGTTCAGTTCCAACCAGAAGTCTATTGTCTAAACAACAGTAAAAGCTGAATACAGGATTTTTAAAAAAATCAATTTTAATGTACAGTGAACTTTGTCAAACCTTCCATATTTGTTCCTGCCAAATGGGTGAAACTATTTCAACTAAATATTAAGTTTGTGATGTAGCAAAAAAAAAAAATCTATATAGTTAAAGATTCTAAAGCTGCAAAGTAAGAGGCGAAAAAAAAAATCCTCTCACAGAAATGAGATTAAGCCTAACAATGCAAGACAGACAAAAAAACTCCCAACACCTAATGGGTATGAGGGGGTTTGTTTGTTTGCAACAAGTAAAGCGATTTTTAACACAAACACAAGACTTCCACTGATAACCCAAAAGAAATCAGGGGCCCCCCTGAGCTCAGCTCCAGACAAATGCCTAGTCTTTTATTGTGTTTATCTTTCTGTCAAAGCTTTGATAAAAATTCAAGTTTACTTTAGAGCACAAAGAGAAATCCTGGATGTGACAGCTGAGATTTCAACCTCCCTCAATCTCAGGTATGAGATGCTAATTTTCATAGGAACAGGGTGAAATTTTAAATCCTGTTCAACTGAAGAGTTTTCATACTGCTATACTGCATTCAATCTCACATTACACTTAAAAGAATGCAGTTCGCCTTCTGGAAATATGTTTTCCATAACATGTGTAATCTACCATCAACACCCATGAAAATTGTCTTCTCACATGTTCTTCTCCATTTCAAGTGTGAAGACATCAACACCCAATTTTATTCCAAACTGGTACTTTACACCACATTGAAACAATGTGACTCATTCTACTACATAGTGTAAGTAACAACTGTGAGTGTGATAATACAGTACACACCCCACACCCCCTTGACCCCAGATTTCTTCTTGTGATCTTTTGCATGATCCTAGGCAACTTTATGAACTACAAATAGGCATTCCAAAAAGTCTAGTATTCTGTGGGCCCCGGCAATAACTCATGAAGTTTTATTGTAATGAGAAACCACCAAAAAGTAACTTCACACTGACTGCAGAACCCTGTTTTACCAGTAACAAAGTCTCAATGGTGCTCTGAGCTCAGAAGCCTCCCCGTCAGCAGGATGGTTATTTACATACTCACCCAAACTGAAGTTTTTATTCAGCCTGACTGGAGGAACAGGTAAGATACCATGGGATTCACTTTCCTTCCAGTTAACTCTGCCCATCTCGCCTAAGCAGACGTCTGCACCTTTACCATGGGAGAATCCTCTGCCTGCCAGCACCCTACTGAAATGTCAAGCTTCTGCTAGGACCTGGTGGCCTTTTTTTGACTGTTTGCCTTATTTTTAATAGATTTTATTTTTTCCATGAAAAAATGAAAGTTATCTGTTATGTGTTCTGTTATAGAAAATGCTAATGTGATTAAAGTATACATGGCTGAACAGACTCTTTCTTGTATCCAATTCAGTTTGGAAAACTGGAAAAGCAGAAGTCTAAGGCCTGAGTGCAACTTAAAGCTGAGATATACCTATCAATTTCAAAAAGCAAGGAAGAACATTAAATTTTGCAGTCCTCCACATTAACGACACTTTCTTGTGATACACTCTTACAATCATTCAGTTCCAACACAAGCTCATCTTGCAATTGCCTGCCTCTATCCAAACTCTGTCAGGGCAACTACAGGCTGCAGCCTTTAACTGGTCTACCTATTTGCATGAAATTAATGTAATCACAGTAATTAAAAAGGCTGAACTCACCTAACGTATATAACTTGAAAGGTATCTCAATAGTAAACTATGTCCTTAAGATTAATGGCTTTATTAAACACTTAAGTTTTTCAAAAGCTCCAACTGTAGGTCTGTAACAGAAACTTTACTTCCCAAAGTCATTTACATATGCAAACACTGCTTCTGTAAACTTTGTTACATGACTTCCTTCCTGCTACTGTTCAAACACTGTAAGAAAATTTATCCATGAGTTTTTGCTAAGAAATCAACACGGACTTTTCTGCAAATAGTAAAGCCACATAACAAAATTGTTTCAAAGCTAAAGGTGCGCAAAGACAGCACTGCTTAGGTAAAACAAATATCAGGCCTCTTAAAACTTACTAGGTGCCATGAAAACCACTTGTGAAGACTTCTATATAAATCAATTCTAAAATTGTCTGCCAAAAAAGCATTCATCATTTAAGATCACTAAGAACACTCCATTCCCTTCACTTGACTGATTCTTAGATTTTACCATTCAAAATTAGAAAACCCCGTGATTCTTTATCATCCTCATTTCTGTATTTAGAAATTTTCTAGCAATTCATTAGAAAGCTACTACTCCAACACAGCTGCACACAGGAAAGCTGAGCACAGAAAGTTTCTAAGTAAGAACAAAATCACAAGTCAATTCCAGCTGTAATTCATTCCAAGTGATAGGTGTTGTTTAACTTGTACAACTGAGTTGTTACCTAGTCATTAATGAATTTGCTTTTTCTTTTCAACAATATAAATAAGATTTATACACTGTCAACTTAACACACTAATTCAATCAACAGTAAAAGAAAGCTTTAACCCCACTACCCTGATATGATTTTAAGTGAGGATCAGGTTTATATGCCATATTATGCACCAAGACTAGTAGAACCTCAGTATATGGTCCCTCTTAAAAACCTCTCTTTTTCTTGGAAGGCAGCAAAACAGACAGAAGTATGCAGAGGCAGCTCTTCAAACCTTTTGGTTTTTTTTACTAACTGCTGGTAGGGAAAATGCAGGCCAAGCAATCAAATGAGACACAACAAGGAAATTATTGTGCCCCCACACTCCACACGTATTGCACAAAACACACCATTACTATTTAACCTACTAGCTTAATTAAAACTATTGGTATGCAACAAACCTAGTGCAAAGGAACTTCCAGCCACCACAGATAAACCATTCTAAGCCTCTTCTTCTGTGAGAAATTCTGGCTCTTGGAAGGGTATGGTAATCACTCTCATCATTTTCAAAGCCTTCTTCTGACATCATTAGTGGCATTTCATCCAAATGAGAGGACTCATCTTCCACCTGGTACCTGGCAAAATAAAATAAAAAACAATAAAATAAATACCAATAAAATAACCAATACATAATTTTTTATTACCAGGAATCTCCTAAAGTAACAAGTTGGAATTCCATATGGCAAAAATTGTTATAGAGGTATCTTAATCTAAGCACAAGAAATTCTGTGTTAAAAATGCTTAATAGAGCAAGAAGGCCTGCAATCATAGTATAAGTCATTGTAGGGAAACAGTTCCTTATACAATTTATACATACAAAGCTGCAGCTTCCTACTTTTCTGAGAATTCTTTGTATGATTTTGTTAAACAGAATTTTGCGCAACAGATGCAAATGAATGAGATTTCATGGAAGTACAGATTCTAGACTTCACTCCTGATGTCTATTCCTGTGTATGCAAGGTGTCTGAGTCACACTTTACACACAACTCATCAGTATCTTAGCTTTAATTACTAAACCATTATGTTTATATTATCATTACTTCCATAATTATACACAAAAACATTCAGCTAGTAAAAACATATTTGCCTGTGGGACCTACAGAAACAACACCAATGTAGCAGTGGTCCTTTCCTCTCCAGAAACTATTCTCTCCTTCAATTTTACACTTCTGAAATGCTTTTTGTGCCAAGACAAAACATCAGAATAACTGATAACTCCCTCAAGTGTATGTAAATCCAGTAACTTAGTTAATGTTTTTATACCACTGGGAAGTTGACCAAAAGAAACAGCCCTATTGCTCAGGTTCCTTTCACTGATTATTAGAAGGACTGATAATTATATTAATTAGAAGAAAATTTTAAAAGTATTAACATTCTAGTTGAGCAAAGATGATCAACATGCATGCAGTAACACACCCAATAACCCCGATCAATAAAAATGCACGAAGTAGAACATGAACAAAGTGGTCAGAGAAGGTGGCTGCATAAACATTTATCAGTTACATGAAAAAACGATCAAAGAGCAAAAACTTAAACATACAAGAATATTACTCGACAATATTGGTAATGGTAATTCAACAGTTGTTCAATAGAAACAGGTGATAAAAACCCTATTTAACCAAAATAAATCAAAAAGATTTATTTCTGCATCTATATTTTTAAAATTTCTCAAATACTTCACAGTTCAGAAGACTAGAAGACTATTATCAATCTGTTCTTTGTGCAATATGTAATTTAACTTCCTTGAAATTATTCTTGCACTGCAACTAGTTTAAATTAATTCCTAGAGCTCAGAAAAAAAATCCAACCAAAACCAACAGATCTAAGAAAAAGGATTCAGTCACAAAAAACTCTTTGGCACAGAATTAAATTTGATTTTTAGGAAGCTGTATTGTATAGTAATCTCTTATAAAGCGAGTCTTGCAACTGTCACATTTTCTTCACAGCAACCTAAAAGCAATTTATACAAAAACTGTAATTAGCAACTCCCAAAAAAATCCATTTGTTATACATGAGAGAGCAGCCAGAATGCACAGTGTCCTGGGAATGGATGAGGAGCCAACTGAGAGTTCCTGGGTTAAGATTAGAGAGAGGACAGGTAAAGACAACACTACAGTGGGGGGGTCTGCCACAGACTGCCTGATCAGGAAGAACAAGTGGAGGAAGCCCTTTGCAGGCAGAAGGGAGCAGCCTCACATTCACAGGCCCCGGTCTTCCCAGGGGAATTCTACCACCTTGGTATCTGCTGGAGGGGCAACACAAAAGGACATAAGCAATCCTTTGTGTTTTGACAAGTCTGCAGTGCTTTGACAATTTCCTCCCCCGAGCAGTTAGAGGAGCCAACAGGGAGACGTGCTCTGCTGGATCTCACACTCGCCAGAAAGGAGGGACTCACTGCCGATGAAGGTCAAACACGGCCCTTGGCTGACCATGGGATGGTGGAATTCAGGATCAAGGGGAGCAAGGAAAGTGGGAAGCAAGCTCATGACCCTGGACTTCAGAAGAAAAGATCTGGCATTTCCAAGAACTGCTTAGAAGAGTTCCATGATATAAGGTCTTGGAGGGAAGAAGGGCCCAAAAAAGCTGGTTACTACTCAAGGATCAGCCCTTCCAAGCTCAAGAGTTTTCTGTCCAATGAAGAGGAAGCTGGGCAAAAATACCAGGAGGCCTGACTGGATGAACTCCCATCCAAACTCTGACACAAAAAGGAAGCACACAGAAGGTAGGACAGGTAAACTGGGAAGAATACAAAACTCTGTCCAAGCATCCAGGGAGAAAGCCAGGAAAGCTATAGCCCAGATGGAATTGGATCTGGCCAGGGATGTCAAAAACAAGGAGTTTGCAAGTATACAGATGACAAAATACTAGATAAAGTATGATCTTCTTGCTGCATGGGACAGGAGACCTGGTTACAGAGCACATGGGAAAAGCTGCGGTACTGAGCACCATCTTTGCTTCAGTCTTTACTAGAACGGCTCGTCTTCAGAGAGCCGGGGGAAAGAGTGGAGCAAGGAAGATGAGGATAAGGTCAGGGAACACTTGGGCTCTGACATGACAGAGCCCAGGAGTCAGGGTGGCAGCTAGCTGATGTCATTGTGAGGCCACTTTTGATAATCTCTGACTCACGATGGTGGCTCAGATGTGACTGGAGGAAAGCATATGCCATTCCTATCTTCAGGAAGGATGACTTGAGGAACTACAGGTCTGTCAGTCTCACCATGACACCTGGGAAGGTGATGGAACAACTCATCCTGGAAACTCATTTCCTGGTATGTAAAGGACAAGAAAATCATCCGTAGTCAGAATGGCTTCACCAAGTCATCTTTAACCAACTTGATAAACTTTTATGATGAAATAACTGGCCTGGTAGATGAGGGGGGAGAACAGTCAACCGTGTCTACTTGAACTTCAGTAAGGCCTTTGATGCTGACTCCCATAAAATCCTCATAGACAAGCTGTTGATGTAGGGGCTGGATGAGCAGGCAGTGACATGGACTGAAAACTGGCTGAATGACCAGACCCAGAGTGTGGTCATCGGTGGTGCTAAGTCTAGCTGGCAGCCCGTAGCTAGTGCTGTTCAAGGAACTGTTCAAGCTGAAGAAGACGAGGCATGGGCAGGATTTTACTAATCTCTAAAAGTACCTGAAGGGAGGTCGTAATGAAGACAGCCGTGCTTCTCTTCAGTGGTGCCCAGTCACAGGATGAGGCAACAGGCACAAACTGCAACACAGGGGGTGCCATCCAAACATCAGAAAACACTGTTATCATTAGGATGACTGAACACTGGCAAGGGTTGTAAAGGGAGGTTGTGGCATCTCCATCCTCGGAGATGCCTGGACATGATCCAACTCCAGATGGCCCTGCTTGAGCAGGGGGAAGTTCTGCTAACGTGGATCAGCACCCTGAGCAATATTCAGTCCAAAATCTTGATAGACAAACCGAGTATTTTAAAAAGAAAGTAACATTACAAACACCAGGACTACATATGAAAAAGTACCATCACTGGATTTGCATTTTCTCAACTTACTGTGTATTTAGTATAAAAATCTGAAACCACTTCCTTTCCCCCGAGATTTTCTGTGCTGTGCCCTGCTGTATACAGGAGTATAATAAAGCAGTTATTCACCTTTTTGTATGCCAGGAAAGAGAGGGGGAAGGGAGAGACTGTATCATGGTATTAGATTCCTATTGAAAAGGTACACCACATATTTTACACTGGCTATGCAATAAATTGTTATCAACACAGTTAAGGCAGAAGATCTATTTAGGAAGGAGAGAAAAACAACAATGCCAAACCCACATTTGGCTACCAGTCATTAACTAGACAGTTCCTATTTTGGTTGACAGGTAATGCCCTGCTTTCTGCACAGGGGATGCTAACACTGTGTTCAGATCAGATTAGAAAATAACCCATAATTAGGAATAATAATAATCACACAGACACATCACCCCTACCGGATGCAAGTCAACATAGTATAGGAACCTTAAGCGTGGTACACCTTGTCAAGAAAAATCATCTGTTCTAAATAATGCAAAAGCATAACCTCACTGCAGAAAACAGAACAAGTTTCAAACTAAAAAAACCCCTCTAAATCTGTTAAAAGTTCCAAGTTCCCAGAAAGTTAGTTGTGTGAAAATATGGCACGGAAAGTGCTTTCAGAATTATTACCACCAGTACCAACTTAAAGGAAAAGAAAAAAGGAAAATAAAGTTTAAAACAGACAAGAAAAACTCAATCTTCACAAACAATGTTGTTTGCAAGAAGCTGCACCTCATGTTTAGTTTAACATGGCAATGTTTTCTATTCTCATTACTGTCAGTGGTCATTAAGAAAAAACACTATACAAAAAAATTGGCTTCACAAAACAGCAGTTATTACAGGTTAATATGTATATTGTACTAAATTATATGCATTACTCTCAGACTAGACTAATTTTAACACTAGACAATAAAACCACTACTTAGAAAAAACGTAAGACATCATGCTAAAACTTCCAGTAAGACGGGCCTATGCTTAAACAGATTTACACTCAACACTTATAATCTCTCCTGGTAAAATCTGCAAGTTATATTATCACAGTTTTAGGAGAAAGCTTTGCTGTTGAATTGTGTTTTGCTTTCAGACATCTAAACAATTAATAGCATAGTTGTAACACCCTCCAGTGAAATCACAATCTGCTAGTCGTACTGGAGCATACAGCAACATACTGTGCACAAGGAAGAGGGATCTATTACTTTGCAAAGTTAACAAGTGTTCAAATAAGAAAATAATATCCTTAATACACAAAGGTAAAGGAGCAAACATGGTTAGTCTCTCTTGAAGGAACACACTAATGCAAGAGAATCATGGGGGAGAGACTTGGCAGAGAAACACGTTTGCAGACATGCATGATACTTAAATCTACTCTCATGTGGTAATATTTGCAGAGGATGTTGATGTTCTAATCATAATTCCTTTACTTTTTTTTGTCATTGAATTATAAACAAATGTTTTTTCACAATCAGTATCTAGGTTTGCACTTTAAATACGGAGTTTCACCAAGTAGTGAAGATAATGAGCATAAGCACCATCATGTTTAGTAATCCTGACTTCAAAATACAGCCTCTGAACTGGCAAGCAATTTATTCTGTTTCAAAAGCAATTTTGCTATTGTGTTGGAAAATTGTACTTCAGTATTTAAAAACAATAAGATAATGAATAATGGATTTTTCATAACTAGGATGAGGACAAAAATCTTTCTCTCTTTGTTACTTAGTATTTTTCTGCACTTAATTGCTTGAAGTGCTGATTTTCCTTGAGTGACAAATCAATTAAGTATAATCCTAGAAACTTTTTATTAAAATAGGGAAGCACTGAAAGCAACATGAATAAAGAAGCCAGAGTGAAGACATCAAAACTCTCAGCATGAGTGGTACTAAATCAGGTATGAAGACAACCACCTTGAACAAAAATATGGTTTCCTAAGGAAAAAGAACATTAATATTAAACAGCTTTCAACAGAAATCTGACTATTATTAGGAATACCATTTAATAGATTGAAGTGAAAGCCATGTACAATAAATATTTTTAAATGAAATTTTGATATAAGCATCTGCTGTGAATATGATGCCTTGAGTCACCTGTATGCACATTCCACTTCGACAGCTGTTTTCCAGAGTAGATGGGTGCCTGTCATAGTTAAACCCCAGTCAGTCAGGCACCAAGCAGCCACTCAACTCATGAGTCAGCTCCCCAAGAGGATGGGGAAGAGAATGGAAAACAACCACCTTGTGGGTTAAGATAAAGACAGTTTAATTGGATAACAAAGGAAGATTATTATTATTACAAAAGTGATGCACAAATGCAATTGCTCACTATATTCAGAAGGAAAAAAAAGAAACACAACCAGACACCAAGTCTGTTTCCAAGCAGCAATTCCAGCTCGCTTCCCCAGTTATATCCACAGCATGACATTGTATGGCAGGGAACATCCCTGGGTCAGCTGTGCTGGCTGTGCTCTCCCAGCTCCTTGTGCACCTGGCACGGTGTGGGAAGCTGGACAGTCCTTGATTTAGTGTAGACACTGCAACTGACTAGCAGCAACTAAAAACATGGGTGTGTTATTATTCTTATACTAAATCCAAAACACAGCACCATATCAGCTACTAGAATGAAAATTAAATATCCCAGCTGAAATCAGGATAGCACCATAACTGGTAAAGGAAACAATTTATTTAAATCTATTTAGTCCTGTAATTATTTCAGTGTTTCCTGCCAGATTTCCATTGTTCTTAGAGGTTTGCACTGAGAGGTTCAAGGGTGCAGCAGGAAGTTGCAAGGGGGGCAAGGCAATCATGACTGCACAGTCTTCTGGTTTTACTTACTTGACAAATGCAGCAACAGTATCTACAATGGATTTTTTCTGACTGCTTAAGAAACCCCAGTAGCACAGAAGCACTATGTCAGGCACTGCATAGATACTGTTTCTCTGTCACCTACCACTTGTGCTATATGGTGGAATCCAGAAAGAAGGACAAAGCTGATGCCTTAAAGCAGCATTTCTCAAACCTAGTGAGGAAAGGAAAAGGAATGTATGACCACAAGTCTAAACAGGAATTGGACACAGGCAATGGCTGTAGGATGCAGAGTAGCATGGAAGACAGGCAGCAGTGGAAAAAGGTCCAGCTAAGAATATGAGTAGAAAAGCTGAGACAGCTCAATTATTGGCAGCTGAGCTACCATCACTTGCCACTATGACCATGTCCCATCCCACCAACCAGTGGCAATTTGGCTCAGTGGCTGCTGCCAGCCACAGGACCCCTTCTGCTTCTGGTCATGGGCAGAGGAAATACTGAGGGTGTAAGCATCACAATTGCTCCCAGCAATATCCTGCTCTACCTCCAGTAACTTCTCCAAGAGTTAACACCGGTAGACCAACTGCCCTGTCTAAGGGTACAGGAAACTGCCAAATTGTAGAGATGCAGTAGGAGGAATAACAAAGAAAGGGACAAGCATATTTATATAAAAAGCAAGAATTATTTCTTAATAGACAAGCCACAGATGTAGCAAGCACTGTAGGCTGACCATATAATTGACGTGGCTGTTCAGATCCCATCTTAGGACAAAGAAAAAAGAAATCCCAGGAAACAGCAGAGTAGTAGAGAAAATTTTAGTAATAAATGTATTCACTTATAAACATGCTTATAAGTACACAATGTATTTTCACATAACTTACTCAAGTGTCTCCATAAAACAGACTGCTTTTTCCTACATGCTACCTGAGAAAAATCAAGTTAGAGACTTTTATTTTTCTGCATTTCTTTAGATTGGATGTTACTTTTTCTCCTCTAATTTCAAACTCCTCTATGCTTTACATAGCAGTAAATTCAGTTAAACTACAGAGCAATCACATTGTTCCTAGATTACAACAGAAGTGGAAAATCTTCTACAGGTTAAGTGCATGGAATTTAAAGAATTTCCTTTAAGCTCTTCTTCAAAAAACACAGAAAAGCTATTTCCCAAGGTTTTAGAATTGACTGGAGATTGCCACTATTTGTCCCTACCTAGCTTTCGTTGTGCTTCTAATGCAAGCCCCCTAATCAATATTACTTGGGAAGTCCCTGAATCCAAGTCCTGGCCTAAAAAACCAAAAATAAAATCCTATTACAAGTTTATATGCATTACCAGGGACAGGAGTGTCAGGTATCTCTATATTGAAGGCAACAGTAACCACAGTATTCCAACAGGTACAACAAAACCAAACAAAAAAAAAATCCCAAAAATATTTGGGAGCCCTTAAGTAAGCTGAATATTTGCAGAGCTGAACATTCACATCCAGTTTCAATAGTTCACTTTACTTCTGTGTCCTATAACATGATCTTTAAAAAAATCTAACGCAACACCCCCACCATAGTCCATGTTTATCCACTGGAAAGCAAAATAGAAGGAAGAAGTACTTTTACAGTACGCAGCAAGTTTATTATGCAGGGTGTCACAGAGATGAGCAATATTTACTCCAAATAAATCAAGTTGGCTTCAGCCAAGTGATGCAAAGAGCTATTCTGAAAAAAAAAAAACCCACCCACAAAGCAAAAGTTCTGATCAACTACTACAATAACAGGATAAATTTTAAAACGCTCATATCTTCTGCCATGCAGAACTAAGAGAAAAACCGTGATATCTGCTGAGATAAAGCAGACTACATAGTTATTATCTAGGTCACTCCCCTTCATCAGTAGCTTATCAAAAACTGCTTCAATCTACAGGTTCCACCAGGTAACTAAATGCTATTCTCTCTCCCCAATCACACTTCCTGAACAGAGCTATATACAGATGAAGCAAATTAAGAGCAATCTACATAACAATGTGAAAAGGCACCCTTCCTTACTCCCCTCTGCTTACCTCACAAAGAGCTAGGCATACCCTAGTATCTTTTTATCAACCCATGATGAGTTAGTCTGAATTTAACAAATAGGTACCAGATATACCTAAATACACATCAGGACCTGATGAAACATCATCTACATTCACCAGAACCCTATTTTTAATTAGTAGGGTACTTCATTGATCACAACAACGGGACCATTTTATCGCTGTCACTGGGTATTGCTATTGACATTGGAGCCCAATCAATTATTTTCTCTCCTTGTTCCTCGCAACCCAAATGCCCGCCCAAGCAACATGAATCATTGTATGTAGATACTACAGACCAGGAAAGCATGCAAATATAGGGGAAAATAAATAATAGCTTAAAATATAAACCACCTCAGAAATACATTCACAAAGTTTATTCTACTGCAGGCGCAGTTACACGCTCATTGCAAGAGAAAGCATCATCTGCAATAGCAATTTGAAGCTCTCAAATGGTTTTTTTGCCTAGTAATTAAAATGCTTCAATCAGGATAATTACTCTAAGAATAATCATGTGAAAGATTATGACTGTCTATAAACCTATCCTGATGTGAGAGAATATTACTGGTGCAGAAAAAACCCCACACTAACAACTTTTCCCAAATACAGAGGTCTATGTAATGTCAAGTTAAAAAAAATGCAATTAATTACTAAAATCATTTAAAGTTCCTATGTTGTCAAAACCTATGCCTGCAGACAAAGTATTGGAAACTGCTTCTTAGGTATGACACCAATAAAAGCATCATTGCACATAAAAGTATTTTACAGCTGCTATGGTGAGCAGCTCTGTGCGTGTGTACTACGGCTACCTGCTTCATTAAATCAAAGACTGCTCTGAAAAGTAAAAGCCACAAACTAACACAACAGTGACAACACACACTGCATAAAGGCTCTGAAAACATTAATTCTTGTCAAGGCCATTTTTAAGAAGTTATAGCACACTGCTTTGACCTTCTTCCCAGGCAAAAATCTCAGAATCTACACCTCTCCTAGGTCAGGTGCCAGAACCAAGAAGCAGTATTAGCTTATGAAAGGGTCTTCAGCAAACAAAGCAGCACGCAATCCGGGAATGTGGATGTGAACAACAGGCACAGAACATAAATTGATGAATTAAAAAAATCTGTTAACTTTTTCTAAAAACTAGTGGTATTACCAAACTTGAGATATTCTTGAAAACAGACCCAAACACTTATACAAACACAACATCCCAAGCACAAACATGCCACAAAAACCACCCTGTTGGAAAAAATCAGAATCAGTGACACAGTTCTAAGCAACAATGATCAGTCTCTGTCCAAAACTACATTTCAGGAAAGGCTAATGACAAAGAACAGTACATCCTGCAATACAGTGACTTTTCTTAAGAAATTTTTCTTTGCAAAAGAGACAAACACTTTGAATTTCAGGTGAAGTCAGAAAAAGAAAGGGGGGAGGGGGTGCATAGTTCTCCTGTAATAAAGAACAGGACAACAGGATCTATTTTCTTAAGAATGGCATAACAGTACAAGCAAGTCTCCTAACTACAACTCTACAGAGAATTTGTTGCACCACATTTGATACTTCACCCGTCACATTAAAAGAAAAGCTAGAGGTGTATTTGAATGAATATCTGAATATATCAGATATATTTTAATATTTCTTATTTCCAACACACTTCAACATCTATAGATTTGTAGCTGGAATCAAAAAAACACTGATTGGGGGTATCACTTTTGGTTCTTTAGAGTTCGTGACACTTCCAGCAAGTATCAGCTGAACCTGTAGCATCTGTAATTTCTCCTATCATGGTAACAACCACCAGTGTATCTCACGGGGTTGTGACCTCCAGCAGCAAAGAAAGTTTCTGTCATCTGCTCAGTTGCCAGTTGTTTGTCCCAGGTGTGGGGGAGGAACACGGGACAACGCCAACACAACACAAGACAGGGGCTCCAATTTAAACAAATTCACACATGAAGCAGGATGGTGCTGTGAGCTTTCTCCAAGAGAAAGTGAGAGCGTGCCAGTACATATGCAGACAATTAACAAGCAGTACCACTCCTGCATACTCCCACTTAATTTTAGGCGTGTTTCTGTGACCATATCCTGAGTAGCATTAATGATGTTATGTCTACAAAAAAAAGTAATAAAAACATTTATAGTTTATGTTCCTAGACTAAATTTATTGCTTGCGGGTCAAACAGATTTTTGACAAAGTTACCATCACTTTGCAACAGCAGTTTTAGAACATAAACGTTCAGAAGCAAATTCAGTTCCACCTTCAGAACACTTTATCACAGAAGTTATATTAAAATTCATGTTAATGTCAATAACATCAATACTAGTTATGAAGGAAAACTCCCTCAGATTCACTAATCATTTTCAAACTCATTTTCAGGATGAAATATATAGAGCAATTCAATTAACACATTTGAGGAAGAAGAGCAGATTAAAATGAAACCCCTAAAACCCTGAACTTTTATTTTAAACATTCAGAAGTACTCAAGAGATTCACAGGAACTACGAACATTTTGGAAAAACTGCAAGAAATACCAAGTATCACTACACACAGCCCATGGAAGAGTTAAACTCTGCAGACACCTATTGATGTTTGGTTGTGTGGTTGTGTTGGACTTATTAAACTAATTACTAACATTTTGCAAGGTTTTCCAAACACAATTACAGCAAAGTAAGTTATAAGCTTTATGTAAACACCATTCTAAAAGAGATCTCAGGTCCTTTTGGTTTCATCATTACTCGGTCTCAACATTTTGAGCTATTTGGATAAATCTTTACTCTTAATTAATACACTTAAAATATAAAACCACTGTCATAATTTTCCATTAGAATATGAATAATAATGTCTGAGCTATGAACATGACATTCACAACCAGAACAGGAGCAACTGAAAGTATGCACCAAGTGTCAAAGTACTTTAACAAAGCTCACTTTAGGCACCAGAGATTAATTACAGAATTACTGTATGTACATCTAGAATTATCTGTTGACATTTTAAAGTCTATTTTTGTTGGTTTACTGTGAAACCTGTCCAAGCACCTTGAGAAATCATAACCGGAAGGACTAAAAGATTGCAGAGAACTTTCATTTAAATTAAGATCATTAGAAGAGTAACACTACACCAAATCATCTTACTTACATTACATTACAGAGGAAGTATCAGGGAAGCATGTGACTTCTCAGTGAAGTGAGATCTTAAGACTTGTACCACACTTTGCCTGGATGTTGGGTTGTTTTTTTTCCTGTTACACATACTTGACAAGTTACAACCCACCAACTGCTAAGCAATAAGTATCATTTACCTGGACAAAGGACACATCCTATTATTTTGTTCTTTCCCTTCTGCTGTAATTTTCTTTTTCACTAATTACACAGAAGAATGAGAATTCAAAAGTAATGGTGTAGTCAATTGCCTTATATCAGCATTACTCCATCAGTGAGCGAAGCACAGAGACAAGCAACAGCAGTTGATCTGCTCCACAAGTTGACCTGCTGCAAGCACCTACCATGCCCAGCACTGTGATCTGTCAGTATGCTCTGTGGCGTCCACTACGTGCAGTCACGTAAGAGGCTTCCTCCCAGTAAGGGAGTATTACCCGTGGCATAGCAGGCACACCTTTGTGAATAGCTGGAGTGCAAATGAGTTTATGTAATACTGGACAGAGGTAGTAAAACCTGATTTTTGGTACCAGCCCAGGCATCCCAACAGCTTGCACCTTAAGCACTATTTGGCCAAATACAAGTATAGACTGACAGCACCAACACAGAACACCTGACCAAACCTGGTGTCTATCCCTAAGCAAAATAAAGGTTGACTACTTTTCAGCTCCGTATCAGCTGCAAAACTTCCCAAAGGTTTCTTGTTA
This sequence comes from Porphyrio hochstetteri, assembly GCA_020800305.1. Lineage (NCBI taxonomy): Eukaryota > Metazoa > Chordata > Aves > Gruiformes > Rallidae > Porphyrio > Porphyrio hochstetteri. The sequence continues at coordinate 104,194,164 of CM036906.1, read as the reverse complement.
TCCTTCCACTGACCTCACATGACAACACAGTCACAGCACAGCTAACTTCCTTCCTGTGTTTGACAGCTGATCATTCTGGGATTGATAATGACAAATGCAAGTCCAAGGTGTTAGAAGAAGGCTGTTAAGTCTCACTGCATGTTTAAGATGTTCCTGGATGTTCTCTGGTTCTTTTTCCTTCACAATGTAAACAGAAAGCAGCAGCTGTTTTTCCTGTAGATAACAGGTCCTTCATGCTGAAGGACAAAGTACTGAATGAACCACCTCTTTTTCCCCAAGCTTTCTACAACTATTCATGTTGAACATATTATTTATTATTAAAGCAATACCTTATTAAAGCTATCTTTAATAGCTTAAAGACAAACCACCTTTTATTTCAAGACAGATTTCCCTAGTTTCTAACAACAGCACACAGATAGTCCTCTCTCCATCTGAGGTAGGGAAGGATGGCAGAACATACAAAACCTAAGTTTCTACTACAAAAGTAGTAAGATACATTTAAATGTCAGAAATAAGAGCAGAACAGGATGCATGTGTTCAGTGAACCACAGTTAGTATTTAATATGTTTTTATTTTTTTTAAAACAGGCCTTAACATATACAAAATAGAGATATAAAACAAATTATTATTGTTATGTTTATACAGGAAGTACACCCCAGGACATTTAATGATTCTTAACTAGGTAGAATTTTTACAGAAGTGTACAATCCTAGGTGTGTACCATCACAGTTACATAGGTAAAACATATTCCATCTTAAAATACAGGTCATCAATATGTCAAAATAATCTCAAAAGCACAAAGCACATTAAGGACAAAGTGAATGAACAAGCCTTTGTCCTCAATACAAAGCAACCTACTGTAGCATTGGCAAAGATGCCTATAGACCTCCTAGTTCAAACAAAAGAAGTCATCCTACAAATTAGCTTTGAGGCCACTAAAGGTTAGCAACCGATGAGTTGTATTAACTGATGTTGCACAGTACCAGGGTAACCAATTTGAGTTAAAAACACTACCACACCGAAGTTAAGGATCGCTGTATAGGACTTTAAGAGACTGTAAATTCTTCACTGAAGAAATAAGTCACAGCAAGTGAAAGACTCTTGACAGCTCAGAAACCACAGCACTGGATTAGCCATGACCATGAGATACCAACCCCACTGTGTTTCAATCAGTGTTTGTTCCTACTCATCTTCTGAATTATGAATCCTTACATATATATGCATGTGATAACTTTCTGCATATCAGAGACCTCAATGACTTGACTTCAACACTCCTACAAGTATCTGCAACATCAGCACCTTTTCTGCAGTTTCCACAGGAACACAAGGCTTCTTCAAAGTCTGTGCTAAAGATAAAGATTAGAGAAGCAGGATGAACCACTCGTAACAACATAGGTGCTGTAGTTTAGCTGGAAGTTTAAGTCCTAAACTTACAAGTTACAGTTCAACTATCTGCACTGACATCTTTCCCCTTCAACTTTGCACAAGAAACCTGTGGTGGAAGCTACATCTACATTCCCATGTTTTTGTTACAGTTCTGTAGGACACCTTCCAAAGCATAGAACAGGTGCTCTCACAAATCCAGCGCACAGTATTCTTGAAGGAGAATGACCAACCTACTCAACTCACCTTAAGAAAAATATAAAGAATTAAAATGAGCGAAGCAGCTGGTATATGTGTTCCAATTCTCAGAGCTCAAAAGAACAATTTACTAAATCAAGTCATCAAAACAAAGAAACATAATAAATGTGCTAGTCAACTTCCTAAAGTTCGATAAACCTACAAGTAGTTGAAAAAAAGGTAATGAAAATCATAGATGATCACTTGCGTGAAGTAAAGTAAGCTAAATACATATCATCTGCACTTCAGAAACACACAGAATACGTAAGACCCCTAACTCTGGAAGATGTGATCTAAACTAGAAGGAATTTAATCCACAATCTTCATAAGTTGATGTTGATCAAACACAGAGGAAAAAGCAGGCCTGTAGTGAACTGGGAGTTCCTTGCTAGATCTTATGGCTTGACAAAACTTCTTATAAAGCCAAGTTTAAACAGTTTGTATAAATAATCGTCATTATTACCTGCAAACATACCTTCTGTGTACATCCCTGATTTATGAACTCAGCCCATCATACCTATAGCATTTTTCAAATCACCAAAACACTCCTGTGTAACCTAGAATTGAACTACCTGATACTTTTCATGGTCTGGACTAAGTTCTTACCTATGTAATCCTCTTTCCCTTTTTCTTCTAAAGCACAACACCTACTGTAAAGTCCGTAGATTTCGTCAAGAGCTTTCCCTGCTTCAATTTGCTGAGGAATAGCGACGATAACACTGCCCTATCTCAAAGTAGAGGACTAACCTGTTACAAATTGTTGGACATTCAAGTATTAGTGAGATGGGGAAAACTACTACTATGGCAGCCTGCCCTACAAGCTCACAGATGCTCATTTAAGGCTGATCTTATTTTGCACAGTTTTAAACTACCTTTTCTAACAGGTAATACATCTGGACAAAGCAGCAAATCCACTTATGATGAAACTGATTTATGTCCTTATTTGAATTAAAACAGCAGCAACTACTCTGTTTTTAGAAAGCCTTCAGACCCTGCAACTGCTCCCTCCAGACTTTGTGCCTGCAACTAGCATTCTACACAAACCAATAGACAAAAAAAACCCTCAAGCAACTAATCATATCCCCCAGTGTAAGAGTGCTGTCCAATGGACATACCAGAATTGTGGAGCAAAGTTCCTCCTTGCTTGTAACAGCATACCTAGCAATTATTCAGAATAATGGAAAGCAAAGAAGCATTCAGTCTTCACCCAGAAACTTAATTTGACAGCAGATAAACTAGCTCCTTCAGACTGCTTAACCCCCGTTTCAAGAAACTCGCGGAGTTACTTTACTTCTTACGCTCAAGAACGCGTGCCACGCTACCACCACGCAGTCCCTCACAGCGGACTGCCTAGAGACGCCCAGATAAGCCACCCAACGCGAGCATCCCGCTCGGAAGTAAACTACTGGGAAGGGAGGCGAGTTGCCGTGGAGTTGCGGACGGCGCCCCGCAGGACCAGGGCAGCGAAGGCCGCACCTGTGGGCGCGGGGCCGGCGCGGGGAGCGGCAGGGCCGAGGGCGCCCCGCGCATCCTCCCGCGGGGCCCTGCGGCACCGCCCGCCGCCGCCGCCGCCACCACCTGTCCCGACGCCATGCCCCGTCGCAGGGCGAAGGGGAGAGCGGGGCGCCTCACGGGGACCGACGGAGGCGGCCAGGACGGCGGAGGCCTGGGCGAGCCGGCGGCTACCGACGCCCCTTTTCTCGGCCTACAGTGGGGCCGTAACCTCTTCCCGCCCTCCCCACAGCCCTGGAGCCCCGCAGCGCAGCGGGCTGGGCGAGGGGCACACGCCGGCCCGCCTGCCGTTAGAGATGCGGGGGGAGGACGGGAAGAAGGGAAAGGTGCCGCGCCGCCCCTGCCCGTACCTGTTGTGTCTCTGCGCCGTGGCGGCGCTGGTGTAATAGGCCGCTCTCCGATGACTGCTGCGCGGTACCGGGTGCAGCGGGATCTGGTCCGCCATCTTGGGGGCGACCCCCCCGCTTCGCGCCCGTCCGCTTCGCAATGTTCCTCCTCCCCTCTTCCTCCTCTCGCCTTGCCCCGCCCCGGCACCGCTTCGCCTCGCCCCCGCCACCCGCGAGGTGCAGCCGGGACCTCTGACGTCACGGCCACCGCCAGCCGGCGCCAGGAGGAAAGAGGCGCGAGAGGGGCGGGGCCTCGACATAAACAAGGGGGCGGGGCCCCGCGGCGAGGGCGGGGCCGTGCGAGGCGGTGGCGGGGTGCGGAGGGGCGCCGGGGGCGTGCCGCCCCCTGTGCGTGCGGGCTAGGGTGCGCAGGGGTGCGGCGGGGGTCACGGTTAAGGTTGGTCACGTTTAATTTTCGGCTTCCGAAGTACGAGGCGGGTGAGCCATGAAGAGCCTGAGGCTGCGCGGGTGGGATCCTGGAATGGCAAGGTTGGAAAAGACCTTCGAGATCATAGAGTCCAGCCGGCAGTCCTACACCACCGAACCACTAAACATCTCCAGAAGCACCTTATCTCCCTTTTCTTAAACACCCCCAGGGACAGCGACTCTGCCACCTCCCTGGGCAACCTGCTCCAATGCTTCACCACTCTTTTGGTGAAGAAATGTTTACTCATATCAAAGCTGAACCTCCCCTGGTGCAACTTGAGACCGTTCCCTCTTGTCCTATCACTAGTCACTGGGGAGAAGAGGCCAACACCTGCCTTACTGCAACCTCCTTTCAGGTAGCTGTAGAGTGCGATGAGGTCTCCTGTCAGCCTCCTCTTCAGGCTGAACAGCCCCAGCTCCCTCCCCCGCTCCTCATAAGACCTGTTCTCCAGACCCTTTATCCATGCAGGCCCTGTGGCATGGGGGATTCGGGCATTTCACAGAACCCCAGAGTTCAGGGTTGGACAGGAATAGCAGGAGACAAACCTGAAAGTGGTTCCTCTCAGCCAGCGAGTGCCTGATGTTTTTTAACTTGATCTGGTTAGGCCCCTCTTCCATCTCTTGGATGGCAAGGACTAGCTGTACCCTGCATTGGATGTCAGCGGATACTAGCGTGATCACCAAGAACAAAAACAAGCGCTGTGCATTGACAATGATTGTTTCATGTCATTAAACAGAGACAGTTTTTGTGAGCCAGAGGCATCGCCACATGGAAATGGGCATTCTGTAAGTCAGGGATAATGAACCAGCCCACAGGACCTCACAGGGAAAGATCAATATGCAAGTCACCATGGAACAAAAACAGGTTTGGAAGATAGATGTGTTCACAGACCTACTGTAGGATGTTACCCTTCGATAACCCTCTGAAATTGGGTGCTGTGGGGAGCAAAAGGCCCATCACATATATGTAAGACTCTGCAAAAGAAGAAAAAAGGAAAATATATTTCTTTTTCAATGTCAAACATCCAATAAAAAATTAAAAACGGTCTATGTCATAGTTTACCCCAGCCAGCAAGTAAGCACCCCACAGCCACTCACTCCCCCCACTGTGGAATAGAGGGAGAATCAGAAGGGTAAGAGTGAGAAAATTCATGGATTGTGATAAAAACAGTTTAATAGGTGAAGCGGAGGCCTCACACATGCAAAACGAGCCAAGGAATTCCTTCCCCACTTCCTATGGGCCCACAGGTGTTCAGCCATCTCCATGGCTGTACCCATTGCCCCATGTTTTCACCATTTAAGTACTGGAATACTGTGACAGGGTCCCCCAGAGACTTCTCCAGGGAGAAAAGACCTAACTCCTTCAATCTTTCCTCACAGGGCAGGTTCTCCAACCCTTTGATCATCTTCATGGCCCTCCTTTGGACCCTTTCCAGTCTGTTCATGTCTTTTTTTGAATTGTGTGGCCTGACAAGCAATGAGGCCATACCTGGAGTAACTGTGTCTAAGTGCCAATGCTAAATTAAGTTGCTGTTACGATCTAGACATTTCAGACTGAAATGGTGCTATACCTTAGAATGAGGGGGAATGGTCAGTGCCAACGCACCACAGTACACAGCGTGCACTGAAAATCAGAATCACACAATCTCCTGAGTTGGAAGGGATCCATAAGGATCATCGAGTCCAACTTCTGGCTTCACACAGGGCCAGCCAAGTCAGAGCAGATACAACCCCATTCGCTATCACCCTCTGGGCCTGACCCTTCAGCCAGTTGCCCACCCAACGCATTACGGCTTTGTCTAATTGTATGATGGTCCATTCACCCCAGAATGACAGTGTTTTTTTGTAATGAGAAGACTGAAATTGGACAAGGTACTTTGGTAGTCCAGATACATTCTTAGAAAGTGTCAAAGGGACTTGTAAGAAGAGATCTCTTACAGAGGGTAAGGGACCTGTACCTGCTTGTACCTGCTGGCTGAATGTTGACTAATACTGCCTGGGGTGTGTGTGGCTGACTGCTCCCACCACCTGTTTCTGTCTCATGTGCTGCATAGGAGATGCTGGTATGGCACTGCTTGCCATCTGCTCTGCATTGATGGTTATACTTTATGGAATCAGAGTAAATTAGGATGGAAAAGACCTTTAAGATCATAAAACTCAATTGTTAACCTAACACCGCCAAGTCCACTACTAAACCATGTCCCTTAGTGCCACATCTACACCTCTTTTAAATACCTTCAGGGAAGGTTTTTCATACAGAACAGCAATCCATGCACAAGTTAGCAGCCTAAGACAAATTTTCTTGCCTCTACAGAACTTTTGATCTTGTTATTTGGCTGTATTTCTCATTATTTACCAGGTTATTTGGCCCATAACAATCATCTCTAATGTTAGTCAATTATGTGTACATGTTTGTAAATTCTGTATGTATAGACAAATACATGAGCTAGCATTCATAATCGAAGGTTTATTATTGGCTGACTTGTAAATGTCCCAGCATGGGACAATCATTAGAAACCATAAATGCCTTTAGTCTTGATTTCTTACTGAGTCTCATGTACTCTGGAAGTCATTATTTTATTTATGACTACTGTAGGTTTTAAAAGATAAATACTTCATTATTACCTGTGTGCAGATGTGCAGATATGCTTTGAACCAGAAGGCCCTCTAAGAAGAGAAATATAACTTTTTTCAATAAACCAATGGCCACGAGAATGATAAAATTGAATATTTATCACTTTAAATGCATGAAGTTTTGCTTACTTCAAATAGGTGTTTAAAACTTGCTGTTAAGACAGTTGCTGGAAATCTGTCATGATCTCAGCTTCTGGATCACTTTAATTGCCTTTTTGCATCAGTATTTTCATAAAATGGCAAAAGCTTTTCCAGGCAGAATCTTCAGTTATATGGCATCCATCATCATTTCTGTCTCTAGATTATCATATAATTGTGTATTACTTTTTTTCTAAAGAAAATTCTTCAAATTCATATAAAAGTTTTTTAATGTAAAATTGAGACTTTGGTGTATGATGTTTAAGGACTTTTCAAGACACCTGTAATAAATGTGCCCACATTTTGAATATAATTATTTCCATTTCTACTTGCAGATCCTGAAAGGTCACAGAATAAACTTGCTTTTGATCCAGATTTCTAGTCACACATGTCAAGCAGGTGTTATTTTGCAATATAAAAAAACCTTTTGATTCAGGAAAGAAGTATTTTGCATTCAGTATTAAGTATTGGCTAAATAACATTTGCCCCTTAGATATCATGATAGCATACATTTATGATAATAAGTAACTATAACACCATTCTGAAATAAAGTCCCTATCATCCTTTTCTTACATTATTCTTTGCATCTTTTTGCATTTATAACAATTGGCAGAGATCCAGAACCTATGATTTATAGATCTTGTGAACTCTTGGTTTAACTAGGAATGAGCTGGCATGGAAACTGTTTTGTATTTGTTGCATGCATCTGCTACAGGTGCAGAACCTATCTGTAACTAGTTCTGCCTGATGTCCCCAGAGGGTATTTTATAATAATTTATACTTTCACAACCATTCTACTTCTGCTGTAAACATTCAAGGTTAAGCTCTCCCTTCCTCCAAAACCTGTTTATGTATCAAGTCTGGGCTAGGGTAAGGAGGGAAACCAAGACAGTTTGAAGCTAATTCATTCTCCAAGATGCCATGCTGGACCTTGTTCTTACCAACAAAGAGGAGCTGGTGGGGAATGTAAAGCCTTTGCTGCAATGACCTCTACTCTGCTCTCATGACACCCCACCTGGAGTACTAGGACCCCAGCTTTGGGATCCCCAGTACATGAAAGACATGGAGCTACTGGAACAAGTCCAGAGGAGGGCCATGAAGATGATCAGAGGGCTAGAGCACCTCTTCTATGAAGACAGGATGTAAGAGTTGGGCTTGTTCAGCCTGGAGAAGAGAAGAATCTGGGGGGACCTTAGAGCAGCCTTCCAGTACCTGAAGGGGTCTACAGGAAAGCTGGAGAGGGACTAGTTCCAAGGGCGTGGAGTGACAGGACAAGGGGGAATGGTTTTAAGCTGAAGGAAGGTAGACTTAGATTAGATATAAGGAAAAAAACTCCACCATGAGAGTGGAGAGGCCCTGGCACAGGTTTCCCAGAGAAGCTGTGGCTGCTCCCTCCCTGGCAGTGTTCAAGGCCAGGTTGGATGAAGCTTTGAGCAACCTGGTCTAGTGGAGGGTGTCCCTGCCCATTGCAGGGGGGTTGGAATGACATGACCTTTACAGTCCCTTCTAACCTGAACCATGCTATGGTTCTGTGATTCACTATACTTCTTGGAATCAAATTATAAAATCAGCTGTACTGGAGTAAATCTGCAGAAGAGATGCTAAAATCCATTGACTACAAAACAAAAGAAATGAGTTTCAGTAAGCCTCACATAATGTTACATGATACAAAATTGACATTACTTTTATACAAGATATTTTCTCACCTCATCCTTCAAACTTCCTTGCATTTCCATTTTCATTTTGGAACTTTTTTCATCAGTGATCAACCAGCTCAGTGTCTGTCTACACATTTTCAGAAAATTTCAAGGTAGTCCAAGATAGGTAGAGGCATTAAAAAAAAAAAAATCACTGCCAAAACCTGAGCATAGCAACTCAGAAAGAATCCTGTATTCTTTCTGGAAGAGATGGAGGCAGCAAGGAAGACTAAACCAAATAAACTGTTAAATTGTCAGTGAGAAAACAGAACAAATATGAACTAGAGGGAGCTAAACCAGCTACAGTTATCAGTTTTGATAATTCTAATAGCTGTGTCTGCATATCTTCAATTGGTATCAGTAAGATATAACAAAACATTGTCTTTCTTTGGGAGAGAACAAAATTGGAGATACTATTTTCTCTGAGAGGATCCTTGTTTTAAAAGATAACTTCAAACAATGAAGCTGCATGCAATTCAGTTATACACCAAAATCAATGAGTTTAAAAATGCCAACAAGAAGTTAAAGTAATCATACAAAATATTACTACACTATAAAAAAGCCCCTGGAATGCAATAGGTACTGGAAACAAAACACTACTCACATATTAAAAAAAAGATGATTTACTCTTGTCTACATAACCACAAGAAGGAAAATTCTATTTCTATGCATTCTATTTTTAATATTCACAGCATTCAGTGTTTGTCAATTAATTTGTGTTCCCAGCTGTTACATTTCTTTCAGACTTTCCTTCAAGGTCTCCTCTTTGGTAAATGTCAACACTCTGCTGCTCCGTGGGATTTATGGACTGCTAAATCTCGGCTCCTCCATTTGTAGTCCATCCTTCTCAAACTGTGGGTCCCTCAGCACTGGCTTCACACCAGCTGTGTGCAATCCCTTACCAGCAGTCCACCCAGTTTTTCTTTTAGAATAATATTCCTGAAATATCCTCTCCAAATAAATCAGCAAAATTATGTCTACTTTGGATTTTGCTGGACTAACATCTTTTAGCTAATAACAGGTCTGCCTGAAAAAGGCATTTTCTCCAAATCACTTTGCAACAGATGAGGCAAAAATATCCAAACAAATCCTGAAGTACTTAAATTAAATTGGTTTGGAAACATAAGGACAGTTTGACAATTTCAGATACAAATATTAGTTGTGCCTTTATTTAAGCTATTATTTTTTTAAAGATACAATGGTCATTATTTTACTGAGCTTTCACAATGACCCTTCAGTGAATTCCATCTAGTAATTGTACACAGTATCTCTTCAGTTACATTAACATCTAAGTTAAAAATTGCTTCCATATACTTTTAAAACTCCCATGCCTTTAAATTTCTAGCTAGCTACTGGGATACTCTTTCTCATCCTCTTACTGTATCTAAATTCAATGCAAGATTTTTATTTCTAATTGGAGAAAAAACCCTGTGGACGCAAGGCTTCTTAGCTGGATTACCAACTTCTGATCTTCTCTTAAAACCAGTGAGTATCCAATTAAATATTTTCCTGATCAACTGCAAAATCAACCGCAAAGCACACTAGCACTTTGAGGAGACACAAGTTTTTTTAGTATTCTCAGTGGGTTTATTTTAACAAATTCCATGCTGTTGATCTTTCAAATAAATAAATACAGCTGCTTTAACTACTCCTTGAAATGGAAAGAAAAAGCAGCCATGGATTAATTAAAATTTTTATGTTGTTTCAGAGATTCTGAAAAGGTCATGGAAGGACAAACAAGGCCCAAGTGCAAACTTAAGTATCCAGTTGTGATTGTTGGTATCAGACTCACTGGATCTGATTTCCTTTTGCAGTTTCTGTTGCAATAGTCACTGAGAGCCTCAAGTGGAAGTAGGGGGGGGTCTTTGTTCAGAAAGTTATGCAGAAGTAGATGAAGAAAAACTTTCCCAGTTGATAAATGACAATATACTTAGTGTCTTGTATAGCATATCCTTCAAATGTCAGAAATGATGTAAAATCTCCACTTTCTCTCATATTTCTTCATGTCTGCCCCAGCTACTAGCTCAAGATTTCTTATTTGCTTCAGAACTAATTATGAAACTCCTTTTCCCTCAGTCATTTTAGGCAGCCAGATCTGGCTCCTGTTAAAACCTATGCATCATCATTTTCATTTCATTCCAAGCAGCAGTTTGAATCTTACAGATTTTTCCCTCTATAGCATCTCTTATCCTATATTTCCTATAAATATAATCTTACATATTCTTAGCCTCATGACTGCCAGCACACCCTTTCTCTGTTATTGGGAGCGGCAGTGTCTCTCAGATCAACTCAGTGTGAGCTGGAGAGATTATTTTCCCAGCTCATCACTTTCAATATATTGTTTATTTCTATGCCCTTCCTCTAGCTTCTTCCCCAGTATTGCATTGAGCAGCAATCTGTTCACGCTCATCTCATTATTTCTCACTGAGAGATTGTTTCCCATCACTAATCAGCAGATAATTCCAGTGGGTTTTGTCTGCTTCTATAATTTGCAAATGTTTTCTCCCATTACTTGGGGAATTCCCCATCAATGGGAAAAATTTGGCTCAGTGTTCTTTTTAGTACTGGGAAGGGGCAGCTTCCTTCCATAATGCAAACACAAAGGAATCCAGGGTTGCTCTCAATAATACCAGGTGAAGAACATCAGTGGTGGTCTCTAGACAAAGTACCAGGGTAAAGACTGGTAAGTCTACAAACGTGAGTAACCTGCAGTTTGCAATATAGTTAGCTGGTTCTAACAGTGTTGTGGTTTTGCATGGCAAGGTTCTAGTGGAGGAGGGAGGGGGGCTGCAGCGGTGGCTTCTGCAAGGAGCAACCAGAAGCTCTCTGTAGGCCTGACAGAGCAAACACCAGCCGTCTCAAGGCCGGGGTCATTGCTGCCCAAGGCCGAGCCCATCAGCAATGGTCACAGCGCCTCTAGGAATCACATTTTGAAGAAAAAAACCCCACAAGTGGCCACTTTTTGCCACCAGAAAAGGAACTGAGAAGATGTAAGAAACTGTGCAGACATAAAAGACAGTGAAGAGGGGGAGGGGAGGAGGCACTCCAGGTGCCAGGGAGAGATTCCCCTGTAGCCTGGGGAGAACATGGAGCGGGTTGTCTCCTGCAGCCCATGGAAGATGACAGGGAACAGAGATCAGGGAACACCTGCATCCCGTGGAGAGGCCCCAAGCTGGAGCAAGTGTAGACATGGAAGATGCTGAGACCTGAGTTGGAGCAAGTTCCTGGCAGGACCTGCAGCCCATGGAGAGAGGTGCCCATGCCGGAGCCCATGTGCTGGGGGCACTTGTGACTCCGTGGGGGACCAGGCTGGAGCAGTCGGAGGGACTACACCTCAAAGAAGTGACCCACATTGGGGCAGTTGGTGAAAAGCTGAAGCCCTGTGGGAAAGGACTTATGTTGGAGAAGTTTGCAGAAGACTATCTGCCATGGGTGGGACCCCACACTGGAGCAGGGGAAGGGTGTGAGCAATGTGTGTGTTCTCCCCACCCCCCATCCCAAAAAGGAAAAAGACTGTTGAGAACTGACCAAACCCTCCATTCCCTGCCCCTCCCCATGCCACAATGTGGGGGAAGAACAGAGAGAGATCATGAATAAAGTTGAGTCAGCAAAGAAGGGAGAGGTGGAGGGAGGTGATTTAAGATTTGGTTTTATTTCTTATTATCCTACAGTTTTCAGAGAGAACGTGTATGTGTTGGGGTGTGGGGGTGTTAGTGTTGTTTGGCTTTTTTTAATTCCATGTTGAATCTGTTTTGCTGTGGTGGTTGAACCCCAAGCAGCAGTTGACCACCTCACACTGCTTGCTCACTCATGCAGGAGAAACAGGGCCTCTGTGGATTGGGATAAGGACAGTTTGCTGACAAAAGCACCATGAAAGTAGAACAATAACAGCCAATTACACTCACACCCGGTGATAACACAGAGTACCTCACCGACCCTATGAGTACAGAGTGCTGTACAACACAAGTACTGACCATACACCCTAACAGCACTCAGATTACCCTGGAGGCACCCAGAAGTGCCCCTTCCGGACCAGCCCCTCATATAGGGGAGTGATGTCCAGTGGTGTAGAAACAGCCCAGGCTAACTCAGCTCACTTTGGCTAACTCAGCTCACCTGTACTGGCTGCTTGGGGAGGTTGGCTCTGGCCTGGCAGAACCAGGACATTTGCCCATGACACTAATTGTGGAATGATCTCTCCCTATCCTTATCTCAACTCCTAAGCCTCTCAATATATATTTTCTCCCCTGTCCAGCTGAAAAGGGGAGTGATAGAGTGGCTTTGGTGGGCATCTGGCCTCCAGCCAGGGTCAAACCTGTTGGTAGGCACACACAGTATTTTGAAATTAGGTTATGTTATTGTGAAGAGCCTTAAGACTGAAGAGGTATTTGCGCTTCATATAGAAGACAAAATAGTTTATCAACAAAATCCAGCAGTGATCATACCTATTTTTAGTGCATTGATTAGTAAAAATACATAAAATCTGAAATTCAAACTGATTGAAGTGACCAGGACCTTTCTTTGGCTACAGAGGCATGGAGTCATTGTCCGTGATGTTAGTGAAAATAATTATATAATCTAAGTTACAGGTACAAGATGCAACAGACTAACACACAAAACAAGATTGAAACAAACAGCTAAGGGAAGAAAAATAAAGCATGTTGGGTGAATTTCTTTTGCATGGACAACGGTAATGATGTTAGGAAAGTCAGCTAAATTGTCATTGATCAATCTTTTCATGAAAAGAAAGATTTTTGTAACTACAAATTAGCTTTATATGAAAAGAATCTAAAGGAATCTGTCTTCTACAAATTTCAGGGAAATTTATTACATTAATTTTTTAAGGCTGCTAATACTGAAAAGAAAGAGAGAAAGATACATGTCCTAAGGACCGTGCTTTGGCAGGGTCTTGGACTCAATGATCTCTTGAGGTCCCTTCCAACCCCTACAATTGTGTGATTCTGTGATATGCATTGCACCTTTGAGTCAGAAAGTTGTTGATAAGAGGAAAACAGGGGAAGAGTCAAAGAAGTTGTCAGTAAAGTAGGAATCTTAGGGTATTTTTCTGTTCTCGTAAGTTTCCTTTTAAAAATAAACCCCAACAATCCTTTTTGTGAATTCTATCAGTATCACAAGACGAACTGTTTCTCTTGAAGCTGAAGGTGGACTTGTGTTTGGAGATTATATGCATTTTTCTAGCTTCTTGATTTTTTTTTTTTTAGCTTTCTACAAATTCCATTTAAAACAAGTAAAGACATGAGTGGTCATTTTTTGCTCCATAACAGATGTTTGAAAACAATTTCACAGACCTCTGGTGCAGTATGGCAACACAGATTAAAATGATCTTCCCAATAACAGTGAGTTGGGATTAGGACTGACTCATGCTGTCCTGCTCAGATCATTAGACTATCAGTTTTTTTCTATGAAATTTATGGATTATTGTCCACATCACTATTCAATAGGGTTGGGGGTTTTTGGGGGGTTTTTTTAGGGAAAGGGGGGTGTGTGCCCTGCAAATTTTATCTGACTTTTTCAGGAAAATAACAGTAATTTAAAGACCAAAAATATTTCTTCTGGAAAATAAGAACTGATGTCTTCCAGTGTGTTTCCCTTTCTACAAGTTATGTGCAACGTGGTCTCTATCAGAAGAGAAAACTGATGTTGGACAATTGCCCTTTGAGGACAGGGCTGAGATGTAAGCATTACCGATAGGAAGAAGAAATGTATCCTTGGGCCCTCTCTGAAAAATGAACATTTGAGTATGGTGGTACATAAAAAATGGAGTTCAGAATGGGCCTGTGGCCTTAGGCTTCATGTCAGCAAAGCATTCAGCAGACGCTTCAGCTCTACTGGGGTCTCTGAAATGTCAGTGAAAACCCTTATTTTTCCCTCAGTGCTACCAGAGAGCTATGGAAAGGGAGAAAAATTATTGTGTGCTGAATGGGGTTCACATGAGTGATTTGAAATTCAATTTCTCCTCAGTCATCCTGGTCAGCTACTTGCCTCCTTTTGGCAAGGAGACTTTGTGTTAATGTCTTTACTCTCTTGCAGCAGATACCACATGAAAGGCTTTTTGCAGAGAGCTCACGCAGGAACACAATTGAGGATGGTGAGAAACTATCCTGTGGTGTGACCTAGCTGTAAGGGGACTTGTGGAAGACTGACTTTAATTCAGTTACCTTTGTTCAGTATATATGTTTGTGTGTATATGTATATGTATTAAAAATATGTCAGAAGTGCTGTGACAGGGATTCCTGTTCCATCTATGACGTTTGGAAAGTTTGCCATTGTTGCATTCTGTGGCACAGAATTCAAAAAGTGGAAATTAGCTAAACTGCCCATGTATTACCAGCAATATTCTGGGCCAGGAAAGTTACAATAATTATGATTGCCACTGAATACTGACATCTCCTGTTATTCACCTACATGTCAAAAAGCACTTCACCCTCATTATTGGTCAGAGCATGACTAAAAGTCTAGATGGGCTTAGGGGAATTCTCAATATTGGAGAATTATCTTGTTGTCATATGTAATCAGCTGTGCAAAGCTGCTGAGGCACAAGCCTGAGGCATGGGCCCTTGGACAGAGTTGACTCAATGTGAAGATAATGGAGTGAAAATTAGTATACACTCAGAAGAAAGGTAAGTGAACTTATATGTGCTTATAAGGTACCAGCCATATGACCCATCTGGCCTCATTTATTTTCTGCTTTTCCTAGGTAAATTTGGGGGCAGAGCTGCAAGTTGTCTACAGCAATAAAAGCGTAGGCCCAGAACTGGACAGTAAGGAACACTATGAAAATCATGGGCAATCCAGTGACAAACCCCACTTTGCCGCAATCCTAGTCTTGTATCTTGTCCAGAAAATCATCTGCCTGACAACTTGCTCTAGGCATATTTACCTTGCTGGAAAATATGGAACATCTTAAGGCAGAAATTGACCTCCATACACCACTTTATATTGCTGATCTCTGGAGTATGAGGATTTTCAGAGTAGTAGACTATATCTTTTTGGGGTGATCTCCATACAACACAGAGAGCAGTTTCAACACTTGATTACCATTCTCCATATCGTATCAATTAGAAAGTGTGGCTGGCCCAAGCAGGCTTCTGAAAGTCAGCTAGTAAAGTGTCGTTTTCTCTCAAACTTCAGAAAGTCCGTGTCCCATCACAGAGTGAAGAGCCTGAGGTTTCTTCCCCTTACTAAGGGAGTAGATTTGGGGAACCCCCCCATGATGCAAAGAACAGGTTCTCTGAGAAGTGGAAGCTTTGTGATTAGATACTATCAACATACACAGCACAGTAGTTGTGAATGTTCTCCTTCAGTTTTGTGCTTATAAGATGGAGATACAAAAAGGAGAGAGAAAAAAATCTAGGCACAATATGATCTTTTGTGCAGCTAACAAATCTCAAGCCCTGGTGCACTTCAAGGGAATGCTTACTTTTCATAGCCTAGCCCATTCCTTGCATTTTATAGGCACTGGTACTTTCAGAAAGAGAGAGACACTTCTTAAATCCAAAGCCAAAATTTCACCTCTGTTTGCATTCAGGATATGTATAAATGAGATGGAAGAACTGTGAACAAAATCTCTTGTAACAGTGTTTTACAAATATATCCACACACGCCAGCTAAGAAACTTTACTAACTAAAGTGACCATTTCTTGCTAGTATTACAAGTTGTAGTAAACTTTCAATCTAACTTGATGAAATGAGAAGGTCTTCATCAAATGCCTTCTAACAAATAGGTCTTCCATTTATAACTGCCTTTACCATATCAAACCCACTAGGAGAGAAAAAACAGCAATTATTTATAATAACTTTACTGGGTATAATTTTCATCTGTCTTGAAAGCTCCGCCTGCTGTTTTCAGGCTGTGCATGTTAAACAGAAGTGCTTACACTTGACCTTGCTCTTGATCCACTCTTTGTGCACAGCAGTGTCTTTCTTCTTCTGAAAGATAGGTACAATTTGTGTCCACATAAATTATACTGTACTTGCTATTAACATTCTTTTATCTGGTAAATTACTTACACTGATTATGTTGAAGACTGTTCTATGAGCTGTTGATAATGCAGGTCTATGATTTGGATGTAATATGTCATTATTAATTTAGGATAAGACTGAAAGGAGATGACAGCTTGCTGTAACACACGCAAAAAATCAGGTCCTGGCCACATGCAGTCAGGAAAGGATCCATGGTAGTATTTGCAGCAGGGAGCGTGTTCAGCTTTGGCATTCTGGCTAGATTCCAGCTTTAGTAATTATTTTGTCTAAATCTTCTTGCATTTCCAAATGGGTGATTGTGGTATTTTCATTTATTTCATGCCTCAGATTCATGGAGCACACTAGCATAGATAACCTCTATCCTATATTGCATTGGAGAAGTAACAAACAGGAAAAATTATCCATACTTCCTTCTCTTAGCAAAAAGTTAAGACTGAGATAGACTCTTGTGATTTAGCTTGTCCAGTCAGCCACAAGGCTAGAAATGCTACACAACAGGTTGACCAAAGATCGTGAGTCTTGGAATCATGATCTGAAGCAACTGTGCTGTACATTCAGAGTAAATGGGGCCCATTAGTAGATTAGAGTGCTACAGGGCTGCACTGTCTCAAAGAAGGGATAGAAGATGAGAGGGATCTAGCCTTCCATTCATGTAGTCCAGTCCCTTAAACACAGGTTCCAAGCAACTGATGGTTTGACCTTGAATAAATCTCACAACACATTTACGGTGGTGGTATCACACCACCTTTCCATGTGAGCACCCAACAGAAAGTAGGAATATACAGTGAACAAATGGCAAAAAATAGAAAGAATCCAAATAGATCAGGTAAATTGCTCTGCCTTCATGTCTGTTTGCACAGTTTTGAGGTCTTCCTTGAAGGTTCTCAGCACTTTCACTGATTTAAGAAAAGAAATGAAGAATGCTACTCTTACAGAGTCTGGCTTCTCTGAACACCCATCACCAAATTATCTCCTGCATTTCATTTGCTCAAAGATCACAATTTCTCCTTGTTACTAAGGAAAACCTCTAAGATGTTAAAGGCAGATTTCTTCCATGAAGTGTAAACATCTCACACTTCTGCAAGCTAATGTTTTGTTTTTCCAAGAGTAGGTACCATAATTAGCCAAAGAAAGGCTTTTATGAACTGCATGTTTCTGAAACATTTTTATTATGATGGTAATAATAAACACATACATACAGTCTCTCTCAGTGTTAAGCTTATTCTTACAAATATGGGGAAAAAAAAAAAAAAAAAATTGCTCTTCATGACCAACACCCCCTGTTCTTTTAAATGCAATTCAGCAAAGCGCCAGTCTCACCATGTGGCTGCACAGATCTGGCAATCAGTGATAATCCAGTGTCTGAGTCCCAGGAGGCAGGAAACATTTTTGCAGTGCTGAATTTTTTACTGTTATTTTCAGTTTCAGTATACCATAGGCATTTGCTTATATGCTTGTATTTTCCCTGTGAATGCACCTGTTTAAAACCAAATACACTTTTGCTAAGGAAAGATTTTTAAAATATCTTATTAGTGCAGATAACATTGACAGGCCACTGTGGACCATAGCTTCTTGTATACAGCTGCAGTCCTGCCTTACTGAAACCACAGGGTGTTTTGCTAGAAATTTTTATTCTTATGATTCATGTTGTAGTAAGTAATTTTTATGCCATATGCAGCTCTGTAGAGCACAATGTTACACCCTTCCACCCTCTCTGCACAAGTAGCCAAGACACCCCTCCTTACTCTGAGTAGGTTAAGCAGAGCTAGTAGGGTTCAGCCCATATCATGGGTGGACTATTCTATCCAGTGTTTCCACATGAGCAATACTTCTTTCACATTCAAGAGTTAAGGCAGGTACTAGCTATTTTGCAACCTTTTATCTGTCCACAAAATGTGCCCTGCAGACCTGTGGTTTGGCACATTTTATGAAACTATTTTGTTTGCAAATCTGCTCCTCCCCTGCTCTCTTCCTAGAGCTATGCAGGATTAGCTCTTCCTCCAGGAACTGGACTAGAGAGAACTCTCACCCAACTTCTATATGTGAAGGTGACTAAACCTTAGCTTTCATGTGGAGTTGACTAAACCTTGTCAGGTTGCTTATTTATGAAGAAAGACTCAAAAGACAAGATACTAACTAACTGATTTTTAATTGTTTGTGAGTGGGGGCAAACCAAAGCATCTCGCTCCCTGCACGCAGTACACACAGAAAACTACTTCATACAGATTTCCACCTCTGTATGGCCAAAACATAAAGCAAAGACAAGAAGGAAGAAGCCAGAAGAAAGGTTTGTCTCCTCTTCCCAGCACAGTTCTGCCTCTGCAAATGGAAATACTACCTTAGTCCCCTTCTGGAGCAAGGAAAGCATGACAGCTTGTGCTTCTAAGCTAGGCTGATGTCCTGATTTCAGCTGGGATAGAGTTAATTTTCTTTTTAGTAGCTGGTATAGTGCTGTTTTTCAGATTTAGTGTGAGAAACTATTGATAACAGACTGATGTTTTTAGTTGTTGCTAGGTAGTTACAGTGTCTACACGAAATCAAGGACTTTCCAGCTTCCCACACCCTGCCAGGTGCACAAGGAGCTGGGAGAGCACAGCCAGCACAGCTGACCCAGCCTGGCCAAAGGGATGTTCCTTCCCATGTACCACCATGCTCTGGATATAACTGGGGAAGCCGGGTGGGATCGCTGCTCAGAAACAGACTGGGCATCAATCTGTGGTTTTTTCCTGCATGTGGTGAGCAATTGCATTTGTGCATCACTTGTTTTGTTGTTGCTGTTATTATCTGCCTTTGTTATCCTATTAAACTGCTTTTATCTCAACAAAACAAGATGCTTGGTTTTTTCCATTCTCTTCCCCATCCTCTTGGGGGGGCAGGGGTGAGCAAGTGGCTGCTTGGTGCTTAGTTACCGGCTGGGGTTACACCACAGCAGCTGATCAAAAGCAGACAGACAAATTTGTTTTGATGGAGAACTGGATTCTCAATTAAATACGTGTTGTGAAAAGTCTTCCCCATAGATAAAAGGAAAGAGATGATGCTTCTTTCTAAGAGCTTTGAGAAAACTAAAAGAAAAATCAATCTGCGTTCAGCCACATTATCAAAGTTTCTGAAAAAGAGAAAAAAAAATCTGAGCGGGGCAATTCTAGGTTCACTGAGATGCTTCTGAGATAGCACAGCTGTTCCTCTGTCCCACACTGAGTTTTTATTGCAAAGCCACAGCGTAATGTAGCAGATCTTTTAAATGGCATTAAAACAACCCTACTCCTCAAAATAAAAATATGGACAGTCTTGATAAGAACAGATTCATTTTGTTACTTTCATCAATTAAGCTTCTAGGCGTACATGATACAGAAATAACTTTTTTGTGTGTGTGGTGATGCTGAAATCCTCATTGGGTTTGCTCTATTAGTTGTGATTGCATAGTTTAGCATCCAATCTTTGTAATTAAAAAAAATCTTGTTTAAAATGTGTGCCCTAAATGTGGTTTTAAATTCTTTAAAAATATAGTTCAGCTCAGGCCAAAGAACGTGTGGTAGGTGATCAATGAATGTTGGAGGTTAAATGAAATTCTCCTGTGCTGCTTGTGAAACACACTTGAAGTACCCGTGCCATCATATTTCACGTAAGAAAAAACAGATGAGTACTTTGTATCATCACATCTGCAGTGAAACATTAGTCTTGAAAAAATAAATTCTGAGCTCAAGAATTACCTTTGCAGCCTAGTACCTTCTGTAGGCACTTTGCCAGTCTTGTAAAGCTATTAATTGATTTAAGTTGATGCTTAAAATCATCCTATACTTTGTAAAGGATATATAGTTGTATATTTTTATGAACATCCTCTTTGAACTATAACATCTGCTGGGGCTTTGAAGCATCCCGATACCATTGTCAGCTGTTACATTCAACCACCATGTTCTTTATCTCAGTCAGCGATTACATTTTTTTGGCTTAGAGAGTTTGTGCGAAGATGGATTAAATTTTAATATTAAGAGTGTGAGTAGCTAAGCACAATAAAAATTTCCTTTCTGTCATAATTCAAAAATATTTCTACAGGCATTCATTATTTCCAACAGTAAAAGGGTTTGGTATGTAGCTTTTCCAATGTTTCATGAAACTAGATAACATTTACTTATTCCAGATGTTGCCTGCTATTAAAAAGCAGAAGCAAAGCAACATTATGAGGTTATTATTTTATTTCTGCAGCATCTTGCACTGGATATTATGTTTGCCTCTGTTTCAAATAATGTAATTAGTCTCTGACATCAAATAGTGATGTAAGCCAAAACAATGTAGCTAGGTAGTATTTTTATTATTAATACTGTCATAATTTGCTGTTAGTGCATGACTGAGAATCTGACTCAATACAAAGCCATACACGAAAGGCCATAAGCTGCATACAAACAGGAGAAAACCTATTGAAATCACAAAGCTTTTTGAGGTGTGCCTTCTTTAAATGATAACAGTTGTTGAGCAAATTCTTTGGTGCTGCAATACATCTAGTCTTTTTTTGCTGTATGTCCACTCCTCCGTGAATCCAGCATAACAGATCAGACAGTTCTCAGACCCACAAAGCTTCAGCCTAGTGAAAGAATGAGATTTCACAGGATTTGGAGATGGCAGAGCACATCTCACTGGTCACAACTGGCTCAGCTCTCCCAGTTAGTTCAGTTCATTGTACTGAGCATTGCTGTAAAAGTGTTTCAGAAGTGGTAACCAAGAAATTCCATGGGTATATGTGCCATATCTTCATTCTGGTGAGGAATTTTCAGAACCTCTTACCACACTTTTTCAGTTTTCTACGTTTTTCTCCCCTTCTGTCTTCCTCTGGTTGCAGTCATTATGTATTTTATCCACTGCTTTGAAAAAAAGAATTAGGAGGAAGGAAATTCCTTAACTGTATATTGTAATAAAAGGATCCCACCCTTTACAAGTATGAAACACTTAAGGTGGACTTCCACAGGTAATGTTGACTTTAGCTATTATTCTCAACCTAACACAGTCTAAAATACCAGCAGTTCCTTGGTCTCTCCTCTTCCTAATCTGCTCTTCTGCCCAATTGCTCTTCCCATTAAGGATATTTTTCTAATAGCAAGTCTAAATGTTTCCTCTCTTAGTTTCAGGCCATTGCTCCTTATTCTACCAGAAAGTATTTATATTCTGCGATCATTTCCCCCTCGAGCCTCTGTGTTTTCTACGCTGTGCAAGTATCAGAAGCGGCCACGCTGCAGGGTGTCACTGCATGTGCTGCGGCACACCAGGCCTCTAGATGGTTAGCATCATGCAGGGTGTAACACATGCTCCAAGGCAAGCACTATAGGTGTTCATAGGCTTCTCAGGCTCTTGCTTTCACAAGTCCTCATAAATGCTTGCACTTTCTGGAGCAGGATTTTTTTTTTTAATGCTTGTCAGAAAAAAAGAAAAAGAAAAAAGAAAAAAAAGGGGAATTAATTTCCTTTCAAAGTTGCACAAAGAAAACCAAACAAGAGGAATAAAAGCTCAGCATTTCTCTGTTCATCTAGTTTAGCAGGACAAAAATAACATAATCTCCAAACCCACCCAGTCTTAATGCAGGTCTCATGATGTCATTTAGCTACACTGAATAAGAATAATTTTTTTCTTAAAACTCCTGGCTTAACTAATGTCCAGCAGCTCTGTTAGGCTCTCCACACCTCTTCATTCCATGTTAATCTTCACCTCTGATGCATCAGTTCTACTCTCCAAGCTTATGTGGATGTGATGCTCTTCTTTGTCCTGTCCCTGAATGCATTATTAAGTCTTGGGCATACTTTCTGCCTTCAGTTTGAATCCCAGAGTCCCCTACTTCCTCAGTCAAAGCCTACCCCAAGACCTGTCAGTTAAATTTTAGATCCTTACCCCATTTTGTTTCCTCTTTACCATCCTAGTCTTTCTCCCTCCTGTTCCTCTCCAGTGCCTTTCTCCTCTATACATGGTAAGCCTTGAAAGGGTAAGAGGGGATGTGCTGGATCTCATTTTTGGTACCACAGGAGGCAGGAACGACATCTGGAAAAGGCTAGAGCACACTCACTGGGCAGGTAATGTGCAAGAATGACAGAACACACATCCCTGAAAGACAATGCTGCAGTGCCATGTTAAGCCTAAGTCTTTGTTCCTAACCACAAAGGTGTAACGACATCTCAGAGAAAGAGCTCTGCTCACTATTCATATGGGCAAAGTGATGTGTTTTCCCTAATCTCACTTTTAGAAGCAGTAGAAATGTTTGTGCAAATAAATACCACCTCCTCACAATCCTCAATACTGGATGTCTTTGATTAAAACTTCAGTGAGACTGTACACAACTGATTGTAGAGTCTTTATACCATGGGGATTGGTCATCCCTTGCTAGAGGTTAACCTGTAAAATGCTGTAAAATACTAATTAATTTTAGGCCCCTATTCTACTTGCACTGAAATCTTTAGCAAAAATTACCACTGGATTCCAAAAGACATATTTGATATGCCCTTACTTGGAGGTTAGTGGGGGGATTGATCTGAGCCGTCTTTTATTTCAGTATCATGATCTTGCACAAAGAATTCCAGCTGTAGGTGGAATACCATTAAATAGGTGGTGTTGCTATCTAGGTTTCCTATCATACTTATTTTTTCAGAAAGAAAAGAGCACCAATGGTAAACCATAAAGGTAAATATTTCAGTATGCTGTCTTCTGAAACATATTTTTTTAAAGATTATTTTCCAGATCACTTTCCCCTAGATCACATCACTTAATTGCTTATCACCTATGTATGAAACTACATTCATTTGTACCAGAACATGCATTTGTTCAATGTGCCTGCAAAGCAGTCCTTCTCATGTATTTTTATCGCATAAAACATCTTTGGATTTCTGTAGATGAGTAGGCTCTCTTTTTCAGTAGAAGTCTGTTTTGAGGGGCATTGGACATGTGCAGACATCCATAATAATTAATTTTGTGCTTCATCATTAAGGGAACAGGCACCTTAATCTTAATCTGCAAGAAAATTTTTCCAGTTACCTTATTTCCCAGTAGCCTCTGGGTGCTCCACAGGTGGATAGAAAGCTTTATCTTTTAGCTGGGGAAGCAGACTTGAGCACTGATCTGGTACTCCATTGAGTAGCATCCCAGTTACTCAGAATCTAGCCTACTGGCTTTTCTGGCCTTGGGCATAGTACATGAATTTAGCACCCCTGTACATTTATCATGCACAAATTTACCAGGTAGGAGAAAAAGAGGAGAAGGGAGCATAGAAAACCCACTGTATCAGACCACCTGTATAATACTGTCATCACCTAACATTCTGCATCATGCAATGGGCAGATGAGCTGTATAAACTGCAAGATAAATATAAACATACTCTGATCTGTCTGTAGATAAAGTATGTATGCATGTATGCACCTTGTCCTTCTTCCTCTGAGCTCCTCTTCCAGCCTTCACATTTAATTCAGCATCTTGCAGAAGGGATATTAGGTTCCCATCTTTCTTCTTGCAGAAGCAAATCCCTCTCACTTTAGGTCCAGATTCCAGGAGTCTACTCAGGCACCAGACTGCTGAACCATCACTATGAACACAGAGGGAAAGGTACTTGCTCCCAGCAGAGCCTGATTTCATTTATGGAAGAAGTGCTGCTCTCCTTGACTTATTTGGGGCAGCTCTACTTCCTTCACAATTTTACTATCCTTGGCAAAAAAATCCTTTCACAGCAGATGTTTATGGATTCGTGCTAATGACCCCCTTGGCAGCTTTCTGCAGCCTTGGAAATTGTCGGAGAGGAACCGTTGAGGTCCTGGCTAGAAATCAGATGATTGGATAGCAAACAGGAACATTTAGGTACAGAACAAGATAGTTAGAGGCAAAAAAAGAATAAAAAGAATACCCAGAATCAGGAGTTGGAATATACCCATCAGCAATCACCTGCCCAGCCTGAACATCAGCAGCATAGTCCAGGAAGCACCTGGAGCTGTCAGAAAACAGAGTCCTGAGAACCAAGCTACTAATCAGCTTCATTAAACAGGCATCCACCTATGCCTTCTAAGATCTGTATACTTTTCTGAACAGGTAATAGCTCTGAAGAATTGATGAAGGTAGAGGATCACAAGACCAAGTCCTTTCAAAGCTGTTCTGTGATGCAGTGTGGAATTTGGGTTCAGAAGACATTTGAAGTCGATTAATTAACACCTTGTGTAGAAATGAGAGCTTGAGCTTTGTGGTAGACATGAGATTTTTCAGCTAAAGAACAGGGAGTAGTCAATAGGATTGAGACTAGTCATTAGAGAATAATCTCTCTTTAAATAAAGCTAATATTAAACACTGAATCTCTGTTTCAGTTTAGCCTTCTATTGCCTCTTGAATGCAGATAATATAAAATATGCTAATAATTAGGGGTGATGGTACAGTCTTTGGGCGAGGGCATATTGTTTGGCCCCTGAGGTGACAATTACCTAAGAGCCTAACTAAATGAAGAACACATAGGAGCATCCTAAACTCTTACCCTGTCTTTGTCTTCCCTAATTAAAAGTTAATATCTTGGCCCCTTGCTAAATGCAATGTTCAAGTTTTGCAGCACTTTTAGAATGTAATGATCTCAGCTGTTACTATCCAATAGCACACTAAAGCAATTTAAAAACCTGTGAATTTCACTACTTTCCCCTCCCTAAGTAGAAGAAGAAGGGGCTGTGACTTGTTCACTGCAAAACCAGCTGTGCCCATTTAGGTTATTGTCACCCAGCTCTTTCCTCGCCTACTTCTTACCCTCAGTCATTTACAGACATTATAAATGCCCCTGTAACGTGCACTGCAAAACACACCCACCCACACCAAAAACTGTGTGTACTGATTATATATTTCTGTAATATGAACAGAGCTTCTCCTGCACAGTTCACTTTCCCAGACACAGACATCTGGTGCCTAAGATGGCCAAGACCTTTATCTACATAGGGCCAGCAAACGTGATACAGGACTAGAAGAGATCAATGCCTTTCTGAAGCAGGGGGCCAAGGGAGACATGTGAGAGCATCTTGCATGACACTAAACTCCTATGTATGGGAAACAGAATCAAGCCTCTCATGTTCTAGTGAAAAAGCCACTTCTGGTCATATTGGCCAGAAGGATGAATTGACACAAACATGTGCATGACCTCTTGGGTTGACCACAGCTAGCTAAGATTTTTCATCTGCTTCCTTTAGGTGCCAACATTCAAAAAAAGGTAAGTCTTCACAGAATCACAGACTCACTAGGTTGGGAAAGACCTTTGAGATCATCGAGTCCAACCGTACTCGTCCTCTACTAAACCATATCCCTGAGCACCTCATCTACCTGTCTTTTAAATACATCCAAGGTCAGTGACTCAACCACCTCTCTGGGCAGCCTGTTCCAGTGCCCAATAACCCTTTCGGTGAAGATTTTTTTCCAAATGCCTAAACTGAACCTGCCCTGGTGTAGCTTGAGTCCTTCAACCTGTTACTTAACATTTCTTGGAGCTGCTGCTCCTTAGTTTGGACATACTGCTGTGTACATGTATCAGAGAAACATAGAGGACAGGAGACACTACTGCACAAGGCTGTTACTCAAGAGAGGACCAGAGGAACTAGACAAGTCTTTCTCAGTAGCCTCCTGATTATTTGGAAGTTAGCTTTATCATCCTGCTTTGCCCCTCATAGAGTACAGGTCTTGTCACTGAGCTATTATGCAAACACTATTGGTTCATTTATGTCTTGATTTTTGATGGAATTTCCTTTGACCCCTTGATCCGAAATGCTGATATGTTATTTTTTTCCCACATAGATATTTTAATATAAGTATCTGTTGAAGACCAAGGCACTGTGAATATGCTTTTTTTGAAGAATGTGACATGGACTGTCCCTAACATAATTCAGAAAAATTATACAAACTTCTAGTATGATTTAAATTTAGAAGTTTACTCCCAAACTAGCCATCTTAATATAAGAAACCAAAAGGAAAACAATCTTTTTATTTTTTCTTTAATAAGGAAGAAGCCTTCATCTTCATTTCCCTAACAATATTTTCCTTTCTATATGACAAACAATGGTTCCTACATAGAGGAAGTCCTTAGGAGACTCACAGAAATTTTCATTTTTAAACATTTACTGACCTATGGCAGCTGGTCATGGATTTCTCTGGTTTTCCCTAAGTAAATTCCTATTGCAGAAGAAATATTTTGACAGTAAAAATCCCCACAGTAGTGATAAATGAGCATCTATGAACATAGGGCTTGCAAAAACAAACCTGTCAGATTATTCAACTCATATAACAGAGTCAGTAACTGAATATGGTTTTCTTAAATTCCCTAATGGATTTTTAAGAAAAATATCAGTTCCAGAATATAATGCATATAAGTGGTTGTTCTTAAAGCAATCTGCATAAATTAGTTACAAGGTAACTAGAGAAAGAATAGGACTTTTTTGCAATGCCAAATTATTTCCAACAAACAACTGCACTTTGTACCTGCACAACAAAAACTGCGGTAATACACAAGAGACTATTTTAACTGCATAGGTTAGATAAACAAAATGTTAAGTTCATGCAAATTCTACTTATCACTTTTGAATAGATTTATATCACCTTGGAAAAGCATTGCACAAATGATTCTCTCTTTAGAAACATAATGAAATTTAGAAACCAACCACCAGAATACAATAATAAAAATAGAGTTAAATAGAGGATGACACACTTTCTATTCACATTGTAAAGAGAGTTCCTGTACAGGCTTCATGAGCTATTGAAATATTACTGCCATCTTACAGGAGTTTTATCTATGTGCGTGGTTAGCAGCGCCAAGGACGTGTGTGTGCCTAGAGGTCTTAACATAATGTTGGTCTCTGATTAACTCAGGGCAGGATTGCAGGGGCCTGTATTGTAGATGCTTTCCGCTCATCTAACTTGAGTGTAAGTATCAGTCAAGTCTACCTGCATCATCTCTCCTAAGGAACCTGCTCTGGCAGGGGGGTTGAACTTGATGATCTCTGGAGGTCCCTTCCAACCCCTACAGTTCTGTGATTCTGTGAAGACCATGCAGGTGCCAAACATCAGACATTGCACCCAGTCAATATCTGTTTCCCACCGCTGAAGGAGTCAAGAGGCTGAGCTGAGATATAGTGGTTTGCACCCTGTATGTCTGGATATAAGCAAAATGAGTCCTGCGCTCTTGTACATCTTCCACATGTGATTTGCTGGTGAAGCACGAGACAAGCAACAGCAACAGCCCTATCCATGGTCCTGCTCCGTACTACTGGGCTCTCTCCTCCACTACAATTCTTTGCTTTGTGTGGAGGAGTCCTTACCCTCAGCCATGTTACCATTAGACTCAGGGGAAAAAGCCAAGTACCTGAAGTGGATCCTGATTCCATGCAGAGTCACCTAAAGAAAGGTGTGATTCTCAGTTATACTAAGCATCAATGGCTCCATGTGCCTCCAGAAGAACACTGAAGCAACCAGATGTGGAAATTTTGTCCTAAATCCTTCTGATATGTGGAATGAGGGAAAAAGAAATGTTGCCTGTTCATAATGGTTAATACTCTAATTGCACCATCCCTCTTCCACAAAATAGCTACATCTCATACCACCAGATTTACATAAAGAAAGCTAGCAGTGTTATCACTTTAATAAGCTCATATCTGAGAAAAAAAAAAAAATCTGCATTCTATCTTTTTTTCAAGTTACACTGAAGACTGTTGGTTTGCAGCATCCTGCCAGCCTCTGAGCCTTCCTCAGCAGTTCTTTTTTATTTTCCCCATTGACTTCTGTGGGTGTTTTGGGCTGTTCTAAATTAACTGTAAACATTCAGGAAAAAGACCTAGACAGCATTGTGTGTGGCTCAAACGAAGCCATCTGCTCAATGTGCAGCCGTAAGTTAAAAATGAAAATAAAACCACCAACAACAAAACCAGAGTGGTTTAGGAAGTATTAAGAGACGGGATAGAAGACACTTTATAGAAGACATTTATCATATGGTCCTAAAAATCAATAGTCACCCTTCAGTTTTGATCTTGCTTACTGTCTGTCAGCACTTCTCACAAAATAGAGCAGGAATACAATAAACTGAAAGGACTTACAGGCAAGTGATCAGAGGCCAGGACAAAATTCCATATGTGGAGAGATTAGGTTTGTTTATGAGGCAGATGGATAAGAGGTGACATGATACAATTATCTTCATATCATTATAGTGCAACGCCTATCAGTCAATTACTCCTTATTACTAGGTTACAATACAAGATTGAGGAGGCATCCGATGAAATAAAAAGAATGCATTTAAGATGGTTGGCAACGTTTCAACATTCGTAGAATCATAGAATGGCTTGGGTTGGAATGAACCTCAAAGATCACCAAGTTCCAAGCCCCCTGCCATGGGCAGAGACACCTCTCACTAGACCAGGCTGCTCAAGTCCCCATCCAACCTGGCCTTGAACACCTCCAGGGAGGGGGCAGCCATCACTTCTCTGGGCAACCTATTCCAGTGCCTCACCACCCTCACAGTGAAGAATTTTTTCCTAACATGCAATCTAAATCTACTCCCTTCCAATTTAAAACCATTCCCTCTCGTCCTATCTCTACATGCCCTTCTAAAAACTAAGTAGCACAGATCCTTTCTAGTCCTAAAATCTATGAATAAGGAACTATTTTACTTGGAAGCTGGTATGAAGAATAAATAAACCATTCTGGGGTTAAAAAAAGCTGCAAGGCTGAAAAAGATAGAAGAGGGGGTTAGGAAAAATGGATGTGTCCATCATAATAGCTGTAGCAAATATTAAGTGTTGAAGTTTGGTGTGAAAGGAGCATCTGGATGATATTTACTGGTACCGGTCAGTAGACTGAGCAAAGAGATGTCTGAGCTGAGCATTTCTTTAGGAACCTGGTGTTCAGCCCATCACTGACACCCCAAGTTAGAGAAGGGGAAAGCTGAAATATCATCAGTTTTCATAAGCTTCCTCTTTAATTTTCAGCTTTTTTTGACAAAATGGGGTAATAATTAAAGTATTTTTAAAATTTCTGGTAAACTTTTTTTTTTTTTAAAAAAAAGGCAGCACAAGATTGAATGGGGAAAGATAGAAAAGACAATCGAATTTTGGCTACTTTGGATTTCCAGGCCAGAAAATACTGTTGGAAGTAAACGCTTTCAGAAAATCAAAACGGATTTAGTAATGGATATAAATGTTAACACTTCCTACTAATCTCTTATGTTGAAAGTTGGTAAGGGACCACTCACCCCTCACTTTCTGAGGACTCAACCCCCCATGCCTGCCTACCACGCAGACATTTGCCATAACCAGAGAACAGGAGATTCTGAATCCCTCTTTGCAAAACAGACCCCTCCTACAAGAGCAATGAATGCAATATGATATTACAATAACCAGCACGCGTGGGCTGTGAGGACAGTTGTCAGGCATGGCTATGTGCAGTCTGGCAGCTGTTAAACTGGCCAAGCTCCCCTTCACTCCGTGTAGAGGTTGAGTATTCTGCCAGATGTAAGCATGTCTTGAAAGCCATTAAGTACCCTGATCAACATCCCTAAACTTTACCCTGAACAACTAGTAGCAAGCTTTCCTGCAGTTAGAAAAATCCAGCATTACCAAAGAGACATTTCCTCTAAAGAGAGACATGTCTAGAGCAGTGTTTGTGCTCCACCCCATTCAAACACCTTTACACCAGAGCTGCTAGATCACAGAGACCATTTTGGCTTCAGTTAAACTGACTGAAGGTGACCACTGCTCTGGAAGTGGCCTTGTCCTTGCACTAATATATTTGGAGGTTCCTTTGGGAGATTTCTGTATCGCTAACATACAGGTTTTATTCATGTGGAAAAAGCTTACAGTCAGCTGGACTACATAGATATTTCTGTGTTCACACAAATATATCCCATGAATAAAGGATGCAAACAGGAATTCTGGTTGGTTTGTGTGCTTTGAGACGTCTTGCTTCTTTATTTGCTTTTGGATGTCTGTATCAGGTAACTAAACTTCAGCCATAATGCAATGATATGCGAAGTGACACCCAGAACATACATTTTCAGATTTTTTTCCTTCTTTTCTTTCTTGAATGATGTCTTGAATGATAAGTACACCTACTATGTTATGTATGAGGATGTTTTAATTCTATATTTTGCTGCTCCATCAGACAGTGTTCCAAGAGGATTTTTTTATTTACTCATTTCTGCATTCCTACAAATACAGCGATCTCACTTTCACTGTTCCTGTGCAAACATACTTGCTTCATCAGGAGTTAAAAGCTGTCCATATGCCTATTGCCTTGTACCCGAAGTCTGGCTGAGTAGAGAACTGCACAAGGAAAAAACAATATATTGAAATATCTGTTTCACAGCCATGAACATCTGTCTCCTCTTCAAAAGTAACATAGTGTAATCTGGATATATATTCCCAGAGTGGAACTTTGGTAATTCAGATTAGAAGCAATTCTTGATGTTTTAAGGAGCGTGTTTATTACAAAAACAATTACACAACCCACCAGCACAGTACACAGAAAGGGAGAAGTAGAAGTTTATTTAGCAAGAAGCCTCCTGGCAGATGCCAGCACAACTGGGGCAGCTAAATTGGTTTATATCAATAACTCTTTCAGCCAGCTTGTAAAAAAACCTTCTGGGTCTAAGCCCTCTGTATATTCAGACATACTAACCACCCTGATGTTTTGTGTGTGGCTAAGCATACTAGTTCATCCACTTATTCCCCCAAAGCTTTATTACCTTGCATAACTCTTGTCCATTATTGTTTTCTCTCCTGTATAGGGAGTTTTGAGATCAGAAAATATTTTTCATTTCAATCCTGATTTCCAAAATGTTCAGTCACTTTTTGAACAATGCATTGAACAATCTTTGCATTCCTTGGGCCACATTTGTCGGGCACCACTATCGACGTATCTCCAGGTTTTGATACGAGAATTGCAACTTTAACAGTAGATGCCTTGAGCTTCCTGACTTGAAATATGGTCTCCTACTTCCCTTATGCTTCCTTTTTCCCCTGTCTCCATACTCGAGAGTGACAGGCACAAATCTTTACCTTGGTTTACAGTCTAGTTTCATTGAATTGGTGCTTTACCTTTGGATGGTTTATTTCACAGGCATTGTCTGGTAAGCTTCATAGCTGGGGAGAAGGCTTTGCTCTAAACTCTTATTTTTTAAACCTCATTGATCCTATTTGTAAGCAAATTTAAACTATAATATTTAATTAAGGAATAATGTAAATATAAGTCCAGTGGCATTTTCGCACTGTAATGTCTAAAGAGCATGCACCCTATAGGCAGCATCTTTAAAAGAAGCCCAACTTGCATCAGCAATTAAAAATAAGAATTTTAAGACATCTATTTATTCTTTAATTAATGTGCACTGTCTGTTTCAGCACTGGTATATTTTTCAGGAGCAGCCTTTTGATTTAACATTGTTACTAATTAACTTAATATTAAAAAATGCATGAAAACTCATCTTAGCTGTTTAACTTAGGCTTGCTTAAATTGTCTCCTTTCATTTGCCTAAAGCTAATAACATGATAAATATTTGCCAGTCAGGAAAGTAATAATTTATCAGACAGAAAGCCAAGGCTTGCTCAGTTACAGCTGCAAATAGCCCATTAGTCTTAAGTGCAGTTGCAGAGTTACAACTGAGAAGAGTTTTGAACTGTACATAATTTTATGCAAGATCATTTTCTCCCTATTAAGAAGTATAAAATGGTGGTTTGTTTACTGAACCTTTAGAAAAAAAATTGTACTGAAGCAAAGCTCCTTTGAATATCTATTTGTCCATAAACTGGCCCTTTATTTTGTAGTTAAATTGGCCAGCTGTGCGTTCAGTCCTGTTGGGTCACGTGTGGTTCCTCACTGTCCTAGACAACCAGGCATCTCATTTAGTGTGGCTTGTTTTCTGACCATAAGTAAACCCATTGAAAATTATGTTTAATACTATTTCATGTGTTTCATTTTAAAATTAGACAGGATAAATTCAATTATGTGCTGAAGAATTTGCAGCCATGATCCTCTAACCTTCTATTTTACTTCTGCAGGACACATTTTTTTTCAGGATGCCCCTTTCAACCTCAGGTAATCTGTATTACTTAAATACTGGTTTACAAACAGTAGGATAAAGCCTATCCCAATATATCCCACCCCAAGAGTAAGGGTCTCACTGAAATCTGTGAACACGTTAAATAGTACTTTTCCTATCTCAATGACACAAACAAAGCCTATGCCTCAGTTTGGCTGCCATCATTACCATGCAAGTGGACACAGCAAAGCAAAAGTGGGACTGGGCTGTGCAGGAACAAAGAGAAAATATTTCAACAGTCTATAGTAGGTAAAGGGAAGCAAACAACAGACACGAAAATGAAAAGGGCCTGATTAGGAAAGAAGGAAAATAGCAGTTGTAAAAGTAAAGTTGTTCTTATATTTTCAATAATGGTTAGATGCAAGGTGACTCAAACAGAAACAGAAAAATCTGAGTGTGGGTAAATACAGACAAGTAGACCCAGCCTAAAAATCAAGTAAATAATGACAGTTCCAAAACAAGCACATAGAAAATGCAACAAGAGAATAAACACAAAGTGTTTGGTCATTTTCTGTGAGGAGCACTGCTGTTTTGTTGTCAGTCAGGAAAAATGTTTCCAAAAATGGAAACTATTTCCTCTACAATGCAATAATTAGATGTGTTTATTTCTTGAGTGAGCAAAGACCTGATGACTTAGAAAAAATAGCAAAGAAGTAAATGAGACTCATAAGGACTACAGCCTAATGTGCTTAATTTGGCAGATATTTTAAATTTTAATCCATCATCTTTACCTTTTAGAAATTATCTTTATGAAAGCATCCCACTCAAGATTGCAGTTCTGTCACAATTTAAACAGAGTTCAACCTGATTTGAGGGGCAGGAGGGGAAGTGATATAGGAAATGTTTCTGATGATTTAGCAAGCCATTGACTTCCCTTGAAGCCAACATAAAAGTAAAGCTACAAGTAAGTGGAAAGAGAAGGAAGGAAGGAAGGAAGGAAGGAAGGAAGGAAGGAAGGAAGGAAGGAAGGAAGGAAGGAAGGAAGGAAGGAAGGAAGGAAGGAAGGAAGGAAGGAAGGAAGGAGGGAAGGAAGGAGGGAAGGAGGGAAGGAAGGAAGGAGGGAAGGAAGGAAGGAGGGAAGGAGGGAAGGAGGGAAGGAAGGAAGGAAGGAAGGAAGGAAGGAAGGAAGGAAGGAAGGAAGGAAGGAAGGAAGGAAGGAAGGAAGGAAGGAAGGAAGGAAGGAAGGAAATAACTGGGAAATGAAAAAGATTGAAATTGGATGAAATGAAAGACACAACGGATTTTTCTTATGGGCACTGGCCAACCCTGTTCTTCCAGAAGTGGAAGCATATGTTGTACCTGTACTCAAATCAGAATAATACGTTTTTAAAACTATATTTAAAGATAGAGCAAATAATTATTAACTACCCCCTTTCTGAATCACCTGTATTTTCTACAATGACAACTTGTGTGTTCCTACACCAACAGCATCTGAATTCAGCTGCCTTGTTTTTGCTTTCTTTGGTATCACTTATGCCAATTTTAAGATCCATCTATCTAATGCGATTGAGCTCCCAAATCCACACACATTTTCTACTCTCCTCCCCCACTCTTTTTTTCCCCTTTAGTTCCTACCACTGTTTGCGAACCATTATAACTCCGCTTCTGCTGGTTTAATTAACCTTACCTATGGAAAACAAAGACACAAGATCTGGCAGTCAGGGAGCTCAGGGAGACAAGGTGGTCTGTTACTGAATAAAGTGATGCTTGAGAGGTGCTATTCTTTATGCATCATCATGATCATCAGATAAGGAAGAATCATATGACGCATTGCAAGAATGCTTTGAAGAAAGGGAAACTCTAATCCTTTCCCAACATATTCATAATGATGTAAATATATCCCTTTATGTGGTGTAAAATTGATTTTTCTTTCCTGTTAACAGCCGTACAATTTCTGTTCTGCACACATTTTTCTTCAAAATTACCTAATTCTCTCTGAGTACGTTGTTGTTCTTTCCCTCCTCCTTTCTTTAAACTTATTCATTTTTTATTTATTTTATTTGCCATTCTGACCCTTGGTAAGGTTAAAATGATAATTCAGCAGTTGTGCACTGTTGAATTACCTGTCTTTTGTACCACAGTCTATTTTGTTGCTATTGTACTCCATAGACGCCTTTGACTCAATTATCGCTGATATTGTTAATCTCTGGGCTACTCAAGATGAATTCCCAAACTGTATAAAGATGACATTGGTCTTTTCTATTCTTAAAAGACTAATTCTTTTGACAGAAATCCAGGAAACTTCAATCTGTGAATGAATAAGGTAAAAAGGACAGGGTAATGATGTGATACCTTTTATCACACTGACATAGTAACTTGATTCTATTATAACTACTCTTAGGAATCTAACTGATATCCTAGACCAATAAAAAGTATGGCAGCCTTTATTTTATGTAACAAAAATCTAGCTTGTTCATGTACCCTTAGCTGTCAGAATTTGGTCAAAGGAGTGCAAAGGGCTGTGCTCCATTCTCAGAAATAACTTCTGTGCTTGGAAGAGTAAGAAGTCCCACAGATGTCCCCTGACAGAAGGAAATTTTAATGATAAAACTATCTTGATTCAGGAGGGGGCAAACTATTGTACTTCTGAGTTCTCACAGGGAGGCAGGTGTGCCAGAATAGAGGTGTCTTACAAACTCACTGGACTTTTTCAGTAGCTTGAACTGAAGTATTAAGCCTATGGTTTCATATTCTTCTTTAGAGGCTCATTTAAAGGCTTCAACATACATTTAGGTATATGTGTTTTGATAAAAAATGCCAAGACCAGCACCCTTGAGGACCTCCAGGAAGGTGACCACCCATAAACCCTGCCTGCTTTCAGCACTGAATACACTCTAATACCTGGCTATAAGGCTCAGACACACAAAACATAGGTAAAAGGGGGATTTGTCCATCTAGTCACTTATCTCATTGTGGATGTAATACCACAATTCAATGCAAATGTGAATTATCTAAGCTCATCTCTCACCCTTCTGCGTTTCCGGCCTTCCACTCCTCAACGTTCCCATAGATTTTTTTTGCTCCCTGACTATTCCATGTTTACCTGCCACAACTCTCCCTAAACCTTGTCTGTCACCTCATGTGCCCCGTAAGCCCTGGCACAACATTCAAACCCAACTCCTGGCTTTATAAAGGAACACCTCCCTCCCTTGGCTCCACTTGCATCTTCTAACCCAGGAGCCATTGGGTATCTCTTAGACCAAGATTCATTCCCAGTTGCCGAGTTTACAACTGGATCTTCTGAACAAACTAATTATGCCCTTAGCCTGATTAGGTGGCTCGGGTAGGACTTAGATACATGGCATGAAGGAGATTATTCAAAAAGAAGGATTAGACAGCTAATAGCTAAATTGGCAGCAAGGCTAATCCTGTGCATGTGCGAGAGGGACAACTTAGCTGTCGAGGGACTTTTTCCTCTCTCATCTGTGTGGCTGCTGGGTAAGATAGATGGGGAGGCCTGTGAGGCGAGATGGATGTGTGCAAGCAAGTGGGGATTGGAAGTGGCTCTCTGAGGCTTCCTGATGTAACCAAGTTAGGACACTGATTCCCACAGTTAGCCTTTGCAGCAGGCTAAAATCAACTCCGAATGTTTATTTTATTCTAACTGAAATAATATATGCAGTTTTTATTTACACACTTTTGTATTATAAGCCAGCCTCCCTTCCTCCCTTCCTCCCTTCCTCCCTTCCTCCCTTCCTCCCTCCCTCCCTCCTTCCCTCCCTCCCTCCCTCCCTCCCTCCCTCCCTCCCTCCTTTCCTTCCTTCCTTCCTTCCTTCCTTCCTTCCTTCCTTCCTTCCTTCCTTCCTTCCTTCCTTCCTTCCTTCCTTCTTTCCTTCCTTCCTCCCTCCATCCCTCCATCCCTGTACCACCAAATGTAAGAATAAAAAGGAGTACAGTATCTGATGTCTAAGCAGGCCCAGGAACAGGATCGGAGTTTGTTGTTTGTCTGAATGCTTTCACGCAAGAGGAAGTTACCCAGAGATACATACTGTGAGCAGAAAAGCAGAACTTGCCAGACTACAAAATAACATGGAAATAAGCCAGTTATTAGAGTAATGACAGCAACAGTCAAATATATGCTGAGGAAAGCTTACCTCAAGTTAACGAACTGGCATATAGATGAATTAAAGCAAGAAAAATCACCGGCAGAGCTTCAGCTCCATTATAACACTCTAATCATGTAAACAATAGCACATCAATTTGAAGTGTGCAGAGGAACAGCCATATTTCTGTCTTGCAGTGGAGCAACAGGGGCTTTCTTTCTGTTTTCTGATGTTAGGGTCTTGCTCTTTCACTGGGTGCTTTGTTCAGCAATCAGGTGTGGTATGGCACAAGGATCCCAACCCAGTGGGCAAGTTCTAAACTTTATAGGCCATAAATGGCATCTCAGCACAGATTGCCTAGCTGTGGCGTGGCCTCAACACCTGAAATCTGCTTTTGGCTTTTATTCAATTAGCCAAAGTTTTCCTTTGACTCTGCGACTCAAGACAGCCAAAGCAAGGCAATTGATTTGAAGCATTTGAGTAAAACTTTACATTTTAACATTCTCCATAAAAATCAATGCTAAGCAATCTGTATCAATATCTCAAGCCTCTGAAGACTTAACCCCAGCAGCAATCAGGAGGTTTGACTGGCAGCCACTTCCTCAGAAACTGCAGAAGAATGCTTAATGCTCTGGCAGACAGAATCCCATTGCGATCACAAAAACAGAAGCTTGAAGCACAGACAATTCTGAGGTATTGGCATAACAATCTTTCAATTCCATATTATTTTAGTGTAATGTTGCTAGGTTCTAGGTTTTGTTTTCATTTGAATAGTCATTAAAATGATGTGAAGTAGGCTTTAAATCCTGAAGGATTTTTCTCTAAAAAATGAGCAGTGTCTCTACGTTTTATAAGATAGGTTCCTCAAGAGGAGATTGCATTTGAAGTGGAAACTGAGAAGAGTAGTCTCACTGGACTACAGGCAGAGCCAAAGAAGATTTTTAGGCATTTTTGCAATGTATTAACCTCTCAAAAGTGTATATAGAGGAGGTATATAATTTTAAGAACACGGTGGAACGTTTAGCCCATTTAAAGTCCATCTAATCTACCTTCCTAGAAGAAACATTTAAATGTTCTAACAATGGGAATGAGAAATGCAAACTAAATGCTTCATCTATTGTAATTCCCAAGTCAAATCTACAAAATTGTACGCATTTCAGGTTTTGAGAATGGGTTTTTTTTAAAGTTATAGTTCTGTATCCAACAGTCTGTGTTCAGGGTAGTGAATTGGTAAATTAAACTGTCTATTGACAGTTTTTTTAGGCAAAAATGGAAGATAAATTGATTTTCTTAGATGCTGGTATTCTGTAAGATTGAACATCCCCAAAGAGATTTCACATGGAGCCTGTTGTCTCACTAATTTGCACACCATGCTTTTTATTTTTCCTTTGCTTCCCCTCCCCCCCGCCTTGATTAAAACCTTAGTAAGGAACTGCTCAAACCTTGGGAGTTGCTAGGCATAACTGTAGGCCAGCATGTGCCAAATATGCCACAGCACGAAGCCTTTAGCTGTCATCCAGCATACTGTGTGTAAGCAATTGTCAAGCCTCTTCTCCCTCTACCTCCCAGGACTTTCGTTATTGAATTGCTACATAGTGTATCTTAGCCTAATTGAACTCATTACTTAAGGGACTACTCTGTCTACGCAAGTATTCAGGAAATATTATTCCTGAATAACCACGTGTATATTCTTACACTGGAACAAGAATGGGCTAGATGATGTATCTAGATAGAATAATGAATAAGCAGGTCTTAAAAGATGTTCTGTCAGCTTCACTGAATCGAGAGAGGCTGCTCAGGAAACCTACAAGGTGCAATTCTCTTTTCATGTGTGACAGTCGGTGGAAGGAGCCCAGCTTCCCAGGAGCATGAGACATGAACGATGAAACCACAATAAGAGGAGTCATATCCCTAATGGCAAGAGAGAAAGATGACGAAAGTAGTGGTCTAATAAAGGATTAATTCCAATGACTTTAAAAGTACAGCTATGCAAAGGCATGGTGGAAAATTATTTCACCTGAAAGCATGTTTCCCTACTCCAGGTAGAAACATTTTCCCTTGCAGACTTTGCCAGTCTCCTTGAACAGACCAGGGCCAGGCAGAAGGCTAGGGTTTGCCCCATCAAGCCAGCAACACCTTCCTGGGCAGTTTTAGCATGGTCTGAGGGACATGCTGCCGTACAACAGCCAGGCAGTATTTGGGGCGAAGGGCCAATCCCAATATTCACTTAGGGTGTAACTGTCCTTTTTCAAGGGAGTAAAAGGGTCTGAAATGGTATTGATGGGCCAGGTGGCCTCCAGAATGGGCCCAGGTCTGTTATATACAGTAGTATATACCTGAATTATGGCATGTTAGTTCCAGTATGTACTGTGACTTGTAACAGAAAAAGCACACTGAAAAAATTAAAAGAAAAAAGACAGGTGTCTTGCTCTGATGAAAACGGGATGATACAGGCATTACGGTTTGATTTTGCTCATACCCAGTGTAAATCAGGAGTGACTCTAGAAATTAGAATAATATCTGTGCTGTGTAAAAGAGATTAGAATGAGGCGTTTTGGAGCTGTGATTATTAGGATGTGCAAGGGTCATTTTCATTCCTGATTTGGAGCCCCATAATAAGCTTTAGAAATACTAAAATTCTGGGGTTTTTTTTTCCCCCTATAAGACTATGAAGTAGGGGTTAGCTGGAAATGTACTTGGCATATTCACACAAACATTAACTAGATGATCCTGGTTTGAGGAGTTACCTCACCTTGACAACTGGACTTGTCAAATTAGAATAAGCATTTCCGGAGTCTATGAGAAACTCTAATGAGAAGCTGCACCCAGGGGCATGTGGCTCAGCTTTCCCCAGATGCTCTTGTTAGAGTAAATTGTAGATGTCAGCGAAATTAATCCTGCTGCAAAAATGAAAGTTCATGATTATTAGGGAAATCTTGTGTTAGCTGCGTAGGAGAATGGTTCTGTTTCTTATGTGTATTTTAAAAATATGGTCCTAGTATCTCAAATTCTTCTTTTTTTCTGTTGTCTTTCATCCTGGTACTATGTCTGTGTGTTGTGCTTAAACTGCTGTTGTCATGATATCTATCTTGGTTGCCTTTCACGTGGGATATGATTATTTTTATTTTTCTCCCTTTTAGTGCTGGTGATACAAAGGTAGAAAGAAAAAGAGACTTACTGTAGTCATTTGACCTTTACTTCTGTCTCAACATTTTATCTGAGTAGTTCCATTGAAATAACAGCAAAGTTCTGTTATTACAATTTTCTTGTTACATGGAAAACATTAGCCAGTACATAAATGTAATTTTGATGTAGGTTTTTGGGAAAACTATTTTAAAAGTATGGAAAACCAAGATCAGATATAAAGGAACTAAGAGTGGAACTAGTTCTACCTATAACAGGCACAAAGTTGAGGCTAATAAATTAGAATGCATAAATATGTGCATGTCCAACTAGACAAATGTTTTGAAATTCTTCCAAGTTTCAGGGTGCTGGATTTTGTTCTTATTGTACAATCTTCTACTATAGACCCAACAAGAGAAATTAATTGAAATTACGTGGAGATGTAAGTAGGGACAACATCACAGAGTGTGTTAGGTTGGAAGGGACCTTTAAAGACCAAACCCCCTGCAGTAAGCAGGGACACCTTTAACTAGAGCAGGCTGCTCAGAGCTTCTTCAAAATGACCTGGCCCCAAAGCCAAAAAAGAAATTAATGTCAACATAATATAAAGGCAGTTGTGTGCATTGGGCAAATCTAACACTACCGTAAAAGAACAACTGAAGAACATGGCCATGTACAGGCAGAGAATGACATCAAAGAGGAAAAGTAGCAGTGCTATTTTGCAGAAGAGACACAGAAGAAACACTGGGATACTGCTTCATGAAGATCATAGGGGTTGGGAAAGCAGAAGGATGTAGGCTGCAGACACTACCAGCCTCATTTAATATACCTTTTGTGAAGCTGGAATTGCAGCTATTGTAATAGGATGCTTGACTTTTTTTTAATTTTTAATTTCCTTTCAATTTTTAATTTCCTTTCAACTGGTTGGCATGTTCCATTAATTTACTTAGGGTAAACTGTGGAGTCCTGGGCTGCCCAGTGTATGCGAAAGTACCAGTCTGGCCCAGACTGTTGCCAAATGTTGGAACAGATGTCACATTCAGTGGCACAAGATACATAGGAAATTGTTTGAAGATTTAACTGAATTTTCCTGTAAACAAATTTCCAATATTACAGAATCACAGAATGCTTTGGGTTGGAAGGGACTTCGAAGATCATCTAGTTCCAACCCTCCTGACATGGAATGCACAGGGAACTTGATTTTGCTACCTATTAGGTGCATTAGCTAATGTCTTAACGTAAATCCAGGTGTTTTCAGCAAACCTGTTTGGAATGGGATGATGGCAGACTAAAACCTAAGTCAAGGACTAAATTCTAACTGTGCAGTGATCTAGAAAGCTATGTTGGGAAGTGTAATTTAATGGAAAATGGGCAGAAGGCAAGTCCCAATCTTTTGTCAACTTTTACCTTCAAAAGTCTTACCTGAAAAGGTGTGTTCTACTGTATATCTGTTTATTACTGTACTTACAAGGTATGTTAAAAACAAAAAGCAAAAACCCAAACCAAACCTCCTATATCAAGCACATTATTCAGAATATAGAGTGATAGAAGCCAAATGTAAATGTGCCCACGTGTCCTGATGACCAAATTCTTTTAAGTGCACATTTATTTGCACTCAACAGGTAACGGCACAGGAATTCCAGCGTAGGTGTTCATTTACACCCTCCACCTCCAGCCTAGCTTGAATATATTCCTTACGTTAGTATATCTAGAGGTCCCATATGAAGTGTGTGTCTTAGCAAAGCAAGTGCCAAATGTTTGACAAAGCTGGCTGAGCCACAGGTACTAATCGACACAGAGGAAAGTTGACAACCTACAGACATGTTGGCTGGTAACCAGAATGGGGCAGTGGAGAGATGTCAGTAATTCCCAGAGGGAAAGGAAAGATTCTTTAGATTAGATTCATACCTTTGCTCCATGACATGCCTGAGTGAAATCAGTGACTCTAACATCATTGAGGACACCTTAAACAAAGCTAAACCAAAACCTTTCCTTATATTAAAGAAAAGACAAGAGTATCAATAGAATTAATTGAGCTAATATATTTAGCACATGAACAGTTGCTAAAGAGGATGCTTAACAGAGTATCATAAATCAGATAAATCTTACCTGTAAAAAAATATTAAATATATTTTGCCAATCTGGGAAACAAATTGCTTTCTGACCAACATCCAAATGATAGCAAGCGTTAACTTTGGAATGATTTAATTATTTATTTTAACATACTTACATACAGTGAGTGACTCATCCTGATATAATAGTTTGTTTCAACATAATCTATGTAAAGACTTTTATGACTTAGTGAAGGTTCTTAACACATTTGAGACTTAGAATCTTTCCTCACAAGCCTTAAAAAATATAATCATAGTGACAATATGTCTTTTGTTATCATGATTTCCAGGTTTTGTGTCTTTACTGAGGGCCAACACCGTTTAATGATGTTTTAGTTGCATCTGAAATGAGTAATGGTTGAGTACAATATGCAACACAAAGTTTGAAATTAATTCTAAACAGCTAAAGATATTTAAAACATACATGTTTGTAGATACATGTATATTATATATTGGTGTATAATAATATATACACACAGATTTATTTTAATGTTTAGCTTTAATAGCAAAAAGTACAGTAGAATTCCACTGATAGCAAGATTTGATTCTAGTTTATCCATAAAAAATTGGTGCACTTTTTCTGAAAATCAATACAAGCTCAAAACAAAATGTGATACCAGATAATTCTCTGCTGTGGTCTAAAACCAATAATCAATTTGAACACCTAAATAATTGAATTAAACCCTATAGTAATCAAATAGATACTTGATAATGAAATACCTCTGTTGGAAACTGTTACTGAGCAAAGTTTTGTATCAATCCCAAATAGGTGAGTGTACAACGTTTAGGATAAGGCCTCTCAGTCCTGACTGGAGCCCATAGGTACTACTGGAGTACAAATAATAAATAATAGTACATGTACTGTAAACTCTCTAAAATCAGTAATAATACCAAGCATTTTCCATCTTCGAAACACTGTACAAACATAAAACTATTCCTCACAACACCCCTGTGAGGTAGGTACAAAAGTATTATCCCATCTTTACTGATGGGGCAACTCATCCCAATTGTACAAGGTGCTACCTGACTCTGCAAGGGGGAGTTCACACCCTGATTCCCAGAGGCCCCAGAAGTATGCAATTTTCAAGCAGAATCAGTCTAATTAGCGACTTGCCCACATCCCTAAAACACATCAGTGGCACAGCCCGAGGCTGTTGGCTTTCACATTTGTCACTTTGTCAATTGATCCAGACATTCTCCCTTCTGAAAAAATAAAATACTATACATTGGTGCTGTGACATGCACAAACATGTATTTTTCTTTTCATAAATCTGCTGATACCTTTGATATCTGCAAAGGGAAGGCCATTTCCTTGTGAGTGCCTACTGTGCGTAAGCAGAGCCATAGCAAGATTCTCACATTCTTCTATGCATGAAAGTTACAGG
This sequence comes from Porphyrio hochstetteri, assembly GCA_020800305.1. NCBI lineage: Eukaryota > Metazoa > Chordata > Aves > Gruiformes > Rallidae > Porphyrio > Porphyrio hochstetteri. The sequence continues at coordinate 104,151,031 of CM036906.1, read as the reverse complement.
TTCTTTACTCATTTATGCGAGAAAGGGCTGATTATTAATATGATGACATCAAATTCTATATTAAGGGGCTCAGTCATCTTTTTCTTTTTTTAGATTCAGCTTTCAGGACCTCCTTATAAACTGGGATAATCCTATGGTATGTACTAAAATATATGTATTTTTTTTCCCTCTTTTTAAAAATAAAGTCCAGAATGCTTTTGCCTAGACATACTTTTAATATACTATATAGCTACCCATTGTTTTGATGACATGTAAAATAAAGCAAGACATCTGAACCTGGAAACAGTCACTCTTGCACCAGTGTAAATCTAGAGTATCTCCACTGAAGCCCATGGCATTTCTAGGGGTGGAAAAGCTGGCGCACTGAAGTTAGGATCAGGACTTCCACCATCTGAGGCTACCCTCTACCAGCAACACTAACAAACTTCATGCTCTCATCTGGAGGAAAGAGTGCAAATGGCATGTTTGTTAGCAAATCCTGTGAGCTATGCACATACCTGATCACATCACTGATGACTTCATCATTCATTATACTAGTGTTACACATAGATGTAAAAAACAGGCAGCTCTTTTGACTTCTGCAGAATCAGAGAAAAAGGAAAAAAATAAACCACAGTATCTTCTAAAAGACAGAGAAGTAAATTAAAGGCAACACAAACACAGCTCAAACGCAGCTTTGGAAAAACAAAGTATTTGCAAAGATGGAAAGGACAAAATAGGTAAAGGAAAAGATAATATATTGAGGGGCCAACATACATAAAATGGAAAAAACAATGGGCAAAAAAGTAGTTGTGTCTATCATTTATCATAAATGCTCTCTTTCTAATAATTCATGGTGGGGGAGGGAAAAAGTAAGTGAAGAGTTTGAGAGCCTTGCTGGAATTTTCATGTTGTAAAATAACCCTCCCTTCAAAAAGTCCTAACTAGAAATTTTTCTGATGATTACATAGAGTTCCTACATGGCTCGAATTTTAAACATCTATAATTCAGCAGACTTTGACCATTTTTGTGTAGGTAGGTAGCACATTTTATGATTTAATGTCTTCCTGTAATAAAAAAACCAAACCAAAACAACTCCATACATATTTAAAAATAGATACCACTCTGCTTTCATCCTTTTTTGGAGGGAGGAGGGGAAGGCAGGTAATTTTCCTCCTGTGTTTTGAACAGAACCATAACTATCGGTGCTCCTTTGCTTTCCTTCTCTTTTGCGTATCATATTTTATCTCAGCAAGGCTCGGGGATGTGCGTGCAGGGACACAAGCACAAACCTACTGTTGATGTTGAGTCACCAGAGGAAACTCATACCTTCTTTGGGTAGGTCTTATAAAACAGAGTATCTTCATAACAAGGCCACTGAAAGATGATTAATACAGATTTTTCTCTTTTATTTATCTTATGTCCGTTTTAAATGCAGCAGGCATTCATCACCGGATTATAACAGCTTGAAGGTTACTCAAAACATACAGCTTTTTTTTTTTTTTTTGCAGGAGATACTTAATCACATGCCTAGCCTTAAGAATGTAAATACTTCCATCTAAACCAATGTGAAAAAATAATTTGGTTAAAGTTAGACATGCTTTGATAAACTAGGGTCTTTGAAAAAAAAGAGGAAACAAAGCCATGGGTTTAAACATACAGGTTATGTCATTTGGAATGAACGGATGCGAGTTGTCGATTTTTTTTTCCTTTTTTTTTTAAATTTTATTTCATTTTAGAATTTGAACTGCTCCTGATAAATTTGCTCCCAAATTTTATCATGCAGTGTATCGTGATTACTAGGCAGGTGTTTAAACAACATGAAAAGGAGGCTCTTTTTTTTTTTTTTTGTGGTAGACAGTACATATGTGTTAAGAAAGCAGTCAATTTAAAACAGTAGTCCTTCCAAACACTGTTTTTCCCCCCTACAAAATGTTGGGTTTTTTGGGTTTGTTGGTTTTTTGTTCTACTGTCTTCTTGCAAGAAATGCTCTTATGATTTGTTTTCATTGGAAAAGAGACTTTAATAATTATACCCCTTTGCACTGTTAATATATATTAGAATAGCATTTGAATAGAAGGTGTCAAACTTATTCTGATTTTCAGATGCAACGATTAGAAGTCATTGACACCAATCTACCACAAGTGACCTTAGTCTCGTATCTTGCTCTGTTATTAGAATAATCAAGGAACGCAATTCAGAAATAATATTACATCCTGCATTTTATTCAATTCCATATGACAAAAATAGTAACCTAGACTAAGACATCCATTTCAATCAGTAGATGTGTCAAGCCAACAAGATTTAATAATAAAAAATATTGGATCTAGGTAACAATTCCCAGATGGTTCAGGGAGGCTCCTAGCCCTACATGGTATCACAGTATAAAAATAGTGTCTCTCTTCACCATGCAGAGAGGAATGGCCTAACCCTGAATACAAAATGGGGTCAGTCTTACTGTACCATCATCAACCATCTTATTTACAACACTTTACATCTTTTTTCTTGGGTTTTTTTTCATTTTTTCTTATCTTTTTTTCTTTCTTTTTTTTTTTCCCCTTTTTTTTTGTCTTTTTTTTTTTTTTAAGTTATACACATCCTTTAGGGAATAGAGATAACACTACATGGTACCAAATACTAACCAAAGAAAAGTCACACCAAAAAATGACACAGATAAATAAAAACATTCAATTGCTGAAATACAGCAACATTAAGCCACCTCAGTTTTCTTTTTTTCCAATGCTTGGAAACACCCCTAAACACCCACATACTGTGGCAAAAAAAGATGTTATATTGTAGAGGTGTTACAGACATAGTTTTGCTTATATATAGACATATATATCTATATATCTCTAGCTCATCACTGTAGAAAATGGAGCTGTAGAGTTCATTGTTCATTTCCAACAGAAACAAACAGCTAATAAGTCTCTGAACCTCTTTTCACTCCATTACATGATGGCAGAAATAGTCCATCCTCTTACAGTAATGGTTTTTGTTGTATAAGAAAGATTGTCCTATTTTTCAGTCTCAACTGAGAAGACCTCACTGTCTGATTTGTTCTTCAGGGGCATAAAACTCCTTGTGCTGTTACCCAGCTACCCATAATGTCCCTCAAGCAATTCTGCTGGACAGAAGTTCATAGTGTCAACTCCACCATACTTGTAATGCACAAAAATGAGGTAGTACACAAAACATTTACTGTTCAAGTTTTGATTGAGCCCCAGTCTCCTCAGCATCCCCAGCCTAGCTTATGAGTGGAACCATTCCCTTTATTTACTCGGTGTAATTTAAACAATGCAATCAACATAAAATTATATTTGATTAATCAGAGTACATTGTGCTTCGGAGCAATCTGAGAAGATAATCAGCAAGAGTTGGAAATAAATACAGAATATTTGCATGTTACCACTGCTCACACTGCCCAAAAGTTATCGTTTTGTTCCAGTGTTATTAGGCAGTCGACATCTTTCTCATGGGTATGTATGAAAGAGACAGAACAGATTACAATAAAATTAAACCTACACAATGTTCTCCTTCCTCTATCCTAGGCTTGTATTAATACCACACTCCTAAGATAAATGTATCAATTCTGTCGGGGGTGGTCACGCTTTTAAGTGGGCTTTGTAGAAAAGTTAAATGAATCATTTCCATTTAAGAAATGGCAGGCCCCATATTTCCTCAGGATCTGACAGTTCTCTGTGGCTTTTCTGCTTAGTTAATGGAGATCTCTCATTGTTTGACCTTAAAACAAAACAAGAAACTGCAACAGGGTTCTCCTCCTTATTCCTTTAAGTCGAAGTACTATTTATAAAATAATTTACATCTTTGTTCAGTTTCAAATTATAGACAAACCTCCCTAATACAAAATACTAAAAGTGCAATAGTATAAATTAAGAGTTTGCAACCACATTATACAAACATTACCTTTTTATTGTACAGCTTTGATAACATGGAGTATTTACTCACAACTGTTTAATAATGTTGTGAATAATTTATGGTGCTAAGGTTTGTCTGTAACTTGTTTTCCAATCATTGAACTAAAGTCCACACTACATTTCTTTTTCATTTAATAGAACAACTGTCCACATAGCAGCTACAAATATTTAAATAAAAAAAAGGTTTGTTACTGACAGGTACTTGCACATGAAAAGCATGCTATCTTCCCCAATAAAACGTCACAATTTTGCCTGCATTGAAATAAATCACTTATTTATAGTAAACCAAAACTTGCTTCAAAAAAAAAAAAAGAAAAAGAAAAAACCCAAACAAACAAAAAAAGAAAAATCACATAGCCAGATGTATTTTGCAATACAAAAGCTTCATTTAAGTTTGGGGCTAGTATATTGTCTGTTACCCGCATAATCTTAACATTATAAATACTACAGACAAGGATACTGTAATAATACACAGCATTGGGGTACTAAATCACTTATTTAAGATTAAGATTCCTAAAAACATAGTCCAAGTTGCTAACTAATTTGAACAAAACCAGCAAATATGTGTGACAGGATGCCATAATGAAGCCCCCCCCCTTTCTCAGGTGATAGTAAGTTTTGTAAGAAGCAAAGTGGACGTAGACTAGCCTCTTTCTGTTTCTAATGAAGTTATCCCATGATTTGTTTGTTTTCTGTTAAATTAAAAGTTTTCAAAGTTCTCAGTAACAGTCAAACTCACTGTTGAAAGAAGTACCATGCAGATCTTGCAAGACAACTTTTCAGCAGCCACAAAGTTATGTATTTCTGCTATGGGTGAAACTTTAAAGGGAACCTATGCGTTTAGGTCAGGAAACTAATGCTTAGCTTCAAAAGCTGTACATCAAACAGGACAAGTGGTGTGTCAAGAAGTGGTCCAACAGTTATTCGGAATGAATGCTTTTAATTTATGCCAATCTCTTTATTATCCTCAATAAATCTGGTGAAGGGACGACTGGCTCCCGTTTCAGAACTTGCTTTGTCCAGGCCGACAATGGGAGGACTGCTGCCCGTGCGAGCTTTGTCCATGCCACTGGTAAGGTTACTTAAGGGCGGGATGGCACCTCCGCCTAGACTTACTGGGAGCTGGGGAATGCCTCCGTTCTGTATGACAGAAATCTCATTGTTCTTCATAGCAAGTCCGTTAGTGATAGCTGCAGCGTATTGGTTCCAAAAATTGGGGTCAACGTTCATGGCCCGAGCTGCCAAATCCTTCTGGAACATCTCGGAGAACTTGAGCGCGTCGCCACCGAGCAGAGCCATGGGGTTCTCCACGGAGAGCCGGCGGCCGCGGCGTGCAGGGGCATTATTCCACATGTGAGTTCCCATGTGAACCTGTGGAGAAAATGGGGACAAAAGCACCCCCAAGTTAGTGCGTTCTGGTGAGGCAGCTGGACTGAAATGCTGCTACCCACAGTATCGCTTGGTTGTTTTTTTAAAAAAAAAATATATATAATAAAGCCTTTTAATTCACATTGAAAACAAATCAATTCCAGTTAAGACACAGTTCTAAGACCCAGTCAACCTATACAAAGAAAACCCAGCTCCGTAGTAAATTTTCAATGTGCATTTGTTTCTTCTCAGTGAAAGCAAACACAGCGCCACAAGAATAAAGTGTATGTATCCTCTCAGGTTTGGCAATTTCATGTGGAAGCTGCCAATCCTCATGTGCTGAAGATTACCACAGGCATTACTTGTACTAGAAGGTGAGCAGTTGTTTCTGCCCTTCCTCTGTTTACATCTTCTCTATTTTCATAGTATTTTATCTCATGACAGAGGCATTGATTATTTTGCTAAATTTAATATTTTTTAAAAGGAGACTTAAAAATTTATTCCCCAGGCTGTGCCCTGATCATTAACCAGACTGAGGGAATAAGAGGCATCAGTCCTGTAGTAACCCACTGTAAATCAGTGGGAAACAGCTTTCTACTCTGCAACGACTGCAAAGTGGAACAGAAAATGGAAATCTGAGAGACGCCCAAGGAGCTGAGCAAGCTCTGCATTTCTGGTTTGTAGCAAGGTTATTTCACACTGATGGTCTGCTAGAACATGCCCATCAGCTGTCTGTGTGTGCCAGGAGAACTACAACGTCCATGCATGTACACCCAGAACCAGTTTTAAAGTTCACATCATTGCACAGCCACTTTCCAGTCCCTGTCTTAGACATAGTGGAAGCATAAAACCCACCACTATGCAGCAAGCATTTTCCTGAAGGTCCCTTCTCTCTTGTCTTTGGGACAAATACTTGGCACTAAAACCTTCTGAGTTCAAGCACAGTGCCTTAAAACCCCTTCCCGAGCCTTTATGGTTTTATGTGGCCTCTTACCTTAAGATTCCCCTTTGTGGTAAAAGCTCTACCACAGATTGTGCAACCAAACGGTTTTTCACCAGTATGGGTGCGCTCGTGTATCTGCAGTGCACTTGCTGAGGAGAAGGTCTTCCCGCACGACTGACAGTTGTGCTGCTTGGGAGTCCGGCGAGGGGGGGGTGCCAGCATAGGGGTGATCCCCGGACTCATCACTGTCTGTGGTGCAGCAGGAACCTGGATTCCAGCTGGAAGCGAAGGGACCTCACCCAAAGAGATCGGCTTGCTGTGACCATTCACTTCCATTTTGATCATGGTAGGCGCTGTACTGGTGACCAGGCTAGGAGTACTTTGGCTGGGACCTAGAGTAAAGTCGGGTTCAAATAACTGAGAAGGCAGCTCTTTTAATTTGTGCGTCAGTAAGTGCTGTTTTAAATTACCCATAGTGGAACACCCACGACTGCAGACTGTACAAACAAATGGACGTTCTTTAGTATGGCTGCGGTAGTGAATTTCCAATGCACTCTTACAAGCAAAAGGCTTGCCACAGATATTACAAACAGTACTTTTAAACTTACCACGTTCTCTGTTCAGGAACAGCAGGCTAAAAGGAGCCTCCTCTTTGATGACCGGTCTTCCCGGGTTGGTGGATGTCAAATCTAACGCGCCTCCATTTTCAGTTGCAGGTGGTGGGCTGTCTGGTTTTTCTGTCTTTAATTGTATTTCTTGTGGCTCTTCCTGGTTACTGAGGCCTGGCGACTTTGATCTGAAACTTTCGCTATTGCTATTTACAGGAGACAAAGCTTGCATGGAGGAAGAAGACTCTGACATTGCAGGGCTGCCTGCACTCTGGCTTTCAAGATCACCAACGGCTGATGAGGAGTCATTGCTCAAATGGTCACTTTCCCCTGATCCATTTTCTATGGATTTTAAACTGGTCAGCTGCTGACAGTTCATGACAGAATCAATCATTTTCATTTGATTCTCCAAAGCAGCAATACTAGAGATCACAGAAGGTGGTGAAGAAGGACATGACCCAGAGTAAGAGATAAGGGGTTTGGACGAGTCACTTGCTGTGTCCTTTAGCTCTGGGTCCTCTTCCATAGAATTTTCATCAATGTCATCATCAAAGTTGCTCAGCGTGTCAACGTTCTTCTCATCGTAGGAAAGCTCTGAGTCCATGGCATCCTGGAAGCCCTCTGGTAGTGGTGTGTTTGGAATTTGCCCACCCATATGCATACGAATGTGCTGCTGAAGAACAACCGCATTTGTAAATTTCTTCTGACAAATGGGACACGAGTGCTGTACTCTAAGTGGTGGCTTCGCTCGATGAACTCCAAAATGTGTTTTTAGATTGCCTTTTGTAGTAAAGGCACGTCCACAAATTTTGCATTTAAATGGTCTTTCTCCTGTATGCGTTCTGTAATGCATCTTGAGAGCACTCTGACAACTAAGCACACGGTGACAAATGACACATTGATTTGGATCTGTCATCTTCTTATCAATGTTCTCCACTAGCTGTTGTAGTTTTGAGGTTTCTGATGTTTGCATAGAGTCTAGCAGACCACCGAATGGAAACTTTGCCTTAAACTGGTCAGACACTGCTGGAAGCACAGGGTTTGGGAGGCTCGTTGCAACGCTGCTGTCTGTAACAGCAGTAGGAATTGAAGACGTGGAAGCTGTGGAAACTTGCCCACCTGCAGAGAGGTCCCCAAGCCGCGTGCTCGTGGGAGGCAGAGTGACAGGTTCTGCCTTGGTCAGAGATGAGCCGCTCTGAATGGGCTGCGGGGATTCAGCAGATGCCGGAGCGCCCGACTCAGAAGTGTTGAGGCTCGGGGATAGAGAAGTGCATTCGCTGGAGGCAGGAGAAGGCCTCTGGGGTGACCTGCTCATAGGAGTGATACTTGGAGAGTCTCCGTAACTGTTCACACCGGGTATAGTGGGGGGCAGTTGGAGCCCAATGGAAGTTGGGACAGTTGGTAAAACAGGTTTGCTATCTAACCACGTTGTGACCGGTTTTTCAGGGGGCAGTGACATCCCATATGGGATTCCAGAGCAGGTGGGCACATTATCGAGGTATTCTGGAACAGGATAAGGGTTCATCTGAATATGAGGGTATTTCTCTTTATGCCTCTGAAAATGAACTTTCAGGTTGCCCTTTGTGGAAAAGCGGTTGCCGCATATGTTACATTTAAAAGGTCTTTCGCCTGTATGCGAGCGGAGGTGAATTTGTAAAGCACTGTCACTCCCAAAGACCTTGGCACAAAATCGGCATTTATGTTTAAAAAAAGGATCCTCGGAGCTTGACTTGGGTTCAAAGACTGACACATTTGGTGGCTTTCCTTTGCGGTGCTTCATAAGGGCAGACAGAGGATCGAGCGCGTTAGCCGTTGCAGCAATGCTAACCAGTGGGTTGGGGAAGATCACACTATTTGATGAAGTCTGAGGTAGAAGTGGGTTTGGCAGGCTGGACACTGAGGTGAGGCTTCCATGTCCTATCGAAGGTGGAGTTGAAGCATTCTGGGGCTGAGAAGCACTGTTAGGAGCATTTGACACAGAAACGGGAGTTATGGACGTAATTGCATTGGAGGAGGAAGGTACGCTTGATTCAGGCAGGGCAGAGGACCCAGCACTGGATATATTGGGCGTACTTGCTCCAGATGTAGGTCTTGAGATGTGCTGAGAGCCATCGAAGGCTGAGGGCTGACCGCTAGTGGCCTGCCCCATGATAGCCGGAGGAATGACTGCAGTGAGCTGGACGGCAGCACTGGTAGCAAACCCCTGCAGCTGGTTGGATGCCTGCCCAGGACCACCCTGGGCGGCCACAACTGGGTTGAGGGAAGGCCGTAGCGGCTGGCGGTTCATCATCGCCACTTGACTGCGGATCTGCTCGATTAGCTGGAGCTGGTGAATCTGCTGCTGCTGCAGGGCCATGAGCTGCTCCAGGATCATGGGGATGGCCACAGCCGTCACCCCACTGCTGATGCTCGCAGAAGTGGTGGTCCGTGCACTCTGTGAGAACTGTGCCACCGCCACTTTAGTGCTCAGCAGAGTCTCTAGCGTGACATTGGTGTTTGGCATGTTATAGCTAGTCATGGAAGATGGTTCAGGGATCTGAGGTAGAGGAGTAGCTGTGTTTGAGGTGCCTTGATTCTGAAAAGTTTTCTCCACAGAAGTTTCTACCTCCATTGGCTCTTCTTCCTTTTCCGTGGTTTTTACCTCAGAGCTGTCATTGTTTTCTGCCTGGACGCCTTCTTCAGCAGCTTCACTCTCTGCCTGGTCACTAGGAGAGCTGGCAGGCGAGGGCTCGGGGAACTCCTCAGCCGGGGGTGGAGCTGCTTCATCTTCGTTCACGATCAGCACCAGGGGGTTTTTAGTGCAGCTCTTCTTGTGCTCCAGGAAGTCCGTCCACTTGAAGAACTCGGCGCAGCATTTTTCACAAACGTTGGTTTCTTCGCTTCCGCTCCTGCTCTCATTCCCGCTATCACCATCATCTGCTCCTTCTCCCGGGACTGCTAGGAAATCAAAAGATTGTATCAGCCAATGACTTGGAAGACAACTCTCCCTACATTTAAAAATTTTGCACATGAGTAAAATCAATATTTTTTATTTTGCACAAATTACCCCACTTCAACATTTCTGAGGTCCCAGTGTGTGTATTCTATGACTCTTTCTACCTAGCTAATCATTTTCTTAGCACAATCCATCAAATTATGAGGCGCTATCAATTGTGGATACTGCTTCTTAATGAAATTCCATAGAAGCCATTGATTTCCAATATTTTCATACAATTCACAGCACCTTGTCTGTTGGGTACAAAGCAAGCTTTCGATGGACTCATTAGGATTCCCCTTTACCGTCAAGCTTCCTCATTTCCAGCAAAATTAGAGATGCCTTTGCCAGTTCACTTAACATT